>JAFFSR010000383.1:11812500-12222500 GCA_017163975.1 Anastatus disparis | reverse complement strand
ACAGCGCAGAGCTGCTCTCAGAATCTGCAGTGCATACCGCACGGTATCGGAACCTGCGGTACTTGCCATTGCAGGAATTATTCTGGTGGATTTGTTGGCGCTAGAACGGAAGACGATTTATGAAAGGAAACGCAATGCAGAAAGATTCAACCGAGTCATCAATAGTAACAAGCTCGCAGAAGAAGAACGAACCGCAACCATTGACCACTGGCAACAGAGATACGAAGGGGATCATCGAGGTCGGTGGACCGCACGCCTCCTGGCGAAGCTAAAAGAATGGATAGAAAGAGACCATGGGGAAGTGAATTATTACCTCACCCAACTATTGTCTGGACATGGGTACTTCCGATCCTACCTGCATAAGCGGGGGAAGGCTTCAAACCCCAACTTCAAAGGTTGTGGACATGATATTGACAATGCGGAACACACTCTCTTCAAGTGTGATCTGTGGCAAGAAGAACGACGAGTACGAAAAGATACGATTGGACAATTCACTCCCGAAAATATCGTAGAGTTGATGCTCAAGAAAAACGAAAACTGGGACGCCGTAGCTAAGTACGTGCAAACGGTCCTAAGATTTAAGAAAGAACGTGGAATGGTAGATGATTAAGAAATGACGAATATCTAAAAAGATCTCTAAAAAGAGGAGAAAGAAAAAAAAGGGGAAAAAGAAAAAAAAAAAAAAGAAAAGAGAAAGAGGAAGAAAGAAATAATAGAAAAGAGCACAAGCGAAATTGGCTAAGACAGACCACTCTTTGTAATGCGAAAGCGGGTCCAGAGTGGTGATCTCATTCATGAGATTTGATAAAAGAGGTAGAGTTTTAGTGGGTCGTACAGTTAGCGTACAACCCCACACACCGGCGAGTCTCGCATGGCCGCTGACGGTGCGATTGCGCATTTCCCCCCTCTTCGGATAAAAAAAAAAAAAAAAAATTATTATTATTATTATTATTGTTGTTGTTATTGTTTTTGTTGTTGTTGTTGTTGTTGTTGTCGTTGTCGTTGTCGTTGTCGTTGTCGTTATCGTTATCGTTATTATTATTATTATTATTATTATTATTATTATCATTATTATTTACATCATTATGACAGTTACTGTCGAAAGCATTTTAATTTTAATTTTATCATGGCTCAGTGTATTGATGCTAATAATGATGAAATTTATGGGAATCGGGGAAACAATAAAATAATCAGAAAACAATTGTTTAGCTAAAAGTAACGACAAAGGAAACGTTGAGTCTCCACTTCCTTTGGAAAGTGAAAGATCTTTAAATAAGACATGTGAGTAAAATTTAAAATATTTATTTCACATGTGTATATTTATAGGAAATTTCATTTTAACTTGCACGAAAAAAATCGCTCAAAGTATAGGATAATACTGTATTTCGTATCTAAAATATACAAAAAGTTTTTAGAACTCTAGGTCAAAAGGGTTAAAAGTTCAAATTTTTAAAATTTTTAATTTAATAACTTACTTAATTAACTTCTTTCTTGAAAACTATCAACTTTAGTAGGAACTAATAGAATAAATTTTGTTAAAAATAACATAGAGTGTACCCGAATTTTTGAAAATTACAATATGTAAATATATGAGCTTATCTGCTTGGTGGAAATATACCATTGAATATACCCAAAAACCCGTTAATTTAATTTTAAGAAGGGGCCGAACTATCTGTCTTTGTCTAATAGCGTTTTTCATCATTTATGTAAACACTATCCGGTATAACAAGAAAAAAATAGCAGCCCCCGCTAGATATTAGTATAATTAGTAAATTTTGTAGTAACAACCAAATTTTTTACCGCATAGTTTTTGACTAATTAGAGACCTACTAGCAATCTAGAATATAACCTATCTTTTTTTGGTAGGTCTCTAATTATTTAAAAACTACGCAGTGAAAAAATTTGGTTGTTATTACAAAATTTACTTATTATACTAATATCTAGCGGGGGCTGCTATTTTTTTCTTGTTATACCGGATAGTGTTTACATAAATGATGAAAAACGCTATTAGACAAAGACAGATAGTTCAGCCCCTTCTTAAGGGCTTAATTTTTGTTTTTTTTTAAGCGAAGCTTTTATACGGACGTTCTGGGCGCTTGCCTCGTGGCCACTCTATCCGTGCTGAGCGTCAGATTTTAAAAGCGTTACACGATATATTAGTAATATACGCAACAAGTGACGTACGAAGGGATAATATTGGCAGGGGTCAATGTTTTTTTCGCGAGCAGTAGAATGTCGAAGGCGCGCTTGCGCGCCCGAGATTTTCTGCTGCTCAAGCAAAAAACATTTAACCCTGCAAATATTTTCCCGACGTACGTCACATGTTGCGTAGATTATTTTATGCTGTTGTAAGCAGTTAGAGAAACAATACATATAAATATATAATTGAATACATTTTTTACAATTTTTCAATGTATACATCATGAATTTATGAAATACGAAAGAAGTAATTTCGTAGAATTTAAAGAAGCGTGGAACAGACAGCCTCGTCTGCGCGCGCAAGCGCCAAATGTTGTCGCGTGACGCTTCGAGAAACAAAGCAAGCGATTCTTACTGTATTGGGATACACAAATTTTTAATTCACAATTATTTTAATATTTTTCTTTGATTTACTAAATATGATAGATACATCTGTTTATAAAATCTTTTCTTCTGTTATGTTTGTTTGTACTTGTAAATATGAATGTACAAACTTATAACTGAAAAGTTTTAAAATTTTTTTATTTCTCTTACAATTTTACAAGTTTCATGTTTATTCTATTTTTTTCATTGCATCACTTTTACTGTGATTATTTTTTTCACTATTAACTCTAAATTTTATAATTAATAAATCGTCATGAACCATTATTTATTCAATGTATATTTAAAAAAATGTATTTAATACGAAAAAGACCATTATGAAATTTGAATAAACGCGGGACTTAACTATGCGGCGCTGATCGTCTAACGCGTCTGTTTATGTTCTCAAGTTTACACTACTATTCTTTCCAAACACATCGGCGCTCACTTCGTACTGAAGAGTTTAGTTCTATCCCAACTTACTATAGCATATTGAGTATTTCCCCGGGGATATATTACTTGTTCATATATCCCCAGGGAAATAAGCTGACAGCAAATATACTTTAATACAAAATATCACAAACAAAATACAGCGGCGCTGCGAGCGCGACTATAAGTGACCTCAATACCCATTTGACTAGCCTACTACATACGACGCCCACTACTGCTTACTACAGCATAAATAGGTATACAGAGTGGCAGTTGCGGCGCGCGTGTATACATATCGTGCCAGTATGTGCACACTGCCTCCCATCCCCACCTCTCCCTAACTCAGTGTGCATGGCCTCCTGTCTCTCTCTCACTTATATCAGTCATCGCTTTTTATCTCTTTCTGTTGAATATCCGTTGCGATGTGCTGTTTCTTTTATCCCGCTTTTTGTTGATTGTTAATAAATCTCGTAAATTGTAATTCTATAAGAATATAATTAAAAACATTTGTATCATAATTTAGTTACCATCAACCAATAATTACTTTGGTACAATATAAAAATGAGAATAGTAGTGTACAAATTACTGAATGTACTTATGATGAACATACAAATTTATGAATGATTCTATTATTGTATGTTAAAACTTTGTACATACCCATATGGAAAAAATTTCTGGAAATAATTGTAAATAACTATTAATAACTGTAAATAAATGTAAATAACTATAAATAAGTGTTAAAAAATGTGAGAATCGAGACATAAATAACATTTATTTACAATTATTTACAATTATTCACTATTATTTACTATTATTTACACTTATTTACAGTAATTTATATTTATTTACACTTATTTACATTTATTCGCTTTATTTTACAATTATTTACAGTTATTTACGATTATTTATAGTTTTTTACAGTTATTTGCAGTTATTTACATTTTCGAATATTTTCACAAATTGATTCAATTTTTTTTATATATATGCGAAAATTTTCTAAAATGTGAATAACTGTAAATAATTGTAAAAAACTATGAAAAATTGTAAATAATTGTAAATAATTATGAATAACTGTAATAACTGCAAAAAATTGTAAATAATTGTAAATAACTATGAATAATTATTAATAACATTAAATTATTCACTAATTTAAAAAATTTTTGAAAATTTAAATAGCTGTAAATAATTATGAATAGTTGTAAATAACTATAAAAAAACTGTAAATAATTGTAAATAATTGTAAATAATTGTAAATAATTGTAAATAACTGTAAGTAACTATAAATAACTATAAATAATAGTAGTTAATGATAAATAATAGTAAATAACTGTAAATAACTATTATTTGTGTCTCAATTCTGACATTTTTTAATAGTCATTTACAATTATTTACTATTATTTACAGTTATTCACAGAAATTATTTCCATATGGGTAAAACTAATTAATAAATTTTATCATGCAAAAATGCCAGTATTCAAATTATTTCAACATTTTTACTACTTGAAGGACATAAAATAACAACAGTGCCGTCTAGGGACGTCCGAAAGAAGCAAAGCTTTGTATAAAGCGTAGAAACCAAAATAGTATATTACGATACGGGCGTCAGCGAGGGTCCTAAACGCCGTGTAATAATAGGTGAATTTAAGTCGCGAGTATCGTATACTATTTTATAGCTCGAGTGATTTAAATCCGCCACACTACATCTATACTCTCAAAATTCAATAACAAACAAAGGCTATGCACTCCACGAATGATAATTCATTAAAAAAACGAATTCTATTTACCAGCAAAACTAGGCATTCTACTAATGATAAATCGTAAAAGAAAAGCGAAAACTGCAAAGAAGCAAAATCTAAGCACTTCGCGAATAATAAATAGAAAAAAAATAAAAAATATATATAGGGTAGATGTGGGTATTACAGCGGAATCTACGTATGATGAATTTTAAACTCATAAATTAAAGCTTATAGATGAAGAAAACTTATCACTTTTATTTTTAATAAAATATTTAAACATTGATTAACTAGAAAAAAATTAATTTAGCATTTAATTATAGAGTTAAAATTAAGAAAAAACGAATTTAAAATAAAATGTATTTGTGGCTATTGCTGCGGCCGTGTTTCTAATGCTGTGTGCCAGTTACTATTGACACTTTTATATATTCCGTTCGAAAAGTTGAGGTTAGGTTTACCACGTGTTATAGTAATAAAAGGATGCCACAGTAATTCATATTTGGTGATTTTAATGACGCATAATACTAAGGTGTAAAATTAAAATATTAAATACGTGCTAGGTGAAATTTCCAAAAAATATATAACAAGCAAAGATATATTTTATTTAATAATGATCTCATTTTACATAAAAAAGAATAAAAACAGAAAATATTGTCAAATTTAGGATGCATACGTGATCGCGATTTTACGAAATTTATCAAGATTTTAGAACAGTTCAATTTCAAATAACCAATATTAAATATTTTTAGACTTTTTTTGTGAGATATATTTTTTAAAATATTAAGTGATACTTATAATATTTGATTATGCATTCAAATATTATTTATGGACTTGAAAAAAATTATTTTTACGAATTTTATATGAAAAAACAGTAATTAGCACCTCCTCAGCAATACCCACATCTACCCTAAAACATGAAATAACATTATGTCAAACTGTTGAAATTAATTCTGTAATAATAAAAATCTAAATTTCCTTTCATATATGTATTAGGGCCGTAGGAGCAACAATTGGTAACTTATGTATTGTATTAGCAGTTACGTTTAGGGGAATCACAGACGCGACGGAGTCTTAGAGCGTCGAAATGACTACCTTTTCGCTTCACATGTTACACTGATATTAACTTTGGTTTTACACGTATTGAACACGCTTATAATTGTTATTTATTTTGAAAAATATCGATATAAAAGAGTTGCAATAATCTACACCTCATTATTATCGATGAATAAACTCTTAAAAATAATCCAAATATCAAAATATCGCTTATTATAAGTGCGTGATTTAAGTGAATTCAGCGTTATATTCATTATCGAACAGCGTAAAAATTTATCGTTTAACTATCGGCTCAGCGGGATTTAAGCGCGGATTTAAATCACGCAGTGCTATAAAATATATTTAAAATAGAATACACGCCCAAAAACGCAAGACTACAGCGGAGCTCTCTTCATGATTAGAAGAAGAAAAAAAGAGAGCTTTGCTGTAGCCTTGCGTTTTTGGGCGTGTATTCTATTTTAAATATATTTTTTTTATTTCCCAAAATATTTATTGTTTTAATTTTTTCTCAAGTCTTAATTTTTTTACCTCACGTATTTTTTTCATTATTTTTTTTAACGCTTGGTTCCTACGCTTTATACAAAGCTTCGCTTCTTTCGGGCGTCCCTAGACGGTACTGTTGTTTTTTTTTGTGAGAAACGAATAAATTTTGGTGCCATCAAGAAAAATTTATGAAAATTGTTCAATTGGCGGAAAAGTCTTAAAAAATAGTAATTTTTTATTTATTTATAAGATTCATGATTTTTTTTCTCAAAAAATATTGGGTATTAGAAGAATTTTGTAGAAACTTTTTCGATTGAAATTGTACGCAAAGTGGACTATCAATTGTTCGCATATTTTCTGCTTTCACATCGCTCAGGTGGAATTCTATACGAGAGCGTTCAATAATCAACCTTCCTCCCTAAATGAATAATATACTTTTTTCGGATTGGCGCGGATGACTTAATCATATACAGATAATTAATCAACATAATGAATTTTATTTTGTTAGTTCCATTTTTTGCGTTAAATAGCTTCTTTTTTATTTCCTTTTCAGGTCCTTCAGCATCTATATTAAATCAAGAAGTGATTGTTTCTGGTTCTATGGCTCAGTGTGTTGATGAAAATAGCGATCTAATGGATATGATTGTTGATATCGACAAAATAGATATTATCAGTGAAATTGATAAAGAAAACAATAATTCTTTGGCTGACTGTGAGGATAATAAGGATGTTGAGTCTTTACCTACCTTGAGAAATGGAAAATGTTTAAATAGGACCCGTAAGTAAAATTTTAATCAATAATTATGTATACACATAAACAGATACATACATACATGCATACGCATGAACACACATACATTATCACATAAGCATACTTATCCGTATACACACGCATACACCGACTTACAATCACATTTAAACATACACGTTCATTCTCACAGATACATACACACGCGCACGCGCACAGACAAATATACATACATTTAAATACTAATACACACACAATTAAACATATGCACATAAACACATAAATACACATACACCCACCTGGACATTGATGACTACATATTAAAATTTAAGACATTCTTACTAAGTACCAAAATTTCATCTGCTATTTTTACGGTCCTTAGCATAAAAAATGATTCTGTGTCACTGAATTTTTCTAAATCAATTTTGTCAGCTTCAAAGTAATCTGTACCCGGTACAATGCCCTTGTGTCAATTTATATTGCATTTTCTGTAACGCGTATAAAGTATTTCAGCGTGCAAAATTTATACGTGATTCAATAAATTATTAAAGAAATATCGGTTCTGTAACATTCAAATATAAAATATTGTTATGCTAAACTCTTAAACATTTTTGCAAATTGCGTATAGCAATACAAGTCCATTAAATCATAATTTTTCCGAAGTTGAGTGAATAGTTCTATAATACGTAAATGAATAATGAATATAATGGATTTAATTTTATAATGCTAAACAACTTTTTTTTTCAATTTTGTTTGCAGGTCCTTTAGCACCTTTGTCTGATAATTCCAGCATTATAAAACCTACTGATGTAAATGTTAACAAATTAGGGACTGCACCAGTCAAGCTAAAAGAAGTAATCATCTCTCGTTCAAAACTAAGTAATAAAAGGGAGGGTAAACAACATTATTGTTATTTTTGTAAAAAATTTATTATTGATCAAATTGTAAGGCACATCAAGACGCATTTTGAAGAAGAGCCTATGAATATTACATGCATGTTGGTGATTATATTTATAACTACATTATAAGAAAAGAAGGTGAACCAATGTTAGTTGGTAGGAAAGCTAATAAAAGACATATCATCAAACCAAGAAAATTAGAAAATGGGAACCTGGAATCGACAGAACCAATTGAAGGCCTAGAAATGACTGTAGATAAAAAAACAGGAATGCCAATAGCTTATAAGTACGACTTACCTGATTTAACTGCTGACGATTACGTTCTCTGCAAAGACTGTTTCAAAATGTTGAGAAAATCAAATGTGAAACGACACAAATGTAATTTAGCTAATGTCATAAAAATACCTTGCTCAAAAGATAATTTGTTTATGTGTCGGAGTTCAATACCTGATGTTCATAAGTGTGCATCAAATAATAGCCATGAGCTTATCTTTTGTAGCATGAGAAAGGATGATGTCCGTGATGTAGCAGTATCAGATGAAACCATAGTAAGATTCGTAAATGATGCTGTTGACTACTATAACCGGGATCAAAATTACAGCATGATCAGCCATCAAGCAAGAGTTCTTGCTGAGCTATTTCTTACTTGCAAAAAAAATACAAATCCTGATTTTCAAACAATAGTTAACAACATTTCAGAATTTTTGGATCTGCTGCAATCTTCTTCAATGCCTGTAATCAAAGAAAGCATCAACACGTTGAGCGGAATGTATGCAGATACTAGGTATATAAAGATAGTTAGCAAACCAAAAGACATTTCCAACGCAGTAAATAAAATGTTGGAATTTTATATTCCCTATTGTATCGAAAATAATTACAAAGAAAAGGAAGTAAAAGCTGAGGCATTCAAGAGATTATTTCGTAAGAAAGCCAAATATTTCAACAAGAAATCATGCGATAGACAGCTGTAACTAGATAAAACAACAACTGAAAAACCTCTTCCAACAGTAGACGATATTAATAAATTTTGTAAGATAGTAGAAGCCAAATGGACGGCAGCTTTTGAAAAATTAAAAGAAAATTTTGATCTTGACGCATACAAACAACTAACTGAAACAACAGCACTACTTTTGCAACTTTTCAACCGTAAAAGACAGGGCGAGCTCTCAAGATTAGAGTTGATTATTCTACAAGAGGGATTCCTGTTTAGTGTAACTGAAGATTGCTCCGACCCACGATATACACAACTTTCAGACACCTGTAAACAATTGCTAAAAGATTATTACAAAGTAAAAAAAACTAATAAAAAAGCATTGAGAAACGTTGGCCTCCTTATCCACAAAAGTTTGATGAGCAGCACACAATTACTAATTAAGTATCGGACAGAAGCTGGTATTAGGCCAGAAAATGTTCATGTCTTTGCCAAACGTAACAATAATGTAAGGAAACACGGATATATTATATTATCTGATATTATGCGCGAATATGACTCTAGCTCGAGAATAGAAAACTACAAAGCCGTAAGAGGAACGAGCTTACAAAGACAACTGGCTACAATGATGTGCGGCTTGAAAATTGATGAAGCCAATCTTAAACAGTTAGCTTACTTTTTAGGTCACAGTTATGATATCCACACCCAAGTTTACAGACAGAAGGTTCCTTTTCGTAAACTATTTATAGTGCCTCAAATACTTGCAACAGCACAAGGTAGAAAATTCTGCGAGGAAAATGTACCTGAAGTTACACGTGAAGCTACAAATACAGACGAATCATATTTGCCATCTGCTGACAAAGGTGAGGAAATTTATAACTATATTTAACCTTACTGCATAAACAGAAGAATGATAAAATTTAAACTAAAAAAAAATACTAATCCCATTTGCAAGAATCCCTAAAGCCGTTAATTCCAAACCCATGAACCCACGAACCCAAAACCAATAAATTCTAAATCCATGAACTCAAAATCTACGAACTCTCCAATCTAAAAACCATAAGCCTAAAACTAATTAACCCACCAATGCAAAATCCAAAACCCATAAGCCCAAAACTTCTTAACTCCGAAACCCATAAGCTTATGAATTCATGAACCGGAAACCCGTAACACATAAACCTTAAATCTTATGTCCATAAACCCACAAACCCATACATTTATGAATTCACAAACCCATGATTCCATAAGCCCATAGATTCAACATCCATAATCCAAAACCCATAAACTGTATACCGATAAACCTAAAATCCATAATCGTAAAACCTATAAACACGAAACCCATAATCCAAAAATCCATACACTCATAAACGCGAAACACATAATCTCAAAACCCATAAAACTATAATCAGCATACCCATAAACTGCATGCCCATAAGTCTAAAACCCATAAATCTAAAACCTACAATCCCATAAACCCATAAACTGTCTACCCATAATCCAAAAAGTCAAAAAACCCGAAACCCATAACACCAAAGCCCATAAACCCACAAACCCATAAACGCAGAACTTATAATCCCAAAACCCATAAAACAAAAATCTGCAAACACATAAACTGTAAACCCATAAGTCCTGAACTCATAAATCTAAAACCTCTACAATATCATAAGTCCATAAACTGTCTATTCATAACCCAAAATGTCAAACCCGAAACCCACGAACCCAAAACCAATAAATTCTAAATCCATGAACACAAAATCCATGAACACAAAATCCATGAACACAAAATCCATGAACACAAAATCCATGAACACAAAATCCTTGAACACAAAATCCATGAACACAAAATCCATGAACACAAAATCCATGAACACAAAATCCATGAAAACCAAATCCACGAACTCTCCAATCTAAAAACCATAACCCTAAAACTAATTAACCCACTAATGCAAAATCCAAAACCCATAAGCCCAAAACTTCTTAACTCCTAAACCCATAAACTTATGAATTCATGAACCGGAAACCCGTAACACATTAACCTACAACCTAATGCCCATAAACCCAGAAAACCAATACTTATGAATTCACAAACCCAAAACCTAAAACCCATAAATTCAACATCCATAATCCAGAACCCATAAACTGTATACCAATAAACCTTGAATGCATAATCGTGAAACCTATAAACACAAAACCCATAATCCATAAACCCATAAACGAAAAATTCAAAATCCCAAAACCTATAAAACTAAAATCTGCAAACACATAAACTGTATACCCGTAAATCCTAAATCCATAAATCTAAAACTTACAATCCCATAAATCTAAAAACTGTTTACCCGTAATCCAAAATGCTTTTAACCCGTAAACCATAATTCCAAAATCCACAAACCTACAAATTAAAATATACCCTAAACTCACGAAGTCACTAGCCTAAAAAGCATAACCTATAATTAATTAACTACACTGATGCCAAATCGGAAACCCATAAGCTCAAAACTTATAAACTCCGAAACCCATAAACTTATTAATTCATAAACCGGAAACCCTTAACACATATACCCACAACCTAATGTCTATAAACCAACAAACCCATACACTTATTAGTTTAGAAACCCAAAACCTGAAAGTTATCGAAGCAGTTATGGAACAGTTTATGGAATCCATAATTCCATGAGCCCATAGATTTAACACCCATAATCCAAAACCCATAAACTGTATACCAATTAACCAAAAATTCACAATAATAAAACCTATAGACACAAAACCCATAAACTCATAAACGCAAAACTCATAATCCCTAAACCTATAAAACTATAATCTGCAAACACAAACTGTATACCCATAAATTTAAAACAGAACACATACAGACTCACACAGACACAAAGAACATACGCAGAAACGCACGGACACACAGATGCACACAGACAGGGGAGGACACACACAGGAACACACAGACGAACCCTAGATAAAAACAGACTCATACAGACACGCATAAAAACACACAAACACACAAGAAAACACAAAAATACACAGACACAGTCCACATAGACACAAACAGACATTTACAGATACACGTAGACACCCACAGGCACACACATACTCACACACATGCACACACACACTTACAGAAGCGTATGGACGCAAACAGACTCAAAGAGACATACAAA
Source organism: Anastatus disparis (assembly GCA_017163975.1). Taxonomy (NCBI): domain Eukaryota; kingdom Metazoa; phylum Arthropoda; class Insecta; order Hymenoptera; family Eupelmidae; genus Anastatus; species Anastatus disparis. Next base: position 12,210,498 of record JAFFSR010000383.1, on the reverse strand, counting down.
GACACATACAAAAATACACAGAAACGTACAAATACACGCAGATACACACAAGAACATGCACACAAATAGAACCAGATACTCAGAGGTACTCACAAAAGCACGCGGATACACACAGATACACACAGTCACCGACAAAAACTCACATAGAAAAACACAGACACTGTAACGTTTGGCTTTTCATGGTGGTTGCGGTAGACAACTCGTTGACGTCAGCGGCATCAGACTTTTACTTTTACCTGAGGGTTGATGCTGGAAGATGGTCGGTCGGAGGTTCGAATAAGCCAAAGTTCAAAACTTACAAACTAAATTGAAATTACTGAATTTAATAATAAAAATAAAAATGAGTTTAAGAATGAAAAGTTAACTGTAATTAAAGGAAAAAGAAATTTACTATTGCGTTTAAATAATAATTAAATTGATGAAATAACAAATCTTAAAACTAAAGCGGTAAATGACAGGGCGGATTTACAGGACGGGTTTAGCGGAACTGGTAAATGAGTATGAGTCGTGCAATTATATTTTTCACAATAAATATTCCTTTGCATTTTTTGAGTTGAACTTATAACTAATACAAGGTTGAATTAATCAATGAATAATCTCGGAAAAATAGCCGGAAACGGCGGCACGCGAAAATATGAATAATCAAGGTAATACTAAGATCAAATTAAATGTTTAAGCGGCCGGTATTATTTTTACCGGTAATGGGGTTTAATAAAATTATACTTAAGAATAAATTCCGATCGGTATCGGTTACAAACTAAAAGTTAAGGAAAGATAGAGTATTTACAGGCTTCGGTATTATCGACGGCGGTTACGGTCGGAATCCACTTTACCGGCGGCAGATAATACGAGCAGTGTCTCGATGTCACCCGGTATAGACTGGAAGCAGGTCAGTGTCGCAGGAAGACACGATAATGCTACCTCCAAGCCTCAGGGTAGACAAGGAGAAGATGAGCTAGTCGTGGAAACTCCATTGACTGGTGGAGGAACTACCTCGACCGAAAAGGTGGAGGTAAGAGATAGGAAACTATGTATAGGAAACCCCCTTATACATAGTTGCTGTGAATAGATGGAAAACTTAGTCAAGCTAAGCCCAGGTAAGAACGGTCTGCAATGTGTATAGTATTCCCCCTTATATACATTGAAACACGTAGGAGAGCTCTCACTATGTAAAGCATAACTTCTCTACATAGAGAGAGGGGAGAGAGTCCCTTTTAGCCGGCCATCTTGCCGGCTTATATGCTCTGGAGCGCGCTATTCCCATTGCGGGAGTAACGCCTTGTAGCGGTTGAGCGCAGAACCCGGTTTAAGCGCGATGCTTGAAATAGCATCGTCGCAATACACATAGACACAGAAAGACACTCACAGTCTCATACAGACACACAGAGACACATACTGACACAAAAGAAATACACAAATACACACACAGAGACGCACAGGGATACGCACAGAAACACACAAAAAATAAGAGACACAGACGTACACACAGAGATACACACAGAAACACAAGGACAAATACAGACACAAAGAACATATGCAGAAACACACCCGGTCAAAAAAAAACATCTATAAATATAGCTAAAAATATAGATAAAGAAAATACAGCTATATTGATGTGTATTATAGCTATATTCATGTGTTTTTTTTAGCTGTATATCTATGAGAAATATAGCTAGATTTTCAGCTATATTTCTAGCTATAACGGGCTAAAATAGGGATTATACCTATAAAGATAGGTAAAAATATTGCTAAAAATCTAGCTATATTTCTCATAGATATACAGCTAAAAAAACACGTAAATGTAGCTTTAATACACAATGTAGCTATATTTTTACCTATATTTTTTAGCTATATTTATAGATGTTTTTTTGCAGGGCATAGAGACGCATAAACACACACAGTAACACACAGACATACCTAAATAAAAACAGACTTTTACAGGCACGCACAGAAACATACAGACACACAGGCACACAACCAGATACTCACAAATAGACACAAAAGCACACAGACACACTCAGATACACAGACGTACATAAAGACTTACAAAAAAACACATACAGACACACAGAGACATACGCAGACACATACAGACATACAGGGACATACGCAGACACATACAGACACACAAGGATATACGCAGACACTTATAGACATACAGAGTCATACGCAGACACATACAGACACGCACAGATACACACAGACATACCTAGATAAAAACAGATTCATACGAACACGCACAGGAACACACAGACACACACAGGCACATACAGACACACACTAAAATATATAGAAATACACAGACACACGCAGATACCTGCAGAGAGACACAGACTCATACACACACACACACAAGGAGACATACACAGACACACACTAAAATACACAGAAATGCACAGACACACGCAGATACATACAGATACACATAAGAGCCCACAGACACCTACAAATACACATATACTGCGACGAGTATACATACCCGCGCATTTCAAATCTCCCACCTAACGGCCAAGCTACTATAGAACAGTAGTTCTGAGCTCAGCCACTAGGCGGCAACTTCGAATGTCGTTACGTGCATCAGGAAAAATGAGGTCAGAGTATATAAGTGGCCGAGATAACCAGAGCAGAGCAGTGTAGACTACGGTCTCCCCTCTCTCTTTACCTAAGTGAGCACACAAGGCTAAGAGAGAGGGAGACAGGTAGTAGCTGGCTGCCTTGGCTTGTGGAGCACCACAGCTTAGGCAGAGCTTCTCTCTCTTGCACATGAGGGTAGACCAAGTGCGCACACAGATCTACACTACAGTGCATATGCTGGCAGTACTAGAGTTACGTCAAGTGAGAACACAGGCGTAAATCTATGCTGCCTAGAGCACACTTGCAACTTTTGCCGTCGCCGCAATGCCGAATTTGCGCCGCTGAAATTAAGGGTGACGTCCACCCACAATATTATACATATAATACATTTCGTTATGTTAAATTAAAGGACTCCGTCCGACTGCCGCGTAGTTATTAAGCCATTAGAATAAGTTAAGGGTGTCGGCCACCCATTGTCTTTACATCACTTAAAGGTCCCGCATGCCTATAGAGATTTGTAATTAAGATAATTAAGGGAGCCGGCTACCCACCATCATTATTACCGTAGGATTAAGTATAACGATATTAGGTGCCGTTGCCTATTAGTATCATTATAATTAATTATTAATCATTTGTTTTTTTTTGTTTTGCACATTGTTGCAGGTAAAAGCCGCCGGTATATTTTAGACCGCCCAGGCCGTAGAATCTATTAGTTAAAATGATCCATCATTCAGATTCATTAAAGATTATTAATTGATTTGATTCATTTATTAAATAGCCGTCAAGTGGCCGAGATAAGTTACTTTTGTAAATTATATTTCATTAAGGTTAGGTTGGTTTATTTGCATTGTATAAAAATATTAGGTTTAGTTTTGATTAATACATTATTATTATTTAATATTTATAATCGTTGTTGTACATGAGTTTTATGAGTATAATAAAGTCAAGGTACTCCCTAGCATAACCAAACGTGTCAAACCCGGTTACTTTCCTTCACTTTTCACCGACTGATCCCTCCAACTCCTGCCGATCTTACCCTGGTAACTCACTGAAGCGTCTGGGAACAGGAGTTAATACGTATTTCCCCTCCCGAAAGGGAAAAACGTTACAATACACACATGAAGACTTACAAAGAAACACACAGACACATATAGACACCTACAGGCACCGACAGATACACAGAAATACACAGAAACATACGCACACAGACCCACACAAATACTCTTAGACACACGCAGCTACACACACAGATACACAGAGACACACACAGGCACACAAAGACACAAACCTTAAACACGCAAACGCGTAACCCATACACTCAGATGATGGAAACCCAGATATGCAAAACTTATGATCCCAAAACTCATAAAACTAAAATCTGCAAATACATAAGCTGTATACCCATAAACCCAAGACCCATAAATGTAAAACCTACAAACCCATAAACTGTCTACCCATAATCCCAAAAGTCATAAGCCCAAAACCCACAATCCCAAAACACGTAAGTCCATAAATCCTTTAATCTATTATTAATATATTGTAATCTGAGAATGTATCATCTTACAACATAATATTGTGTCGAAATCAGTTAGAAGTCGGTTGGAACCAAATCGCCGACCTAGTTCAGTGCTTACAATAAATGGTTATAATGATCCATTTACTCATTGGCACGGCTAATATTAGGCAGTTTGCTATGCAAGCTCGAATCAGGTGGCGTTCTGAGCGCTAGCGCTGTTATAGTGGTCACACTACGCCAATCTTGCGATGTTAACATGTATGAGTGTATTCATGAGTCTATCCAAGTATATTCAATGACGTCACATCTAAAAGTAATGGGAGAAGCCCCTTCTCTACTACGTATATGCTCATCCATGCACACATACGTGGAGTGTGCCGCCATGACAGCGCTAGAGCTCAATACGCCACCTACTCTGAGCTTGCATAGCAAACTACCCAATGTAGTTATTTTCTCTAACCATGTACATAAAAAATAATTTTAAAATATATCAGCGACAAATTAATACAAAATGTTGTCATAAAGCGAAAAATGCCATCTAACATTCAATTGGGCAGTTATTTGCATACAATATATTTCGGTTTAGTATATTTTGCTTTATGACAAGATTTTGTATTAGTTTGTCGTTGATATATTTTTAATAGAGGAAATGATTATATCGATGCCCCGTGTGGAAAAAAGCACCGTTCGTTTTTTCAGAATAGAAATTTCCATGATGAAAAAACGAGTGGTGCTTTTCTTTGTAAGAAGCATCGATATATTGTCCGTGCAAATAAGTAAATGGATCATTATAACCATTTATTGTAAGTAATGAACTAAGTCAGCGATTTGGTTCTGACCGTCTCTTAAATATCTCAATCAGGTCAAAAGTTATGAAGTAGTCATACTAACGTAAGTATTACACTCGCACTACCAAGGATTCTTGAGAATAATTTAAGCTTAAAAAAATCGTTTCTTTTCATTTTTCTATCCTAAATCTTACTAAAATTTTTAATTACTTGACCGCAATACAATCACATATAATATTTTCATTTTATTAGTTTTATCCAAACTCTTATCGTATATGTTAGTATGTAGTTAAATATTTCTTTAAACTTTTTGTTTTCATATCTATATATTTTTGAAAACCTTTTGAGACAATAATATTAAATTATCATTAGCATTTTTCTAAAATTATATGTAACAAATTTTTCTTTAAATATTCTTTAGATTGTTCTTCTAATGCAAGTGAAGATAACGAAAAGGAGAGGAGGAAGTAAAAACTATTTTTCTGGGTAAAAAAAGGCAGAGAAAGAAATCCTATATGTACCAAATATGACCTGTTGCTAAATTTCTTTCTGTACAGGGAAAGTAAGCACTAAAAATATTATATTTTGTCTATATCATTTAATTATATAATTTTTTATAATTATAACATTATTATACTTTTTTTCAGTAAATATTCAAATTATAAAATTTTATTTCTTTTTAGCTAAACAAAGTTGGAGCTCAGCGGAAAAACTAGCTGTATCACGGTATATCAATGAAAATGGTTTACCTGATACCATAAGCACTAAATTCATTAAAGCGATACAAAAAAAAATGCAACAAATTAAAAGAAAGAAGTATCCTAAAAATCAGATCCCATATAAATAATAAATACGGATCAAAAACGTCGAGAAAAAATGTAACTGAAGATAGTTCCAAAGATTCTGAATAAGCTCAAATTAACGTATTTATTGAATGATGTGATTTTTAGGGTAAGTCATAAGAAAAAATATTAAAATAACTTATTTTTTGCCATATCTCCATCTCTCTCTCACAGCCGCACACGCACGCATACAGACTAATACAAGATCATAGACACGCCAACATAAAAAGACAGACGGTGACAAACACATCCAAAAACACGGAGACATACATACATACGCAAAGAAACACAAAGACACATACAGACACAAAAGACATACACAAAAACGCCCAGACACAGATACAGACGCATACTCGCACAGTCACACAGATAATAACAGACACACAGACGGACACACAAAGACTAACACAGATAGATACGGACTCACAGAGATACAATCAGGCTTAAAAACACAGATATACACAAACACAGATACAGACACACATGTACACAAACACAGATACAGACACACATGTACACTCAGAATGTTTCTACATGCGCAAACACACCGACAAAAATAGACGCACACACAGATACAGATATGCACAGACACACATATACACAGACATTCACACACAGACATGCACAGACATACACAGAAACACACATAGACACATACAAAGACATATACAAACACGAAAGACACACCACAGACAGACACACACACACACACACACACACATGCACAAACACAGACAGATGAACAAAGATACACACAGAAACAGACAGATAATAACAGACACACAGAAATACACAGATAATAATAGACACACAGAAATACGCAGATAATAACAGACACACAAAAATACATAGATAATTATAGACACATAGAAATACACAGATAATAGCAGACACGCAGACTGACACACAGACTGACACACAGAAACACACAAAGACTAACACAGACACATACGGACTCGCAGACGCACACACACACAAATTTATGTACATAAACACACAGACAGTCACACACAGACACGCACAGCCATATATAGACACACACACACACGCGCGCGCGCGCAAAGACATGCCGACACGCATGGACATACACAAACACAGAGAAACACGCAGACACTCACACAGACACAGAGAGACACATACAGACTTACGAGGACACACAAAAGACATACACAGATACACACAGATAAGCACAGAAACACACAGAAACACACAAACACACACGGATAAAAACAAACACATGCAGAGACACGCATAGAAATACACAGACACGCACAAAAACACACACACACACACGCCCAGACACAGAAAAAAACGCACAAACAGAAACAGACATACACAGACACACACATACACAGACACACACACACACACACACACACATCCCGAGACACACACAGACGCATAGAGATTCAAAGAGAGAACACAGACACACTGGAAAACATACAGACACATCGGACACAAAAAGACACACAGGCCCATACATACGGAAGCTTGTATGGTTTATCTCGGCACTTTGTCGCTAGTAGCGTACTTTCCTGCTATGCGAGCACTTATAGGAGATAGGCTATTTATAACACGTACACAAGTAGTAAAATAATTCAAAATCTATGTACTCCATTTCATTTGAAATAATAATGGTTACATTATTAAATATTTAAATTAGGAAGTATAAGCCTGTACGGCTCACCTCCGCACTGTGTTGTTAGTAGCGTACTTTTCTGCAATGTGTGTACGTGAAGAAGATAGGCTACTTATAATGCGTACACAAGTAGTATGTGGTTCTTCTTTTTTATCATTAACAATCAAAAGATATAATAATACGTAGTAATTTAAATATTTAGTACTTAATACGTCCTGAATTAAATATTTACTAATGTAACCATTATTAATCTAAATGAAATGAAGTGCATAGATTTTGAATTATTTTACTACTTGTGTACGTGTAGTAAAATAAATAGTCCTATACGTACACGCATAGCAGGAAAGTACGCTACTAGTAAAACCGTGCGAAAGTGAGCCGTACAGCAGCGATGCCGAAAGTGGCAAAGACAGAGAGGGAAATTAAAAAATGTATAAAAAAAAGTATTAAGATAAATAGGTTTTAAAATTTAATAGTTAATAAATAATTCTAAAAAACAAAGTTACTATAGCAAAATTAATTTTCTTTTATTATTAACATTTTTTTTTAATTTAAAAAATTTTGTTAAACCCAAAAAATGGAAAAAATAGAAAACAAATTATTTAGTTATAGTAACTTTGTTTTTTTTATTAATTATCAAATTTTGAAAACTATTTATTTTAATACTTTTTTTTATACATTTTTGAATTTCCTTTTTTGACTATATACACACAAAAACACACGGACACATACAGACACGCTCAGAAACGCACATACAGACACACATACAGAAACATACAGACACATACATACACATACAGAGACATACAGATACACACACACACGCGCGCACACACACAGATATACGCAGGAACACATAGAAACACACAGACACACACAGAATCATGCAGACACATACAGATTCAAAAAGACATATAAAGCACACAAAGGCGCCGGCGAGACATACAGACACACAGATAAATACACGCGGTGACACATTTAGAAATACACAGACACACACAGACTCATACAAACATACATACGTACACACACAGACACTCGCAGACTCATAGAGACTCTAACAGACATACACAGACACACACAGAAACACGTACACACGCACATTGAAACGCACAGAGACACACAGACACTCATGGAACCTCACAGACACATGCACACAGACCTACACATACATACACACGGAGACACACTAAAGAATACATATACTCATGCAGACACACGTACTGACTCACGCAGACATACTCGTACATACATAGACACACGCAGACACACTTGTACATACACAGACACACACAGAAAGATCCAGACATACACAGGAGCACACAGACACACACGCAGACGCATATAGATACTCACCGGTACACAGAGACACACAAATACATACAGACACATACTGACACAAAAGACGTAAACAGACAGATACATACACCCACATATGCACGGAGATATCCACAGACATACACAGAAATACACAGACTCACACAGAAGCACACAGTCATACGCAGAAATATAGAGAAATACACAAATTTACACAGACGCGTACAGATAAACACAGATAGACACAGACGCACACTGACACACACAGAAACAAATAGACAGACACACACAGCACAGCTGTGTTATAAAAATATAAAATGAACAACTTTTTAATGATATAAGAAATTATTTATTTGTGTTACAGAAAAACGGGAAAAAGAAGCTTTGAGCAATGAAGAAAGTGAACTGATTCTGAATCATTACAGAAAGCAACAGGTTGTCATCTGATTTTGAGAAATTAATAAATTACAATGAGATGTTATCTGGGCGAACTATAGCTAAAGTTTGACTATTATTACTTTAAGTAAAAATAACCAGTATTGTTTATAGTGTACTTAAAAGTTATTTTCAGCAAAGATATATTTAAACATTACTTCGAGTATTATTATATCAATTAATAATAAGCATAAAGTCAATGAACATTTTTAAATGTTTAGTAACTTAATATAAGTTTATATATATGTACATATATACTAAATAATGTTTTACTAAAGCTCAAATTATAGTTTCAAATACATATACAAGAGAAAAAAAATGTAAACTTATTAGAAACTATCATACATTATTTTCTTGTTATTACATTTTTAACACAAATATTTTGTGAAAACTTACCAAAGATTTTAGGAAGTGATAGTAAAGTGGTAGCATCACCACATAGCTCTAAAGAAAAATATATTACTAGAACTTTGAATCTAGTATAAAAAACGTAGAGAAAATTCGTTGTATTTTTTTATAAATAGTATTTAATAACTTTATATTTTGTTGTATGGATATTAGATGTTTGTTCATTATAAATATTATGTAATAGCATCTTATTATAATGTTTGTAACAAGTATTTCAGTTGCAACAGCTTTCCAAAGAGCTTAAGCAGTATAGTACCGAATAGTTCTAGAGAAAAATATATTACTAAAACTTTTAGTATGGTTTAAGACCATAAGAAAAGAAAATATGTTGTATGTATTCATTAATAGTATGTAATATCTTAAAGTTTTATTATAACATTTGTGAAAATATTTGTTGATATGTTATTTATATTGCCAAACGAATACCATATGAAATTTAATTCGCAACATCTATTTTTTAGATAGATAACTACATTTATTATCTTTATGAATAATATTATTCCATTTAAAACTATTTAAATTGAATATATACTTATTTTAAATAAAACAAATCATGAGTGAAACTTTTTTTTCACACATGATTCCGTGTGTGAAAAAAAAGTATGTAGAAAAAGGAACTTAGCTGGTTTAACCCTCTTTCTTAGACCGTGAGTCTAATTTTACAATCGCGTGATGTCAATAATTGAGATCAAACATTACAAACATTAAATATTCGGTATGTTAAAAACATAACATATTTCTCATTGCAAAATTAAAACTGTAAATATGAAATTAAATACTGTACTTTAAAGTTTTTTTAACATCGTATATTGCCGCTATGAGCAATAAACATTACCAAATTTATAATATATATCGACTAATTTTTGGGATTCTATACGTACAGAATGTAGTTATTATTTGTTGCTAAATTTTTTTCTGTGCTGGATAAGTAAGTCTGAGTCAATTCAATTGAATAATTTTTGAAATTATAAGGTTACTACAATTTATTTGAAATTACGGATTTTTAATTTCAGCTAAACAAACTTGGACCTCAACTGAGAAACTAATAATATCAGAACATATTCAACAAAATGGATTACCTGAAACCATAACAACAAAATTTATACGATCCCTACAAAGTAAATACCAAAGATTAAATGATAGGAGTATTTTAACTATCAAATCATTTATACATAATTCTTATGGAAAAAAAACTTAAAAAAAAACTTGACTGAAGAAATTATTTCTGATTCTGACTAGTTAAAAATTTAATATTATTGGATACATTAAATATAAAAAGACTCCCATTCGCTGCTCAACTTAAAATATTACAATGTTTAGACATGAGATAGCATTATTATTAAGTTCATTCAAAATGAATACCGAATATTAAGAAATAAGTATATTAAACATAGAATGTTTATGAAATAAAAAACGGAGATCCTAATACCGACATAAAGTTGTCCACTCTAAATAAAAATTGTGAAACGATTAACAAAAATTTTAATTCTAAAATTAATAATATAAATTTAATGTTAGTAAATGAATTTAAAGGAGTGGACAAGAATCTTTCTGATCTCGCGTCGGGGATAGCATGCGTGGTGTAGACTGTCTCTGATCTTAGTGTGCTGGAGCGTGTGGAGGAGCGTGAAAGCAATCTACACGCAAACGCAAACACAATAGAAACACCTGATCCTAACACTACATTGCCACAAAACAGACAATTGGATTCTGGTGCCGAAGGTGGTTAGTTGGTGATCTTTAGCAGACTGGACTGCTTAGCGGCTAATGTTCGTCTGGAAGATTATGCATTTTCCATCCTTGGTGCCATACTTCCAAACATATCACCAGCACATACATTATCGGTCGTTATGTTAACACTATCTGACACTATAAACAGTGCGATCAGAGACAGTCCGGGGGGTCCCATCTCGCTGCTGGTTAGACTCTCGGAAGCGAATCTGGTGAGACAAATACACATTGAAAAAAGGAAAATTACAAATTTCTCAACTGCAGATATTGATCTCTCTCGTTTTGCTAGTTTATCTCCCATAGAAAAGCATCATCATATATTTTTTAATGATTATCTCCAAAAAGATAAATATAAAATCTTTAAAGATCTCAAGAAATATGCTAAAGACAGAGGCATTAAATTTGTGTGGCATAGAAATGGTAGATTTCTGGCAAGACTATGCAAGAGAGCATATACATTTGTCTCGAAAAATGATATAGACAAAATGTGCAGTTCTGATAACATAATTTTAAACAAGAATATTAATGACAAATCTAAAGTAATTAGTGGATGCTTAACTAATGACGACGTGCGTTTGACTAATAAAAAATGTATTGTTGATAGGAAAAAGTTAGATAATAATAATGTTAACCTCTCTCCCCAATGACTACACCGGATCACTTTGAGGAGTCGAACAGGGAAAAAGGGTAAACTGCGGGTGGGCTTTTTAAATGTGACCTCCTTAAGAGCTCACATTGAACAGGTGCGTGAACTTCTTTGTGATGGCCCTTGTTATGATCTGTTTAGAGTAGCTAAAACCTGGCTGGGACCGACTGTCTCGGATGATGTCATTCGGATCAAAGGGTTTAAAATATTTCGGCAGGACAGAAACCTTCATGGAGGAGGGGTTGTCCTTTCTGTAAGGGATAATTGAAAATTTGATATATTAACTTTATCGAATACCACAACCTATACTACCTGTGGTAAACTTGAAGTCCCAGAGTATATTTTCTGCTCTATTAAAGATGGCGACTCTGAACCTGTGCTGGTTTCTGTCATTTATCGCCCTCCTGTCATTTCATTTACTAAAAATCATGATTTATTAGACTCTTTAAGAGTCAGCTGTATACCAACACAGTTACCTGTTTTACCGAATCTATTTAAAATTTATTTTTTATAAAAACTAATAGCTTCAGGCAGAAATAAAGAGATGGTTTCGATTCGTGTAATAGAAAGCAATATTTTCTCTGATAAGAATAATTTAATTCCACCGCTTTATTTTCAAGAAAAGTTGGAATAACTTGAAAATCCCATTATTTGACACTAATTTCTAATTTTTTAAGTTATTCCAACTTTTCTTAAAAACGAAGCAATAAAATTAATTTATACTAATCAAAGAAAATATTACATTTTATTAAACACATCGAAACCATCTCTTTATTTTTGCCTCTTGTTGCTAATTTTGGGAAAAAAGTCAATTTTTTAATTAGAAAAGGACAGAGATACAGCGGACTCTTAAGAGATTTGTCCTGTGATTTTTCACATAAAATTATAATGGATGATCTGAATGCCGATCTCCTACGAGAAGGCAGTGATGCTAGGTTTCTTAATAAACTGTCAGCAGAGCTTTCGCTTCTGTTGGTCCGGCACGGTGCCATGCATATTGCTCCGGCGTCTCACACATGGATTGACCTGATTCTTGTGGATGACAATGGCTGCATACTTGACGCACGTAACTTGCCTGCCAACTTTCATAGTCAGCACAATTTAATTGACGTTGCTATTGCCTATGATAAACGCACTGTAGATCGAAAATTGATTAAATATAGGAATTATAAAAATATTTGTCAAAACATATTATTAGAAAAATTGGCTGACTATGATTGGACACCACTTACAGAGGGTATAGTTGACCTCGAGTCTGCACTTGGCTGCATTTGTGACAATTTAACTGATGTTATAGAAAATTTAGCACCAGTGAAGACACTTAAATATACGAGTGATAAACCTCCGTGGTTAAATAAAGAATTGTCGCAGATGCAGCGCAAGAGAGATGTTGTTTATCGAAGATATAAACGGACAAATGATATTCAATATCTCGCTGAATTTTTACATTTACGAAAAACAGTGGACGAACAGACTGAACATACAAGAACAACATACTATCACAATAGACTGTTCGAAGCTCTTGCGAATAGTAATGTCTGGAAGGAGTTAAAAGACCTGGGTCTTCTATCCGGACCTGAAAGGGACTTTAATGGATTTACTCCTGATGAGCTTAATGCGCACTTTGCTGGGGTGTCGGTTTCTCCGCATGGTAATGATGATGGGCGTCGCCAGAAATTTCTTTCTGAATGTAGTGAAAATGGTTTCACTTTTAAACAAATTGATATAAATGATGTTGTTCTCGCGATTTCTCATTTCTCATACCAGGCGTGCGGGGAAGATGGCATTCCGCAAAGCGTGATACTTAAGGCTTTGCCGTTTATTGGAGAACAATTTGTGACTCTGTTCAACTCCTCTTTTGCACGGGGGGTCTTCCCTGGCCTTTCGGAAGCAGACACGCATTGTGCCTTTGAAAAAGTGCTCTGCACCTAAATCGCCTAAGGATTTTAGGCCTATTGCGATTCTGTGTTTTCTTTTGAAGGTACTTGAGTAGATTGCTCACGACCAATTGCAGGAGTATATTGCTACAAATAAGTTGCTTGATCCGATACAGACTGGTTTTAGGAAACATCATTCGACGCAGACAGCCATACTTAAATTAACTGACGACATAAGATCAGGCCTAGACAAAAAACTCGTCACACTTCTTTTGCTTTTTGACTTCAGTAAGGCATTCGACACGATCTCTCCCTTCAAATTATTTGCAAGGCTTGGATCGATGGGGTTTTCCAGGGCTGCTCTCGTGTGGATAAACTCCTATATTTCAGGGAGAAAACAAATGATTTCGACACACTTACAAGGAAAATCAGGTTGGCTAACAACCAACCTAGGAGTTCCACAGGGTTCGGTACTGGGGCCTTTGTTGTTTTGCCTTTACATTAACAACGTACGTGACGCTCTTGACTCTGGTAGTGTTGAGCACCTACTGTATGCAGACGACCTGCAAATCTATACGCAGGTTCCTCGTGATAATGTGGATGAGGGTATTTTTATCCTTCAGAGGGCAGCCAAAGCAGTGTCGAAGTGGGCGGTTGATGCTTTCCTCACTTTAAATGCTGATAAGACTAAGGTAATCGTCTTTGGTAGTAATCGTTTTATTAATTTTTTTTATGCTGGGGCGCCAAGGTCGATTGATCTTGGGGGAGGTGTCGGCATTCCTTTTTCTGACTCTGTTACGAGCCTTGGTGTTGTGCTTGACTCTAAACTTTCTTGGGAGCCGCACATTAATATGATTACAAAAAAATTTAACAGTTTTATATGCTTTGCGGTTTTTTCTTCGGTACACCACGAAGGCTCTGCGTAAACAACTTGCAACTGCCCTGCTGTTCCACATCTCGATTACTGATCGGTGGTTCTGCTTGATGCTACTCAGGAGTTGAGGAGAAGGATACAAAGACTGCAAAATTCGTGTGTGAGATATGTATTGGGCGTAAGAATGGGAGCTCATGTTTCTCCTTATAGAACCGCATTGGGTTGGCTACGTACTCATTCGAGGAGACAGTATTTTTTGGCCGTACTTGTGTACAAAATTGTACGCATGAATACTCCGGAGCATCTAGTGGGTCTCTTCACTAGATGTGTACCTAGTGCGGCTACTAGGGGAGAGATTAAGGAGCTAGCGGTGCCCTTTATGTGTACTGAAACTTCACAGAGAGAAATTCGGCTATACTACATTGACATAAAATATCCTTCGTAGGTTCCAAAAGAAAATACGTTATATTCACGCGATGTGAACGATAGATTAACATCTGCATATTAGCTCGTTAACAAACTTTGTTTCTATCCGACCGAAGTCAAAAATAATATTAAAAATTAAAAAAAAACTTTTTAATGTACTACGTTTTTATAATGAACCAAAAAGTATAAAATAATGTGTAATAAAATGAAAAATGAATAATGATTTGAAATAAAAAAAACGTGGGGCGCATACAATACATAATAATAAACATGCGCCCCACGTTTTTTTTATTTCAAATCATTATTCATTTTTCATTTTATTACACATTATTTTATACTTTTTGGTTCATTATAAAACGTAGTACATTAAAAAGTTTTTTTTTATTTTTAATATTATTTCATTTTATTACACATTATTTTATACTTTTTGGTTCATTATAAAAACGTAGTACATTAAAAGTTTTTTTTTTTTTTTATATTATTTTATACTTTTTAGTTCAATTAAAAAACGTGGTAGATTGAAAATTTTTTTTTATTTAAATATTATCTTATACATTTTGGTATTATTATTATTATTATTATTAATATTATTTATCGTGTTGTCCAACAGTGCATATTATATAGCATATATATTGTTGTCAAGGGACTAAAACGTGTTTCATCTATTTTTTTAGAGAACACGTAATCGCATGGTGAGTTTCCCGCCATTTTGACGATAATGACGCCATTAGAAATTCAACCAAGATTTATTGTTTTATGCATTGTTAGACCATAAAATGAATAAAATACAGTCTCCAATTCTATATGTATAATAGAAAATGCTGTAATTTATGTCTAATTGCAATATATAACAAGTTAAAGAATTTTAAAAATTTTCGAAAATGGTTAGACACTAATGTTAAAAGTATATCTATATATAAAATCTTCAAATCTTCAATTTTGCCAATATCTCCGTTTATAATTAAATATATTAAAATATTTTTCGGTGGGAATATATATTTTTAATTATATTATCCAACAATGCGTGCAAAAATATAATATTGAATATATTAATATATTAATATATCAAAAAAGGATTTTTAAAATTTTCGAAGATGTTTAGACACTAATGTTAAAAGTGTATCTATATATAAAATCTTCAAATCTTTAATTTTGCCAACATCTCCGTATATGATCGAATATATTAATATATTGTTCGGCAAATATATATATTTTTTTTATAATATTGCATTGTCATCCAGTTCTGAACTATATTTAAAATTTCAAGTCTCTAGCTCATCGGGAAGTTAGTTTACAATCGGTTGCAAAATTTGTACCGAACAGACAGACAGACAGACAGACACCAAAGCGAGTTAATAAAAACGTAGTAATAAAAAAAGTGAACATTGCATCATCTCATTTCAACGATGTCAACGAAACATTGACATCGTTGAAATGAGACGATGCAATGTTTACCTCTACTGTGAGATTCTCATTTTGAAAATAGAATGTATTCATTAATCCAATTTAAGGTTATATAATATAGTTCGAAATCTACGAGTGATATTTGTTGTCAATGCAGAATAGCCAAATTTCTCTCAGTGTAGCAGGAATTCCTACAGAGTTCAAGGTGCGCATTTTTGGAACTCCCTACCTGCTGAGATTAAACATCTTCCATCTCTCAGCAGGTTCAAATCGGCAGTGAGGGGGTACTTGCTCGACCTCAATTGAATTTAATATTTTTAATTTATATGTTAATTTATTTTTGTAATGTCCCATATATAGGCTTAAGGTGTGAATGTATTTATTGTGTGGCTGGTGGGTGAATGATTTCATTTTATTGTATTGACTGCGTCGTATGCTTTTGCATACGCTATTTATTGTCTTATTTTATTTAAATATTGTTATATACTTTTAAACTTTAATTTTAACATTTTGACTGATAGATAAGGAATGACTGTTTTTAATTTATTGTATTATTACGTGTATTTTTATTATTTTATCTTTATTTGTATTATTCTGTGATATCGCTTTTTTTAGTAACTTACTTTTTGAGTATTATTAGGATTAGCTATTTGACTGTGATATCTGCATTTAAGTGCAATATTTATAATTACACATTGTGTTACACGCCTTTTTGTATACCTATACGAATAAATGCTTACCCATCTAAAGTTCTACTTTATCGACATACTTACGCACTTTTTACATTGAAATAAATAAAATGAAAAAGAAAACAATTATATTTAGAAAATAGCAAAAGAATCAGCTTAACTAATTTTCACGATTTTATAAATAGTTAATTATGAAATAGCTTTATCAAATATTATTTTATTTCAACAAAATTAAAAAGTTCTATAAAAGTTGAAAAAATAAAAAAGCATTTAAAAATGCATGACCAAAAATCACAAGAAGCATGTTTTTAATTTTTTTAGGAATTAATTGCAAAATAAGATATGTCAAGTATCTGACTTTAATGTAATCGTGTTCAGCAGTTTCTTTCTTTATTTTAGTTTTACTATTGTCTTCCGATGTTGCAGTGAGTTCTTGAAAATGTTAAAAACATCTCTGCTATCATTTTTATAAACGAATTTTTGAATTTTTATTGAACAATCATAATGAGCAGGATCAAAATCTAGATAGTTAAGAACTCTATGACGGCATAAGGATTCTTCAAACTTAACATATGTACTAATTGTAATGTGTAACATTGTAACGATTACAATGTTTGAATAGCGCGCGCGAGACAATACGAATTATTTTATAACTCGATATCGTCGCGAGGGCGCTTGGGGCGACTATAAATAGCCCTACTCTCGAAGAATCGCTCTCTTCTGGCTCACGCGCCGTCCGATCTACTTCTGGCAATAGGTCCACCATCGAGGTCTTAGAATCGCCGACCAGAAAGCGACCGTTTCTGAAGTTAAGTAGCTTGCTGTTCTTGTTCTGTCTCTCTTTTGTTATATCGAAAAAATACTTAAAGTCATTGTAATCACGTATATTTTATCTATTATTCGACAAAGTAAACTGTAAATATTTCGTATATATGTAGTGAAATTTATATTTGTAATACCAAATAGTGCTTTTATAATAAACGCAACCTGTATCATATTTGTGAGTGTTATGAATCGATCTGCATAATTCTTCCTCATAAGAGTCTCATATTACATGAATTTCTTATTATATTAACATTATTTATATAATTATCATTACTCTTGAATTAAAATCATAACCTATAAATTTGTGTGGCTTTAATGAGATCAATGCAGAAAAGGATATTTCAACTTATATCGACGATTCAGCTATAGGAACGAGATCATTTAAAATACATATAAGAGTATTGCAAATATTATTTGCAAAGTTAATAAAAAATAACTTTACCCATCGGCTAGACAAATGTCAATTTTTTACAACAAGCATTCAATTTTTGGGAATAATTTTATCTGAAAAAGGTGTCAAAGCAGATCCAAGTCGTGTTGATATTATAAAAAATTTTGAAGAACCAAAAAATGTTAAACAACTTCAACAGATTCTGGGGATATGCAATTATTATCGTCGTTTTGTAATACAACATAATAATTTTGTATCACCTTTTCGAGATTTGTTGAAGAAGGATGCTGTGTGGCGCTGGTCAGCTGAGCATAGTCATGCGTATAAAGCCCTCAAGGATAATTTTGTTTATACAGTTTGTCTGAGTCATATTATTCCGAACGCTAAGTTTAAAGTGCAGACAGACGCTAGTAATCGTGGAATAGGGGGAGTATTATACCAAGTTGACAGCGAAAATAACAATAGAATTATTTCAATAGCTAGCAGGTGTTTGACTGCTACTGAATTCCAGTACACTACGACCGAAATTGAACTTCTCGCCATAATCTATTGTGTAATAAAGTTTCGACATTACTTGATTGCTGTGAATTTTGAAGTTGTCACGGATCATAAGTGTTTAACTTTCTTGAATTCGACGATGTATCATAATTCACGTTTGATAAGATGGAGCCTATTATTGCAGCAATATTCATATTCGGTATCGTATTGTAAAGGTGTTGACAATATAATGGCAGATTTTTTGAGTAGAAATCCCGCCGGTAAATTTCACGAGAAAAAAGCAGATAACTTGATGATTGCATCTTCATATCAATTTTGTAAGCCTGAACAAAAAGTTGAAGAAGAAGTGCCACTTGTAATTATGATGTTGAATAGTGACGAAAATTCATTAAAAACAATATTAAAAAATTTAAAAGAAAAACAAAATTTAGATGAATATTGTAAAAAAGTCACAAATGATATAGAGAGCAATAATAGTAATGAAAATTTTCAAAAATATCAAGATCTTTTGTTTCACAAGCAAGATAACAGCCAAAATTGGAGAATCGTCATTCCAAGTGAATCCAAATTGGATATAGTAAAGCAAACACATGAAAAACTCGGTCATCCTGGTGTCTATAAAACATTGTCTTATTTAAAGAAATTTTACTTTTGGAAGTCTATGCAAAAGGATGTAAAAAATTTGGTGTTGTCGTGCGATCTTTGCCAGCGTGTAAAATATTTATCTATCGCGATGGAGGGTCAGTATGAAATGGTTAGTGCAGAACGTCCAGGTGATTTAATTACAGTTGACTTCTATGGGTCCCTCCCTCGCGCTAGAGGGAGAGTAGAGCATTTGTTCGTTGTGTTAGACGCATTCTCAAAGCTCGTCCGCCTGTATCCCATGAAAAAAGCAACAACCATAATGGCATTGAAAAAGATAACTGAACAGTATATTCCGGATTGTGGAATGCCTAGCAGAATATTAAGTGACAATGGCTCTCAGTTTACATCACCACGTTGGAAAAATAGTTTAGAGCAGCTCTTAATTAAAGTGGTATTCAGCTCTGTTCGACATCCACAGTCTAACCCTACTGAGCGAGTAATGAGAGAAATTGGGAGATTATTTCGCACATTTTGCAGTAAAAAACATACTGCATGGATTGATCACGTCAAAAATATTGAAAAACTGCTAAATATAACAACACATTATAATACAGCGTTTACTCCAATAGAATTACATTTCGGAAAATCGGTACAGGATGATGTTATGAAGATTATTTCATTTCCGCAAACAGAAGCAATAAATCATGAATATATGATATCAATAGCAAAAAAGAATATAGAAAACAGTTTTGTAGTGCGTTCAAAAAATCAAAAACCGTCAAAAGTTCAATTAGATGTAGGTGATTTTGTTCTCTTGCGTGTAAGACACTTGTTGAATGCTATAGATAAAGTAACGAAAAAGTTTTTTCATTTATTTGAAGGACCGTATAAAATTGAAAAAGTGATTGGTAAAAATGCATTTTTGTTGGTAGATCCGAATAATCAAAATATCGAAAAGGGTATTTATAATAGGTTAAATTTGCGCAAATATCGAGTTGCATAAGCGTAAAAAGAAACATAGTTTATATGAAAAATACTAAAGGTATGAGTGATGCATGAAAACTGATAGGGCGTATTATCAGTATAGGTTTAAACAGAATGTATTGAGCGAGTTAAAAGAAATGTTATATAGAATGAATGCATGATATGTATTGGATGCTGTATGCTTAATTTTAAGTAGTTGTAAGAATAAAAAACTGTAAATAAAATGCGTTAAGTTAAGTAGATGTAATTATAATAAATTGATCGTATTGAAACTTCACGACGTACGAATAATATTAAGTTAATAAAATGTTGGTACCAATAATTGTTTAAGACGTCGATTAATAAAGTGTACACTATGTAACGAAAAGGATATCCATGTATATAAAGTCATCTTAGCGTATAATGACATGCGAAAAGTTTATGATAATCTATTTGGTCTTTTGTATATTCATATATTTTAGCATTTTGTTTAATTTCTTTAGCACAAAATGAGGGGGAGAGTTGTAACGATTACAATGTTTGAATAGCGCGCGCGAGACAATACGAATTATTTTATAACTCGATATCGTCGCGAGGGCGCTTGGGGCGACTATAAATAGCCCTACTCTCGAAGAATCGTTCTCTTCTGGCTCACGCGCCGTCCGATCTACATCTGGCAATAGGTCCACCATCGAGGCCTTAGAATCGCCGACTAGAAAGCGACCGTTTCTGAAGTTAAGTAGCTTGCTGTTCTTGTTCTGTCTCTCTTTTGTTATATCGAAAAAATACTTAAAGTCATTGTAATCACGTATATTTTATCTATTATTCGACAAAGTAAACTGTAAATATTTCGTATGTATGTAGTGAAATTTATATTTGTAATACCAAATAGTGCTTTTATAATAAACGCAACCTGTATCATATTTGTGAGTGTTATGAATCGATCTGCATAATTCTTCCTCATAAGAGTCTCATATTACATGAATTTCTTATTATATTAATATTATTTATATAATTATCATTACTCTTGAATTAAAATCATAACCTATAAATTTTACAACATTATATAGTATTTACTATTTGTATCATTTAATATATTTCCTATAATCTATGAAGTTATAAATTATGATGTACTTATTTCAATTACTAGTAATAATCCCTCGGTTACTTACGCTGTCTTCATTAATTTTAAATCATAGATATTGTTAATAATAATTTTACTCAATCATTAATTATATTATAATATTTATTTTAAAAACAGAATTTTATAATACATTGGTTTCCTTATAACTAATAATTGCTTTTTTGTTCATATCTATTCATCATCAGAAATCCCTATTATCATTTTAATAATATTTTTAGATAAATTCAATGAACTAGTATCTGGACATTCACTAGATTGCCGTGATTTCTCGCTATTATACGACTCATTATGAATTTCTCCTGACAAACGTTCTAACAATACACGTGGACGTGCAGCTGCGTTATTTTTTTGCTGATCTGTTGAAACTATAGCTAAAAAAAATTAAAATGTAGAGTTCAGTGGAGTAGTGGCTAAGGCGCGTGACTCGTATTCCCGTTGGCGCGGGATCGATTCCCCGTCTGGTCGCTTTTTCGCTGTCTCTGCCGTGGGCTGACACCACGTTAAATAATACGTCAAATTATGTTGTTTTAAAAATGAATTTCTATGTGTTAAAAAGGGCAGTAATGCCCGTGGATATAATTAAAAAAAAAAAAAAAAAATATTGATCGATTATGAGTTCCTAGCTTAAACTAACTTGTTTGAAAATGCAAACTAACAAAAAGACTGCAAGAAACTCAAAGAATGTTCAAATAAGTATTGGAAACTCCATTTTTGTAAAAGTAAGGTTAGAAAGGTTAGGTAACTGATGTAAATTAAATCCTTGAAATTGATAAAGACATTATTATTATTATTAAAAGAGTATCTGAAAATTTACCGTCTATACACGGAGCGAACAAATCGGGTATACTTCCTTGCGCCCTCTACTGCTATCGTTCCGTACGCACGTTTTTGGAAATAGGTCTTGTGTACAAGCAACGATTCCATAAGGTATAGGGAAAAAGCCCGAATGCTCTATAAGCGTTCGGACTTTTTCCCGATGGCTTATGGAATCGTTGCTTATACACAAGGCCTATTTCCAAAAACATGCGTACGGAACTATAGCAGTAGAGGGCGCAAGGAAGTGTTCCCGATTTGTTCTCTCCGTGTATTAGATGAATTATCTTTCTCACATGCTGTACATCTGCAATCACCACTATCAAAATATGAAGAACCATAGTTCCAAGTGATTTCATCACCTGGAAAGATATCTTTTATGGCTTGTAGGCCAAGTGTTCTATTACTTTTTGGCCAATACATTTTAGAATTAGGATGACAACTATGATTTGTATATGCACCAGGCCCTAGCCATATACGAGAAGTTTTGTCAGTTTCTCGATAGGCAACTGAAAAATCTAGACCTTTTTCTGTTAAGTAGGCAGCTTCATTTTCTGTTAAATCAAATGCTAGTCCACTAAGCTTACTCAATACAGAATATTTAGGCCAGAATTTTGTTGCGTAAATTTTGGCTCCTTGGTTTACATCTTTAGGGTACCTAAATATTAATTATTCATCAAAAAAAGAGAAAAATAAATAACGTATGCTTTTTAATAAAGTGACATACCTATTGCAAACTTTTATTCGAAAACCAGAATCAGAGTCTACTAAATCTATATAACTAGTTAGCTGATTTTTTAGTAATTTTGTTTCAACTTTTAAATGTGGCAGACTGTTGTCAATCAAATAAATTAATTTTTTTAATTCTATAGATTTATTAACAACTGTCCTGCATGCTTCTTTTTTCAAAATAAACTGTAAAGCTGCTTTAACTTTTCTCTCGAAATCTTTTCTGTCAACTAATTTTTCTAATATACAAGAATTAATTTTGTGGGTGGTTGTTTTTAATACAAATAAATCAATAACTATTGCTGTCGCAACATCATCAGCTATTGTAAACTGCAGAGTACAATCGCTAAGACATTTTTCATCACTAGAAAATAGAAATAACAGACATATATTCATTTACTTAAAATGTTAAAAAAATATTCAAAATTCAAGGATTTTCAACATGTTTTAATAATTATTATGCTTTACTTACTTTGCAGAACTTTTCGTATCATTTATGATTTCATTTTCATTTTGGTATTCGATGTTAGATTTTCCTTGAATAATTGGATTTAAATCTGAAAATACATTATTTAATTAAACTCTAACATGTTGAGAAACACATTTCTATATTTTCTATATTATCAGCCAAACCCATTTTAAATAAATAATTTTTTTTCATTCTCATCATTAGCTTTTTGTACATCTCTTAAGATTTCACCTTTATTATTTTGTAAAACATTGCATAATTTTTTCATCATCCAGTTTTGGTGGCAGTTGTATATTTTACTCAATAAATTTTTTCTCGTATCTAATGATAAATTATTTCTTTTATTGTTTAAATATTCATCAATGTCTATATGACTTTCTTTAATGTTTATAAGTGCATCAACAAGATGCTTTTTGTAAGAAATCCATTCTTCTAATTTTGGAGCAATCACATCTTCATCATTTTGGAGTACTACAAGAATTAAATTTCAGAAATAAAATTAAAAACAGAAGTATAACAATAGGTAAGTAATATTCTTTTTAACATACATATTCAGATTTCGTAATTTACTTTACTTAGAATGTAGAAAAGATAAGCAAAAGATAAAAAATTTAAACAGGAAGCAAGAACTATAGGGAATATAAATTTAAAATATACATACCTGATAAATTATTGATAATTGTTTCATCATACAACTCAATAATTTTTTTCACATTTCCCATGTATCGCTTTTTAGATCCATTGGTAGGGTAAATATACAAAGAGATGTTTTTTAAATCTTTATTACAAATATTCGTTAATATTTCTTTTTTCTTAACATTATTAATCAATAAATACTTTAATAATTTTTTATAAAGATCGCTATTCCATTCTAAGCCTAACCGCTTTTTAAATAGTTCTTCTCTTTCCATTATGAAATACTATAGGCACATAAATGGTTTGAACGAGAGTAGAGACGTAAATACAATTGTACTTTTATAGAAAAATAAAAGCTTGGAAATATAAATAGGAAATCCTGCTCATGACAACAAACAACTTCAGGACGTCCAACTCCACATTACTCTATATACATGGGCGTTCTGAAGTTGACTGTTGGACGTCATAAACAGGATTCCTTACCCAACACGTTGCTAGTCCTTTTCTGCGTGGAAAGAAATCTTAAGTTAACACAAGTCCAAGATTATTTGAAAAAACACAATTCAGTGCTTGTGTTATTTTTTCATTTAATTCGAATTGTGAGAACGCCGAGAAAAATGAAGTTGGTATAAAACAAAATATTGCATCAGTTAACTCGATGTTAAACAACAGAGATGTGTAGTTTGGCGAAGCGGAGAAGCGTGAGGCTTGTCATCACAATATTCCGAGATATAAAAATACTTCGTATGTACAAAATGAAGTTGAATGAATTCCAACTTGACTCGACTTATTTCCGCGATTTCTCCTCTTCGTACAATTCTAATGCTCCAGTTCAAATAAATCAAAATATAAAGTCAATGCTATTCCAAATTTCTTTCTGTGTAGAGGATTCCTATTAGGCAGTTTGCTATGCAAGCTCGAAGGAGGTGGCGTTCCGAGCTCTAGCGTTGTCATGGCGGTTACGAGTCTATAAGGCAGTTTGCTATGCAAGCTCAGAGTAGGTGGCATTCTGAGCTCTAGAGCTGTCATGGCGGCACACTTTACATATGTGTGCATGGATGAGCATATACGTGTTGCTGTATGCGTGTAACGCACGCAACGCACTGCTATTAGAGAAGGGGCTTCCCCCACTATTTTCAGACGTGACGTCATTAAATATACATGGATAGACTTATGAATACACTCATATATGTTAACATCGTAAGATCGTCGTAGTGTGACCGCTATAACAGCGCTAGCGCTCAGAACGCCAACTGCTTCGAGCTTGCATAAAAAACTGCCTGATCCGTGTATATTCAATGACGGCACATCTGAAAGTAGTAGGGAAAGCCAGCCTCTTCTCTAGTTAGGCAGTTTGCTATGCAAGCTCGAGACAGGTGGCGTTCTGAGCGCTAGCGCTGTTATAGCGATCACACTACGACAATCTTGCAATGTTAACATGGATAAGTGTATTCATGAGTCGTTAATTTAGTTAATTTTTTCTTATATCATATGAATTAGCTAACTTCAGATTTCTTCTCATCTGACATTTATTAAGTTAATTGAAACAACACAGCTAGGCTTGCAAGTAGATTAGTCTAAACTAAAGATGTTCACAGATTTTTTAATCTTATTTCCGGTAATGAAAACAAGTTTAGCTAGTGATACTATAGTGCGCTGCATATGGAAGTACCATTCTATACGAAATAATTATGCGAGCTAGTTATATCTCTTCCTGGCTGATTCTTCTATTCATGAAGAGCATATAGATAAATCTGTACATAAACTTGCTAAATTAATACTTTACAAAAAGTACAGTTTTAGCTTGCACTTGTACATTCGTGGCATACAACCATGCGTTGACATTTCCAACAAACGTATTAGTGATGACTTTACTCAGCACTAGAGCAAGTCGTGCTTTAGTAACGGCAATTTAAAATTATTAAATTTGAATTAATTATTGCTCAGGGGACACTGTATCTCCCTATCCCTTTTTAATTGAAAAATGTATGTTTTTTTAAATATTAGAGTCAATGGATATAAATTAAGACTTTCCCGTAACTTGTATAGTAGAAAGCTGTAATTCTCAATAAGTGCAAATTGAATTTGTTGCTTTTACTGCAAGTAAAGATTGACATTCTTGAATATCATATTCTCTAACAAAACTTAGGATTCTATATGTCAATCATCGCGGGAATTAAAACGACAAAGCTAGGCTAGTAAGCGGATTATTATAAGCTAAAGCTTTTCATAGATTTTTCGATCTTATTTCTGGTAATAAAAACAGGTCTAGCTAATAACACTATGGTGCGCTGTATATGAAAGTACCCTGCTATAGGAAGCCATTATGCAAGCTAGTTCTGTTTCTGCCAAGCTGATTCTTCTATTAATGAGAAGCATATAGCTAAAGCTGTTCATTAACATGCTGAATTCATACTTTACAAGATGAACAGCATTAGCTAGAAATTGTGCATGCGTGGTATATGACCATGCGCTGATATTTCCAACAAAGGTATCAGTGATCAATCTACTGAGCACTACAGCAAGTCGTCCTTTGGTAAAGTTTATCTAAATCTATTGAATTCGGGTTAATTTTTTTTAAAAAATGACTGATAAAAATTAATTTTTTGACAAAATTTGAGAAGAAAAAATTACAAACTGGAAGAGAACTTTTCCATCAATTCACAATTTTCGGTCATGACGACTTTCTTAACTAATACTTCTTTAACAATTGTTATAATGACATAATATTATAAACTCGACGAACATATCACTAAAAAGTGCTCGTTAATTTAGTTAATTTTTTCTTATATCATATAAATTAGCTAACTGCAGATTTCTTCTCATCTGACATTTATTAAGTTAATTAAAATAACACAGCTAGGTTTGCAAGTAGATTAGTCGAAACTAAAGCTGTTTAAAGATTTTTTTATCTTATTTTCGTTAGTAAAAACAAGTTTAGCTAGTGACACTATGGTGCGCTGCATAAGGAAGTACCCTTCTATACGAAATAATTGTGCGAGCTAGTTATATCCCTTTCTAACTCATTTTTCTATTCATGGAGAGTATACAGCTAAATCTGTCTACACTGAAAAGGGAAGCGAACTGTGACTGTACTCTACGGTATATTAGATGTCATTTTTAGAATACCGTCAGTCTATGCTACGAAACGCGAACCAGACAACTCCAGAGAACACTCATTCTTCTCTGAGAGAATAGCTACGGTTCTCTTTGCAGAAAATATTGAGTATCGATATATAGGAACAGTGAGAGTTCCCGCGTTGATCGTACTGGCTGCGTATATAAACAGTATTTATTTTGTAGATCGAAATAATTATAAAAGGATATAATTATAGCATGGAAAAGTTTTTTACAAACAGCAACTTCAAACAATTTTATAAGTTTTTTACTGGTGAGATGTCATAATATAATTTTTCTTTTTTGTTTTGCTTTTTTTGCATGCAGTATTTTGAGGTAAAGTTTAAATTTGAATTATACGTTTGTGTTTATGGTTTAGAGTACGGGGTGAATGATGATACTTTTTTACTTTTAACTGAGTCTGATATCGAAAAGATATTTTCCTCTATTGGTACCTTGGAATGTATTAAGATTGATTTTGTAGCAAAATATAATGCTTTTAAATTACAACCTCTCAATTTAAAAAAGTATTTAACAGAGGAAATTTCAGCAATGGATGTAGTTATAGACCCATCAGGATTATATAGTGAATTTGATAATTTGAATAGCAAAAATGTTACTGAATGTAATGATTACAGTTATGATCAACATGATTCTGATACTGAAAAATCATGCAATAATGTTGATATAGGTGAAGGTATGTTGATGTGTAAATTATAAGTTATCGGTTCAGTGTTAATATACATTATGTGTTTGGTGTTTAATGCATTATTTTAAATATTCTTTATTTAATTCTTGGTGTGCAAGGTGATTATTAAATAGATAAGATATACGTAAGATAAAAATTTGAATTCAGTGATAGAAGTGAATACTAAAATTATTCGTAACTAACTAAAAATACTAATTTGTAAAAGTAATGCACTATTTTTAATATTTTAATGTTTAACAAGTTATTTCCATAAGAATAATCATTCCATATACTAAATCATGCATTCAATACATATAACATTGATTATTTGCTTTATTGAGCATTCAAGTTAAAGATTAACATTTTTTAGAATAATTTAAATTCTTTTGATAAATAATATTAATTTTCAATTCATAAAAATATTAAATTTAATGTCATGTCAACAAAACTGAAATTTTTACAGATGATAAATGTGAGTTTAAGAAAAATGATTTATTTTACTTTTTGAATGATCCAAATAATTTGGATGGTCAAATAATTTTAAATACATATAAGGCAACCAAATGTTTAGAAACATATAGACTAGTGGATCTTGTTATTTTGGATGCATGTAATAAAGATAAGATCCACTTTCAGTAAGTATTCGTCTACACATGCATGCATACGCATCTTTCATCACTAATAATATATGAATAAAGATAACCTCATATAAATTTTTTTTTTGTAATTGTTTCAGACATATTTATAATATCTTACCATTAAGGTATAATAAATAATGAAAGGTTTTATTTATCTTGAATGTATATTAAATACAAGACTGTCCATGAATAATTTTAAAAAATCTCATCTAATGCTTAAAATTCTTTTGAATCAATAAGTTGATTTTGTCTATTTTGGTGATTGGCTGCAGGCTTTCTCAGCCTGTTTTCAACTAATTGACCTCAAAATTTACAGTCATCCTTAATTTATATGTTTACAAAGTAACTTGATAAGATAATGTTAAGTGGATGTTAAACTAAATTACATAAATAAAATTCATAAAAATAACTCTCTTCCAAAATTTTCAATTTTTTTTTAACCAAACTTTCAAATCCTTATTTTTTTAAAAATAAAACTGTTTTTGTGAAGTTATACAAATTGAAGATCTCTGCAAATTTTGAAATAAATTTATTGAAAATTAGCTGGGAAAGTTTACGGTAACTAACAAAATCAAATGTTTGAATACAGAAAAGGATTTCCATCATAGTATTAGAATTTGAAAAATTATTCATGGACCACTTTTGTATTTAATATATACTTTAGGTAAAAAGAAAATGTTGATACCTTACTAATACATTAATTTTTATTTATAGCATAAAACCTGCTCTTTTTGAGAAAATTAAAAAGATATCATTGAGTTGTTCCCAACTGAAGATCCAGACGCCTATTACGTAAGCTATCAAGGCAGTACAGAAAGCAGTGATCGCGTTGGTGCTCATGGTGCTTTGTATGCACATTTTAAATATGTGAAAAAGAGGTTGCTTAAGGCTCGGATGGTTTCTGCTGGAGTAAAAAATACAGTGCAAAGTTCTTCGAAGGATGGTAATGTATTACATAACATTTTAATTATTTTTATATGATAATATAATTAATTTATGTATATATTCTGAATAGATAATCAATTTTCTACTTGTCTAACTGATGAACATCAAGAAAAATATCCAATAGAAGATATTTCTGATTCTTGGAATAAGTTTTACCTAGAGCGAATGAAAATTTTGATGGTACCAGGCAATAAGAAATCTGAACAAATAAAAAAATATTTGATTACATTTAAATGTTTAAACAGTGATTTAGGAATTAAATTGGTAAAATTTTTATTATAAATTTAAATAAATTATTAATCATGAAATATTTATTTAATCCAAGGTATTTCTTTACAGTTGGAATCAGATTTCAACAAAAAAACTGATGAGATTATTGAAAAAGACTCTTCTAAGAAAAGTATTCCCTATGCAACCCTTTTTGTGATAATTGGCATATTTATGGCGAAAAGTTAATACACCTTTATAAAAATTCTACCAAAAAAGAGATAAAAGAATTTGTAAAAAAATATAATACACTGCTCAATGAAGGTTTGTTATAAAGAATTATTAATTATAAAAATATTTGTGTCACAATTTCTGTATGTTTTTCTTATTTTTATTATGCAGGTAACTGTTCGAGTATTCTTTCTCTAATTGCACTGCCTCTGTATATCTCTGTCACAAAAAGTTTGAAAAGGAAAAAGAATATAAGTGGTGAAAATCCTGAGGAAATTTCAATAACAAAATTAGAAATCATCGATTCTTTTATATTACATATAAAGGTACTAGCAATTTATACATTATTGTCCTCAAATTTTTCCCATAGATTTTTCTCATTTATGTGCATAATGTGAATTATTATAGGAGGAAGAAGAAAAAGATGCATTTATTGAGCGATATGAAAATAAATTGATGCAGCTTGGTCTTCCAAAACTGCCATACGTCGTGATTTGTGGACCAATCGATAAATTATCAGAAACATTTGTAGTTTTAAATACACGTAGGTTTTACTTTTCGAACCCTTTAGCGTCAATTCAAGCGTGTTTTAAATGCCTTTTCGCTTTGAATATATGGCCATATATGTGTGATTTCCTTTGGATATTCATTGCCAAATTAGTGTATAGACTAGACACAAAAAAAAATTATATATCAGTAACAAGACTAATATCTGAAATTAAAAAAAAACTAAACACTTAAATGTAATATTTCTATGTATAACAATTTATTCTGTATTTTGTAATTTATAATTCTTTGATTAAATTTGCATTGTTCTGTATTTATTGATTTTTTATTCTTTCATAAAATTTGCATTGATAATAATAATCAGTTAATATTAGGAATTATAATATCCAAGATAAAAACAAAGTTCTTAATTATAACATTTTTAATAATTAGAATAATTTGCTCTGTATTTATTGTTCTAAAATTTATCATTTTCTTTTGCGTTGATAATAATATATTAAATAATTCATTATGTTTAACTTAATGATGTTTAATCATTTATTAACGTTTATTCTAAACTTATACGGTGATCCAGTACTGCCAAGAAAAATTATGCAGACAGTAGTTGATTTCTTGAATAACTTTATTTCAAAAATCTTATTTAAAACTTTAAAAAGTGAAATATTAACCTTATTACTAAATGGTAACGTGTCTCTAGATACAGTTAATAAGATAGAGGAACTTTTTGAAAATTATAAAGAAATGTTTCAACAAATATCTTCGGAAGATAAACGTTTTTCTCTCTTGAGGAGTAAGGGGTTTGTTGAATTTGAAGAATATCAAATCGGATCTTCTTTTATTGAAAAAACTATTTTGGGGGAATCAAAATTTGTGCTTGAACCGTTATACGGAATTTATGTACCTTTAAGAAAAACTTTGAAGATATTCTTAGAAATTCCAGGAATGTTTGATGAGATTGTCAAATACATCAACCATTTGCACCATGAAAAGAATATAATTAGAAATATCATGCAAAGTAGACTATGGATCGAAAAGTATGCTAAAGAATCAACTGAATTCATCACTCTGCCTTTATATATATTTTATGACGATTTGGAAACAGGTAATCCTATGGGAAGCCACGCAGGTCATAATTTAAAATTTGGTGCATTATACGTTTCTTTAGCATGTCTACCTCCCAGAATAGCTTCGCGATTAAGTAGTATTTTTTTAACACGTTAATACATACAGAAGCTAAAAAAAATGAATAATAGACAAGTTTTTCACAAAATTATAAAAGAACTTAATTTTTTAAAAGATCAAGGAATTCAGATTATTGTCAATGGCATATGTAAATTAATTAAATTCCAACTAGTATTAATTTTAGGCGATAATTTAGGTCTTAATGGACTATTAGGGTTTTTAGAATGCTTTCAAGCTAATTATTTCTGTAGGATCTGTAGTGCATCCTCAGAATTAGCAAGTAAATTGACAAACGAAGACAAAAATCTATTGAGAACTCGATCCAGTTATGAAATTGATACAAAATTAGAGAATACGTCACAAACTGGAATTAAAAAAATCTGTGCTTTCCATGAAGTTTCAGGTTTTCATTTAACTGAAAATATCAGCGTAGATTTAATGCTCGACGTATTAGAAGGAGTGTGTCTATACGATTTGCAATCAATATTAAATGTTTTCATTTATAAGAAAAATATTTTTCATTACAATTCTTAAATAATCAAATTCAAAGTTTCAATTATGGTCCAGGCGTTTCAAACATTCCACCAATTATTTCAGAGAAGAGATTGAAAGAAAACAATTTAAATATGTCAGCCTCTGAAGCATGGGTTCTTGTAAGATTCTTAGGTGTCATAATAGGTGATAAGGTTCCCGAAGATGATGAATATTGGTTGCTATTAAAATATTTAAGAATCATTTTGGATATCATTATGTCGCCGAGGATCACAGAACCCCATATTAAAAACTTAGAAAAAACTATTGGACTCCATAATCAATTATACTTGAAGCTTTGTGGGTCTTTAAAATTTCATATCTTGATTCATTATCCTCGAATCTTACGTTTGAATGGACCAGTGATAAACTTTTGGTCGATGAGATTTGAATCATATCATCAAAATATAAAAAGTAACGTCCAAGCAACAAGAAGCTCTAAAAATATTTTAAAAACAGTTGCAATAAAACAAACCTTGAGGATGTGTCAAGTTATGCATAATTTACAATATGAAGACAGAATTCAATTAGTTTCTCCAGACAACAATGAAGAAATTCAAATATACGCTTCTTATCAAAACGCGGAATATTATAAACAAATTGAAATCGACTATGTGATGTATAGAATTGGTTCTTATTTCGTTATTAATTTAAGCGAAACCTTGGTCGAATTTGGAAAAATAAATAAAATAATAAAAATGAAGAATAATATTATTTTTCATTTTCAGATTTTTCAAGAAATTACTTATGATGACCATTATTCTGCTTATTTAATAAATCATCGCAGTAATAAATCTTTATTCTTAAGTTATGAGCAATTGTTGCCGATTGCTGAATGTACATTCATAGAAAATATTGATAAGCATTACATTGTACCAAAATATGTTTTGTAAAATCAGATATTTTTAATAAAAATGATGTTTTATAAATAATAATAAAAGAAACCTTCTTTTTGAACACATACTTCATTTTTATAAAATCCTAGTAAATGACTATTAACCCAAATGAATTTAGTGAGAAATTGTGTAAGCAATGTGAGTAATTATTAATAACAGTAATAAAATACCGCAATTGAGACATGATAACAGTTAATATTTGTTATAAACATTTAATAACAACTACTAACTGTTAGTAATAATTATTTACAGTTATTCACATTTTTTCACATTTATTAACAGTTATTCACATTTTCAAACACGTCTGAATTCGTAAGTAATTTATTATTATATATAATTATTTATAGTTATTTACAATAATGTACAGTGATTTATACTTATTAACAATGTTTTACATATATTTCCAGTTTTTCACATTTATTAACAATAATTCACATTTAAAAAATTTTTCACATTTATATAAATAAATTGATTAAATATGTGAAAATTTTCAAAAATATGAATAACTATTAAAAAATGCGAATAATTATAAATAACTATAAATAACAATTATTAACTATTATTTACATTTAATCATTATTATTAATATAATTTATAACAATTATTAACTGTTGTCAACTGTTATTGACTGTTATTAATATCTCAATTGCGGTTGTTTGAAAGAATTATTAACAGTTATTTACATTTTTTCACATATACACAGTTGTTTATAATTATTAAGAATTATTTCCATATCGGAATAACTGTAAATAACGGTTAAAAAATGTAGGGATTCAGATATAAATAATAATTATTTACAATCATTTACATCCATTTACAATTATTGACTGATATTTATAATTATTTAAAGTTATTTACTTTTATTTACAAATTTTTAGTTTTTTTTTCAATTTACATTTTTTAAAAATTTTTATATATTTAAAATATTTCATCGACATTATAATTATGATTTATATTTTAACACGTAATAAAATATTTATTTATGCATTTTAAAATTGAATTCATTAATCTGTAATATTTAAATATTTTCAGAAAAAACAAATATAACTCGCTCCATTTCAGTTAAATAACAGCGATCATTTCATTGTAATATCAATATCTTCTATAGAAAGTAATCACTAATCTCTGTTGGAAGAAAATGATTATTTTCTCGCAGAGAGTACTCATTGTTCTCTAGAAGATACTGCCTTGTCTCCCGTACTACAATGAATGTTCGCTATCGAAAGTAGCGCCACTCGTCGACGTAGAGTGCAATCACAGTTCGCTTCCCTTTTCAGTGTAATTAAAAATGTATATGTTTTTTTAAATATTAGTGTCTATGGATATAAATTAAAATCCTTCCGTAACTTGTATAGTAGAAAGCAATATTTTTTCAAAAGGGCAAATTAATTTTGTTGCTTTTACTGCAAGTAAAGATTGACGTTCTTAAATATCATATTCTCTAACAAAACTTAGAATTCTATAAGTATGTCAATCATCGCGGAAATGGTAAGGTGTGACGTGGTTCTCACATCCCAATAAGAGTCTAACATTTAAAGGTATTTTTTTGCGTTAATTAATTTTTTTTAAGAAGTTCTGATGGCGCCATAAAGAAAACAAAAAGAATAAAATAGTATAATAATGTGAGAGTAATATGTTGCATTTTATTTATTTTTATGTAAAATAATGTGACGGAGCAATGGTTTTTTGAATTCAAACGTGTGCTTGCGCGTTAGATTTATGCGTACGTTTCATGAAATAGTAGAGTCAATTATTGTGCATGTGATTAGATCAATTAAAAATTAGATTTTCTGTATAAAATAGTTGTGTGTTTGAAATTTGGTTTTGTAAAGTAAGTTTTCTGTATCAAATAGTAAAAGCCATTTTTTTTGTGGTTCAATCGAGTCTTGAGCGTAG
This sequence comes from Anastatus disparis, assembly GCA_017163975.1. NCBI lineage: Eukaryota > Metazoa > Arthropoda > Insecta > Hymenoptera > Eupelmidae > Anastatus > Anastatus disparis. The sequence continues at coordinate 12,175,441 of JAFFSR010000383.1, read as the reverse complement.
AGAAAAGAAAAAGAAAAAAGTAGTAATGTGCGTAAAATTTTGTATAAATCTATATAATTTTTTTTAATTTTGAGAGAGAACGTAAAAAAAAAGTGATTAAGAGTATATTAAATAGAAAAAGAGTAATTAATAATTATAAAGTTCATCGACAAATCTGTCTTTTCGCCGAATTTGCGCAAATCTGTTGAGCCGTTGACAAAATTCCGCGAAGAGAGCCACTGCCGTCGTGAAAAAAAAGAGAGGGAGTTACATATAGAGAACAAAGTGGTAACCTTGCGCGCGCGGTAATATAGCTGAAACTTGTAGCCGTGCGACGTTCTATAGAAAATAGAGATAGTGGTGTCATAACCTTTCGTATAAAGAGTGAGTGAGTGAAAATGATAGTTTTTTTTTTACTCGAAGTAAGAGCCTATATTCTATTTGGCGTCAATTAATGTGATTTGTATTAGTAATTAAAGCGAGCAATTAAAATTGAAAGTGTTAATTTAGCGCGAGTAAAAAAGTATTATATAATATCCTTTGCATGGGAATCAGTAAAATTCAATAATTTATTACCAAATATTTGCGTTTTTATTTTAGTTAAATAAATTTCAAAATATACTATCCTATATCTTGGCCTTTGCCCCGAACAAAGGTAATCTTTTCCCGGCGAATCTTCTCTGTAGATTTTGAGAGAGTAGCCCGATTATACATAATATAAAATTTTTAAATTCGGCGGCTCTCGGGAATAGATGGACGTCCGGCTAATTACAGCGTCGCAAAGGACAAAGCTAGGCTAGTAAGCGGATTATTATGAGCTAAAGCTTTTCATAGATTTTCCTAAGATATTTCTGGTTATGAAAATAAGTCTAGCTAGTAATACTATGGTGCCCTGCATATGAAAGTACCCTGCTATACAAAGCAATTATGCAAGCTAGTTTTATTTCTGCCAAGCTGATTCTTCTATTAATAAGGAGCATATAGCTAAGGTTGTTTATTAACTTGCTAAATTCATACTTTACAAGATGAACAGCATTAGCTAGCAATTGTGCATGCGTGGTATACGACTATGCGCTGATATTTCCAACAAACGTATCAGTGATCAATCTACTCAGCACTACAGCAAGTCGTCCTTTGGTAAAGTTTATCTAAATCTATTGAATTCGAGTTAATTTTAGTTACAAAAGGACTGATAAGAATTAATTTTTCGACAAAATTTGAGGAGAATATATTACAAACTAGAAGAGAACTTTTCTATCAATTCACAATTTTCGGTCATGACGACTTTCTCAACTAATACTTCTTCAACAATTGTTATAATGACATAATATTATAAACTCAACGAATATATCACTAAAAAGTGCTCGTTAATTTAGTTAATTTTTTCTTTTATTGTATGAATTAACTAATTGCAGATTTCTCCTCATCTGACATTCATTGGGTGAATTAAAACAACACAGCTAGGCTTGCAAGTAGACTAGTCTAAACTAAAGCTGTTCACAAATTTTTTTATCTTATTTTCATGGTAATGCAAACAGGTTTAACTAGTGACACTATGGTGCACTGCATATGGAAGTACCCTACCATACGAAATAATTATGCGAGGTAGTTTTATCTCTGCCTGGCAGATTCTTCTATTCATGAAGAGCATAGAGCTAAATCTGTACATAAACTTGCTAAATTAAAACTTTGCAAAAAGTACAGTTTTAGCTTGCACTTGTACATCCGTGGCATACGACCATGCGTTTACGTTTCCAACAAACGTATCAGTGACGAATCTACTCAGCACTACAGCGAGTCGTGCTTCGGTAACGGTCATCTAAATCTATTGAATTTGAGTGAATTTTTGTTAAAAAATTACTAATAAAAATTAATTTGCAGGCTAAATTTGAGGAGAAAATATCACAAACTAGAAGAGAACTTTAATCGATTTTCAATTTTTGGTCATGACGACTCTCTTAACTAATACTTGTTCAACAGTTGTTATAATGAAAAAGTGTTCTATACTGATCAAAGATATCACTCAACATTACACGATAATTTAGCTTTTTTTTCCTATACAATATAGATCCGGTTATTGCAGATTTCTTCTGATCTGACAATCATTGGGTAAATTTTAACGACGAACCTTGGATAGCAAAATAATTATTATGAGCTAAAGCTGTTCACAGATTTTCTAATCTTGTTTCTGGTAATGAAAACAGGTTTAGCAAGTAAAACTATGGTGCGCTGTATATGGACCCTGCTTCACAAAGTAATTATGCGCGATGGTTTTATCTCTGCTGAGCTGATTTATAAAAAGCATTTAGATAAATCAGTTTATTAACTTGCTAAATTGATACTCTGCAATAGTAACAGTATTAGCTAGCACTTGTACATGCGTGGTATACGACGATGCGTTGACATTTCCAACAAAGGTATCAGTGATGAATCTACTTAGTAGTACAACATGTAGGGTGTTGGTAATTTTTATCTAAATCTATTGACTTTAAATTAATTTTTGTTTACGAATGACGGATAACGTTTAATTTTTAGAAAAAATTTCTAAATTAAAAATTTTAACAACAAAGCTAGGCTAGTAAGGTAATTATGATAAGCTAAAATCATTTACAGATTATCTTATCTTATTTTTGGGAATGGGAATAGGCATAGCTACCAACACTATGGTGCTCTGTATATGCAAGTATTTTGACATATTATATGAATATGCGAGCTGATTCTCCGTTTGACGGGCTAATTTTCCAATACATAAGGATTATATGACTTAATCTATTCATTGAGTTTATAAGTATGGTATTTTATGCTGTAGTAAGCAGTAGAGGACGTCGTATGTAGTAGGCTAGTCAAATGGGTATTGAGGTCTCTTATAGTTGCGCTCGCAGCGCCGCTGTATTTTGTTTGTGATATTTTGTACTAAAGTATTTTTGCTGTCAGCTTATTTCCCCGGGGATATATGAACAAGTAATATATCCCCGGGGAAATACTCAATATGCTATAATAAGTTGGGATACAACAAAACTCTTCAGTACGAAGTGAACACCGATGTGTTTGGAAAGGATAGTAGTGTAAACTTAAGAACATAAACAGGCGCGTCAGACGATCGGCGCCGCATAGTTAAGTCCCGCGCTTATTCAAATTTCATAATGGTCTTTTTCGTATTAAATACATTTTTAAAAATATACATTAAATAAATAATGGTTCATATTGATTTATTAATAATAAAATTTAGAGTTAATAGTGAAAAAAATCACAGTAAAAGTGATGCAGTGAGAAAAATAGAATAAACATAAAACTTGCAAAATTGTAAGAGAAATAAAAAAATTTTTCCTTCATACCCGTGCCGGAACTTTGCCTAAAAGTGCTCCTCATGCGGTAGGGAAGCGGCCGATTACATTTGTGTTATTCCGTTACATACGTGCGCAGAACGCACCGCGCAGCTACGAACTGTACGTCTTCTCGATCGCTTCGCTGTCTGCTGTATACTTAAACTATATCTATATATACGCGAATGTCTAACCTCAGCATTAAATAGATAAATATATACATCATACACCTGTAGTTATTAAATAAACAAACATACTCGATATTAATACACTAACATACATATATTAGTTTAAATTATAACGAATTATAACTTTCGTTTAAAATAGATATTCTTTTTCATATACGTTTCTTTTAATTTGCGACACTCTTTTAAACACTTCATGATTGTTTTTCTACAAAGAAAATAATTAAATTCACGTTTTTACACGTTTTGTTTTTGTGCACTTGATATTAATACATACACGGAGAAACTTTTTGAGGCGAGAGACCTTAGTTAATCTTGAGGTATGAGACCCTTATTAATGGAGCGATTTGATGAGGCGTCTTGCCTTGCGTATAAAGGTCTGAGACCTTTATTTTGAAGACTGAAGGGATAAAGCCGGGAAAAACCGAATCCATTTATACATCAGCCGAACGTAATAAACGTACGGTCTCGGTGACAAAGGTCTCAGACCTTATGCTCAAGACGGGACGACTCATTTACTGTATAGAGGCGCCCCGCCTTACACTACCAGAGATCTCTCGTCCCAAAAAGTTTCTCGGTGTATATATTTATTAAAATGAACTATAACTTTACTATCATACACAATTGTTTTAACTCGCAATTTTTTCTTTTGCACTTAAAAAGGTTTTCATACACAAAATATAATAATATAAAAGTGTTATAAACATATTTCATTATTTCTCACGTTTTTTTAAATTGAATTATCATTTATATATTTACTGTGTATGTTATGTTAACTGCTATGTGTGCTGCTATGTTTGGTTTTTTCTCTCTCTATCTCTCTCTCTACCGAACTCAACTGCTGTAGTTGCTTGCGCATGCGCGCTACAACGAAATAACGCAACAGATGACTCTTCGCTTTTGACGAATTTTTTTTTATTAAAAATGGAGTTTTATCACTTTTTGGGATGGCAAAGTTCCGGCCGGGCATGAAAGAAAATCGTATACGCTCCTCGGCACGAAAAAGGCTCATCATATGCGCGTGTTTTGCTTTGCTCGGCTGACGCCTCGCAAAGCAAACTTACACGCGCATGTAATGAGCCTGTTCCGTACCTCGGAACGTAATATACTATTAAACTTTTCAGTTATAAGTTTGTACATTCATATTTACAAGTACAAACAAACATAACAGAAGAAAAGATTTTATAAACAGATGTATCTATCATATTTAGTAAAAGAAAGAAAAATATTAAAATAATTGTGAATTAAAAATTTGTGCATCCCAGCGATACAGTAAGTATCGCTTGCTTTGTTTCTCGAAGCGTCACGCGACAATATGTGGCGCTTGCGCGCGCAGACGAGGCTGCGCGCGCAAGACAGCCTCGTTTCACGCTTGTTCCACGCTTCATTAAATTCTACGAAATTGCTTCTTTCGCATTTTATAAATTCATGATATATACATTGAAAAATTGTAAAAAATGTATTCAATTATGTACTTATAATTTTATCGTTCCTCTTACAACAGCATAAAATAATCTACGCAACATGTGACGTACGTCGGGAAAATATTTGCAGGGTTAAATGTTTTTTGCTTGAGCAGCAGAAAACATTGACCCCTGCCAATATTATTCCTTCGTACGTCACTTGTTGCGTATATTACTAATACTTTGTGTGAGAACTGTGTTAGACAGCACTGGCTTACAGCGTGGCATTCGCCAGTAGGTTTATATTCTCTACAATAGGCTTGGATCATAGCTTTATCAACCAGTACCGTTTGTAGGCTTTTAGTAATTACATTATTTTTAGAAATAAAGACAGTTTTAGCTAGCTTCTGTATGAAGTATGAAATATAAAAGTAGATTTTTATTTCTTGACTGTATTAACCTATGTTGAATGATATATAATATCTTGCTAACTGTGTTCGTACGGAAAAGAAGAATATATTCTAGTATTTGAACAGCCTTAGCTTATTACATTAGCATATTGGCAAATAAATTCTCTCGATAACGAAGCATCAGTTGAGTAAAAATGTCATTCAGTTTCTAGTATATGTGCATACTAATTTTTATGGGATATCAAGCAATGGCTCTAGAAAATAGTTTTATTTTCATAAGAGAATTTTATATAATGAATGTTATATCTTAAAACAGTTTTTAAACTTTAATCTATTTGCAATCCATTTATAAAGAAGAATAGATGGTTGAAAATAAATTTCAAACATTTATGATACTATTCAACTTCTCATAAATAAAATTTTCCTCAGAACATTATTCAGGCTTCGAACTTACTCCTCTTTATGAAATGTCAACATAAGTTATAAACATTATGCAGACGTCAACATAAGTCACGAACATTATGCAGACGTCAACATAAGTCACGAACATTATGCAGACATCTTTTGATAACTTATGTTGACTTGTCAACATAAAGCCCTTTTCTCTTTGAGGAAATCAAATAGCTCATATATTAATTAATAAAAGATTTTAAGGGTTCATTTTTGTATACATGGGATCAGGAACACTTGATTTACCGTTTTCCGTCCAAATTGTAGTATGTCAACATAAGTGCCTATATATATATATATTAGGGTGTCCCTTATTTACCAATGTTTTTTTTTTCGTTGTGCCGCCCCCTAGATCTTTAATTTATGCTAAAAAATGAAGATTCTACTCAGAAAAAGTGAGAAAAAGACGTTTTAAACCGTGCCTATTTCGCAAAACGAGATTTTAGTTCACGTATACGCGTTATACTTAATCTAACGTATTTCATTTCTCTACTATGTTTAAAAAGAGCTTTAAACAGTTCAACTATTACATTTTTTCATGTAAAATGTGGCATAGAATTCGAATTTTCACTCATTTTAAATCAAAACGTACATATAGTAAGGTAAGAGACACTTTTACATCAGTTAAGGTCAGTTTTTTTAATGATTATTTGTTTTTTATTAATAATGAATGTTATTTATGATTTGTCTGATTATTTTGAGTCATAATTTTTAGAATAATAGACATGAAAATTCACAAAACGAATGAATCAACATACTTTGTATATTTCAAAATGTCGGAAACACGTAAAAGCGAATGGGCGTGTACGTAAAATTCACCAAAATTCTCAAAAAATATTAGCACTCAATAATTAGACTTTATAGTATATTGTTGAAAATATACACACTCATACTAGGTGTCGCCACCCATTGAGAATATTTTAGTAGACAGTTGAAGAGAATCAAGTTGCGTCTCGTCGTCGTTCAGTTCAGTTCAAGTCCGTCTGTTAAAGCCAGAACTTGTATTTCATTATTAGTATAGAGAGATCATTTAATTTAATTATTTTTGTGTAGATTGAATAAAGACTTTTTATTTAATATAAATTGTGCTCTGCATTTATTAATTATTTAACAGGTTATGAGCCCAGAGTGCTTTTAACTGCGCGTTTTATTTAATAAAATTGAGAAAGGAGTTTGTGTGGTTTGGAGCGTGCGTCAGTCTGTTAGGTGAATTGTTTTATTGTTCTTTATCTCCTGGTGGAAGCGTCAGAGATGGCGAGTCAAGGAACAAATAAAAAAAAAAAAGAGACAGGGCGAAGGACAGCAGAGGGAGAAAAAGGAGTTGACTCCGGGTAAGAATTTTACTTTATTCTCTCTCAATTCTATAAGACAGTAATGGCGTCGCATGCACGCTTATAGAAAGAAAGAAAAGGACAGAGAATAGATAGCGTCGTGCGCTAGTCTATAGAGAGAGAGTGAGAGAGAAATAAAATAAGTCGCCATGTTGGGTGAAATGACACAATGTGTGTCAGTATGACAGATTTATGCGTGCATGAGAAAATTTTGTATGCTTTGTGTGTGTGTGTGTGTGTGTATGTATATAGAATGAGAGAAGAGACCATGCACGCACAAAATAAAATTGATAGACTAAATAAACGACAACACGAAGTGAAGAAGGTTTTTACGTATGAACGTATTATGTGTGTATATATATATATATGTGTGTGTATATATATGTATGTATAGTGGATGCACGCGAAGGGTCTGAACATATTTATGACGGTATAGACGGAAATAAATGAGAACTGGTTAAAAACTAATATTTGCAAAAAGTGCCGCTTAGATTTGGTTAGATTTCGCTATAATTAAAAATAAATGTAAAAACGGACGCGTTTTTATGTTGAAATACTAAGTATGATTGCTTGAAGGAAGAAAGGCATTGGCCTGACTTCTGCAAACTGAAAGAGAATAATGCACACAAACATGGCGGTCATAGGCCCAAGTCGAGTTGATGAAAAGACATCGACGCCGTGTACAATAAAAAGACCGTGAAGACGTGCGCGCGCAATTAGAAAAAGACAGAAAGACGGTGACTGCTAAAAGGCGAGAATAAACTCGCAGGTATATACATATACATATGTACGTATAACATGGTTATAGCATAAAGAAAAGAGACAGCATATAAGTGTGATCGTATATGTATAGGAATGTGCGCGTCGTCGCGATAAAAATGACAGATTAAGAAAGAGACAGAATTAGTGAAGCGAAACGAACTAAATCAAAGCGGACAAAAATAAAGTTTACGTAAATGTATACAAAAGACCGATTAAAAAAAAGACAGAAAAGAACGACTTTAAGAAAAATATATTTAAGAATGTTTAATTAATTGAAATTATCATTATACAGAGGAAAGAAGTTTATTGCAACTTCACAAAACATCCTCATGAGAATATGTATATGACAGTTGTTGAAGGCAGCATTGTATTCAAAATTATGACAGATTGAATACAAATTAGATAATGAATAATGACTATTTCAAATTAAAAATTTTATTTTATCAAGCTTGAACGTACGTATATAAAAATATTTTTTTAATAAATATATCCATGGTTTTAAAAATAATATTGATTGATCATAGTTGCTGCTTTCACATACATAATAATACTTGTGTTCAGTATATTGTGTATGGGAATAATAGCACATATGTATAATTATAAATATAAAAATATACATAAATAACTGGCAAATTTGATTGATTTAACATTGCTTGTGTTCGGCATGTTAGATTGATTCTTTTAAATTGTCATAAATATGAATGACCTAATATTGCTTGTGTTCGGCATACTAGGTTGATTCACTTTATTTTTATAGATATATTGAGCTTGAAGGGCTTGTGTTCGGTCTATTAAGCTCATATATATATAATTAACTCTAACGTAAACTTTCTAGTTTTGCTTGTGTTTGGCAAAATTATATGAATTTTATTTATATTGGTTTACTATTCCTATATAGTTGACAAGTACGTTACGAGTGAAGAATTTGACCTGGTGATAAGGACAGTCACAGAGATGAAGACAGAGTGAAGACAGATTATATATGCCCTATTGTACGACAGGTGGCCACACTATGACTGATAAGAAAGAGAGAAAAGATAGAATTAACGACAGCAATGAGACTGAGAAGACGGGAGGGGCCATATAACGAGACAGAACAGAAAGTAGAATAAAGTGACGGTTTTGAAGACGGCTCTGTGAAAACTGTAGTTAAAGTAGCTGCAGGAGGTCAAATAGCGACAGATAAGGAAAGACAAAAACAAATCAAAGGTTTGACAGCAAAATTGAATGATGTATTGGAAAAATATGTATACGACGGAAAATACAGATGAAAATAAGAACGAAGACGGAGCTAAAGACAGAGAAGAGCGTATGGGATTACAATACGATTGAAACGACAGAAATAAAGATAGAGACAGAAAACAGAATGAATGAAATGACTGAATCAAAATTGTCAGGTAAAGTCAAATAAAAAGTTTAAAAAAAAAAAAAAAAAAAAAAAAAAAAAAAAAAAAAAAAAAATTATAAATAAATATTTCGTTGTTTTGTCAATAAAATAGAAAAATTATGACAGAAAATTTGACGATAAGAGTAAGATTTTTAAGCATGATTATTATAATGAAAATTTTGATTTAGACCTATCTGACAAATTGGACAAGGTAATGGATAAGCTTAATTCAGTTAAGACAGAAATGGCAAAGAACAAGAGAGACGAAGAAAAGAGAAGAATAGAGAAAAAAAAAAAAAAAAAAAAGACGCTTTGATGACTTTGATGATAAAGGAGGGAAGCGCCACGCGGGTCTTTGGCAGCCAGGCTCTGGATTCGATGAGGCAGGAATTTTAACAGGGAAAGGAGAATGACTACAGGTAACTAGGCAGAAAGGACAGATAAATCTAAAGACAGCAAACCGACATATAAGGTAAACAATGATTTTGAAAATTATACACTTAATGCAAAAGGTTTCGGGAACTTGACAGAACACTTGGACGAACTCTTAGGACCAGTAAATAAACTGAAAATATTGCGTTTAATCCAAATAAAAGTCGATGAAAGACTTAATAAAGAAAACGACAGTATTTTAGACGTTTTTAAACAGTTGACAGAAATTATCAAAACTTGACTGACTGAAAAAAGACGGACCAGTAAAAGCTATTATATTTATAATTATATTTATTTAATTTTAACGACTCAATTTAAATTTGAGAACTTTGGATTATTTTGTCTGAATTAAGTTCGCTGGACTTATTGTATGTTGTAGATAGTACTATTGTAGCAAATGAAAGTTCGTGATATTTTAATAAATAGTATAGATAAAGACTATCATGTTAGACTTATGGAAATTAAAGATCCAGTTGAATTGTTGAATAGAGTTTAAAGAAATTAAATTAAGTGAGATAAATGTAACTCCATCTAGTATAAAGAAAATTATACAACATACAGTATAATTCAGCGAAAGAAAAGGCAGTTAATTTTATAGACAGATTTGAAGAAATAGTAAGAAGTTATAATAACATGCCAAAAGTTAAATCGTTGCCTGAAGAAAACGAAAGAGATCTCTTTTATAATGCTATCATAAGCAAAGTACATCAAGTAGAAGGAATATATTTATGACAGAAATTGTAATGGTGAAAGGGTTATCTTATGATAAACTAAAGTTACTTATTATACAGGTTGAAAGACATCAAACGACAGCTATGACGGCCATATGAAAGGCGATACAGAAAGTGCGATGTTTTGAATGCGACAGCTATGGAAACTGTGCCAGTGACTGCCCACGACAGGTAAATAGCATGAAGAAGTGTTTCTTTTGTCAGAGATTTACTCGTGATCATGTGATCTCAACATGTCCAAAGCGTCAGGGACACTCGAGACAGAAAGACAGAAAAAGGTATGAATCAAAATATTATAATAATAAAAGTAAAGAAAGTACAAGTCGGACAGCATTCACAAATAAGATAGCTAATCTAATTAATATTGTCAATCAAAAACGAGCAAAATCTGTCAATAAAAGGAGACAAGAAAATTATGTAAAATACGACAGAGAAAAATATCAAAAAGGAGGCAGTTTTAACCAATTAGAATCTAGAAACAAGAAGACTAATGAACCGAGTGCTGACAGTGGTGCGACAGAACGTTTGACAAATTCAAAGTTGATTTTCAAGACATTTATTAAACAACTGGACGGAGTCCAATGCGCAAATAAAGACTGCAGCGCAAATCTTAAATCTAAGGGAGAAGGAAGCGTGCAAACAAATACGACTGATGAAAAATTTATTATATTAGACGGAGTAATCTGCATGGGAAACTTAAATGAAAATTTTTCATCCTTACCAATATATGATAGCCCTATTGGTTGATTGAATTTGAATCAGAAGCGACAGAAAATAATTAAAAACAAAGACAGGTTCTAGTATATGTAACGACAAGTAGAATGAATGAAGAACAGAATATTGAAGAAAATAATCAATTTAATGAAAAGCAAGAAAATCAGACAGTCACAGAAGAAAAATATTTAGACTGCAGACAGAAATATTTATAAATCGCATGATTTTAAAGTCAGTGAAGAATCTTAATGTGAGATTGAAAATACAAAAGCGACGGAGAAAATAAATACAAACAACTACGCTATGTTGTGGCATTTTCGAATGGGTCATGCATCAGTTGATTATTTAAATTACAATTAAAATTTCCTAATTTCAAAACTTTAAAACAGGCTGTATTTGATGATACGTTGAGAGACTGTGAAGTGTGTATGATTGCAAAGTTTAACAAATTGCCATTTAAGACAGTCAAGCATAGAACAATTGAACCTTTGCAAATAATGAATTCAGACACAATGGGTTTTATGTAAACTATACGAAAGCAGAGATGTACGATTCAACAAAAAATTAGTCTACAAGGACAGATATGCAGCAACTGATATACAAGACTGGAAACAAATTAATGAAAAGATAAAGATACATAGTTTGTGAATTTTGTATTAGAAGACAATGAAAATGAAACACTAATACAAAAGCCGGAGGGAGAGAAAGTCTAAAGATCAGTTAGACGACCAAGAAACGAAAATAATAAGACTGATAAAAAGTAATAAGGATTGGAGGGAGAGAAAATAAAAAAAAAAATTAGTAGGACAATCGACAAAAGTTAAGAAAAATAGTGAATATGAAGTGCAAGAATCGGAGGGAGAGAAAACAAAACGACAGATTGAATTATAAATGGAAACACAAACAAGTACAGAAAATAAGATAAATGAAGAAACTTATGTTTTATTAGCAGAAATAAATAATGACCTGAGTACAAACTTGGAAGCCATGAAGTCAAAAGATAAACAAAAAAAAACAAAATGGACCAAAACTATTATTGAAGAATTAGAATGTATGTATAAGAATAATGTATGAAAATTAGTTGACAGTTCAATAGTAATGAATGACAGAAAAAGATCAAACATTATACATTCAAGATGGGTATTTAAAAGAAAGAAGACAGTAAAATAAGATATAAAGCCAGACTAGTAATTTGTAGTTTTAAAGACAGAAATGAGTATGACATGCAAGAAACATATGCACCGGATTCACGATTACATTTAATCAGATCTATACTGGCAATGGCAAACAAATTGGATTTAAAAATATGTCAGATGGACGTGAAGACGCGAAGATGTAAATGGATATTGAAGCAATGAGATATATATGGAAATACCTGAAGGGATGACTGCTTATGAAAGGATCAAACAAAACAAGATGTGTGTATTGGAAAATGCTTTATACGATCTGAAAGTCAGTTTTAAATGTTGGAATGAAAGACTTAAAAAGACAGTAAAGAAATGTGAACTTAGATCATTCAACAATGAGTCTTGTCTATTTACTCAGCAAGAAAAAGACGGATTTCTTATATTGATTTAGTATGCAGATGACATTCTGCTAGTTTGTAACAAATGTAAAGAAAAAAAAAAAATTTTAATGACAGAAACTGGTGAGACTAAAAGTTCTTTAGGCTTAGAAATAAAATAAGACAAAAAAAAGAAAAGGATACTGAGCATTAAGCAAGAACAATAAATAAACAAAATGCTAAAGAAGTTTAGTTTGGATCAATCACTCGCCCAACGAACACTTATGGTAATCAATCAGGTAGCCAATAAGAAGAAAAGACAGCGTGAAAAAAAAAAGGAGAAATCAATGCAAGCAGGCCAGAAATTGCATATAAGGTAAATACTCTATGCAGACACCAAATCAACTTTACTGAAAAATGACTGGTAGAAGATTGAAAGAGTATTTGAATAATTAAAAAGAACAAAAGACTTTGAACTTAGATATAAAGGACAGAACGACTGTTTACAAGGATTTTGAGATGCAAGTTTTGACGACTGCAAAAATTCTCTTACGACCAGTAGCTATGTGATCAAGTTTTTCGAAGACATAACATCCTGAAGAACTCACAGACAGAAATATGTTTCTATAAACGAATGCGCTCCAGAATTGATATCCTTATATCAAATTTTAAAAGATTGTTAAAACAAGAATTAGCACCAATTCTATTATGGTGTGATAACAAAGCAGCAGAAGCAAGCGTTAATACTGGAGGTAAAAACAAATTAAGACATATGACCGAAATAAAAGAACATTATGTAAAGGAATGTGTAACTAGAGGTTTAATTAATGTCAGTTGAATTTCCTCTAAAAGTCAGATAACTGATGTATTCACAAAACCTTTGTCATTTGAATTACATGAACGACTGATCAAACAAATATTTAACGACTGATAACATTGACTGATTATATTTCTGATATGTATTTTAGTTAAGTTATTAACAAACTTTTTCTCTATATTACAGGAACTAAATGAACGATCAGAACAGAAACAATAAAAACGAGAGATATGCTACAACTCCTTTAATTAAAATATGTATGAGTGTGGGAGGGAGTGTTGAAAATATACACACTCATACTAGGTGTCGCCACCTATTGAGAATATTTTAGTAGACAGTTGAAGAGAATCAAGTTGCGTCTCGTCGTCGTTCAGTTCAGTTCAAGTCCGTCTGTTAAAGCCAGAACTTGTATTTCATTATTAGTATAGAGAGATCATTTAATTTAATTATTTTTGTGTAGATTGAATAAAGACTTTTTATTTAATATAAATTGTGCTCTGCATTTATTAATTATTTAACATATATTTTTTATATAAAAATTTATTCAGAATATATTGACAAAATATTAAAATATGATTAAAATTGTTAATTAACCTTATTATTCGAAACATATGTACAAAAGCTATTGAAATTCTGAGTTAGGAATTGATCACGAAAAAAAACAGGTAACGGCTAGCTATCGGGGATGGTAACCTCCGAGAATTAGGCACCCGGTTTATAAATATTGTGATTACCCAAATATGAAAATGATTGTGCTTCACCTGCATCTTCGATTCTCGATAAAATCATAATTGTACATCTTTTTATTTTTTTGTAAATCGAAAATGAGTTTTGGGTGCTGAAATAAGTTTCGAATTGATTCAATCGGTAGTTATTGTCTTCATATTGGTTTTGATCATAACAATGAATTGCGCGTCTTTTGAGCTTTAAGATTATATTATCATTAGCATTGTGTCCAATTAAGGCCCGAATTTATAGTCGACACTTGGCACTCAGCACTCAGTTTACATGTAACAAACATCATTCTATCTTATTCTACTTCCATAAGAAAAATAAGGATAGAATGATGTTTGTTACATGTAAACTGAGTGCTGAGTGCCAAGTGTCGACTATAAATTCGGGCCTAAGAAATTATAGCTTTAATAATATTTTAATTTTTCTATGACAACCGTAACGAAAATCCATCACGCGCTTGCGCAAGCGCGTGCCGTCATTCGGTCAAAAGATTAAAAAAATCATACCGCATTAATTTAACTAAAGGCTATCACAAGATTGAGTTAATGGACAAATGTTAAAGAAAATAGTGATTCGTTCTCGCAAATTTAAAGGAAAATAATAATTAAATGATGTTATCAAGACTTATCACCGCTCTCATTTTAGCTAATATCAGTTACAATGTAGTTCATATTGTCTTTAAAATGTTGAGAAAAAATAAGAAATATACTTCTTAAAAACCTCCCACATCTATTGGAACCAGAGCAAATTGTCAATCGTACGAAATATAAAAAAATATACTTTTTGCATATAGATTTATCATATACTTTATGATCACGATTATCGATAAGGGTGAAATTAGATGGAGCGGAAAATAGACGACGGAACGTCACAAAACATTCATTCCGTCGCCTTGTTTTCCGTCAAATTTTTTTCCTATGTTCACATGGCGCAGAATGTAGCTGAAAAATTGTTAAAAATAGCATACAAATGTATCCGCGAATTTTAAATTAACAACAAAAATGTTAAAAAAAGTTGGAAATAATCACCTATTGTTATTGTAATGAGATTCTTTTTTATAAAAATAAAATATAGTTTGTTATTATAACCAAATATTTCAATTAACATCATTATTTTTTAATTACAAAATTGCTAATCAACGTCACAGAACTTCTATTCCGCTCCATGTGAATATAGGGAAACAAATTTGACGGAATAATAGAAGCGTCACAGACTTTTTGAAATTGTTTAAACAAATAGTTAACCAAAATAGAATTTAAAAGTTTGATTGAAATTAAAAGTACAGCTATGGAAAGCAAATTAAAAATATTACGTGAGGTTATTGAAGCACTAATAATTTTTTTAAACAAAATAAAAATTGATGTCTATTACGTCGTCTTTACTCCATTGGCGGAATACAAAGATGCGGAATTGAGGTTCTGTGACGTTCCGTCACCTATTTTCCGCTCCATCTGATTTCACCCTAAGATCTGATAACGTTAATTAGATTATTAAAATGTTCCTAAATATGTAAAAACGGTTTAATAACGCAAAAATTTTTAATAAATTAATTAAAAACTTGAATACATCGAAGGTAGGGGAAATCGGGGTAAATCGGACCCCCGGGAAAATCGGACCAGCATCACTTTATGTAAAAATATAGTAAATTTTTATTTGACCAATAAGATTTTAATATTGTTACATTGAATTACTTTTATTGCTAAAGTTTTTTTATGTAGTTTTAATCTTCTAATATTTACGTATATTCATATAAAGTAATGCTGGTCTGGTTTGTCCCATGGGTCCAATTTACCCCGGTTACCCCTAATATTATAAAAAAAATATTATCATACGCTTAAACCAACTATTGTAAACAAAAATTGTTTTTGAAAACAATCTTAGAAATTTCATAATTTACAAAATATGTTAATTTATAATTGTAGTGAATTTTCATGTCTATTTTTTGAAAATTATTACTCAAAATAATCAGGCAAATCATAAATAACTTTCATTATTAATCAAAAAAGCAAAAAATAATTTAAAAAACTGACCTTAATTAATGCAAAAGTGTCTCTTACCTTACTATATGTACGTTTTGATCTAAAATAAGTAAAACTTCGTTCTTATGCTAAATTTTACATAAAAAAAATCTAATAGTTGAACTGTTTAAAGCTCTTTTTTAACATAGTAGAGGAATGAAATACGTTAGATTAAGTATAATGCGTATACGTGGATTAAATCTCGTTTTGCGAAATAGGCACGGTTTAAAACGTCTTCTTCTCACTTTTTCTGAGTAGAATCTTCATTTTTTAGCATAAATTAAAGATCTAGGGGGCGGCACAACGAAAAAAAAAACATTGGTAAATAAGGGACACCCTAATATATATATATATATACACACTATGTAAATAAATTTACAGAAATATTTATTTTCTTTAACAGAGAAAATTTCTTTAGTAAAGCTAAAACGTATCACAAAAAGCATAAAAATTATCTCGCGGAACGATGAAAACGGTAGACATTTCATATAAATATTTTATAGATCAAAGTTTAGTTTTCAGGCTATCATGACTCCATTCTAACCTTACTTTACTAGTATGTTATTTGAGAGAGTGAGAGAGAGATGGAAGAAAGTCGGAGTCTCCGTAACTTGATTAAACTGCAAAACTTTAACATTGATTAATAAAGTATTTGGTTATTTTAAAAGTATGGAATCTCCAAATAGGAAAAGAAAATATTCTAAAAAAATGGAAGAATATAGACTAAAATATCTCGTTAATAAGTTTAATGAATCTATTGGCGAAGAGGATGAAAGTAAAAACTTTGAGGTTAGTGAAAACAGTGTAGGCAGTGATTGTAGCGAGAAGGAATTGTCTGTTGAAGAAAGTAGTGATAGCTCTGAAGAATATAATTTATATCCTGAGGTAGATATCCCACAATGTGATGAAATTGAAAAACTACAAGAGTGGATAGTGAAATTTAATGTTCCTCATTCTCATGTAGATGAACTTATAAAAATCTTTCGACCAAGACTCTTAACTAATTTGCCAAAATGCACCAAAAGTTTATTAAAATGTGACGTTTCATTTGAAATTGAAAGCATGAAATCTAGCGATGGATCACCCGGAGAATTTGTTTATTTAGGGTTCAAGAATCATAGTGTCTTTATTAAAGCCTGAACTTCATGTTAATAAAGTTTTAGAGCTCATAAATATTGATGGCTCATCGCCTTTTAAATCAAGCTCATGCACAGTTTGGCCAATACTTTGTAAAGTGTACTCTGAAAAAGATTTATATGAACCTTTTTCTGTGGCTGTATATTCTGGAAAATCTAAACCAAAGTACCTAACAAAGTATTTGAAGAAATTTGTGCAAGAAATAAATGAGATACAACACTATGGTGTATTTATCAAACAAGACAACTTTGAGATTAAAATAAAATTCTTCGTTTTTGATACTCCTGCAAGATCTTTTCTAAAATGTGTGAAAAGTCATACAGCTTTCAATGCTTGTGAGCGATGTAGAGTTGTAGGAAAGAAAGTGAATAGAGTTACTGTTTTTTTAGAAGTAGATGCAGAAACAAAAAACAGATGAAGATTTCAAACTTTTCATTGATCAAGACTTTTATACAGGAGCTAGTATTCTCACTGCTGTTGAACCACCAGTGAATATGATGTCTCAATTCATTTTGGATCCAATGCATTTTCTTTGTCTAGCTGTTACTAAAAGAATACTAGAATATCTTTTGTCAGCATACACTTCTAAAATACGCCTTAGTTCTACATTAAAACAAGAACTTAAGAAACATTCGCAAGCTATTTTCAAGGACATTCCTGAAGAATTCCCAAGAAAAATGGTGTCTACTGATCACTAGGCCAAATATAAAACTGTGGAATACAAGTTTTTTTTACTTTATGCTGCTGCAATTGTTTTAAGAAATCTTGTATCGGCAGAAGTATATAATCATCTCATGTTATTGGTCGTAGCTTGTAGGCTTTTACAATATCAGAGATCTGTTGATACTGTACGGGCAAGACATTTTTTAGTAACTTTTGTAAAGGAAGCTCCAAAGTTATATGGTGATACATTTATGTCACTCAATGTGCATAACCTTATTTATATTTGTGATAATGTAGAGTCAACACATTGCGATTTAAGTGAAATTGGAGCTTTTTCATTTGAGTCATACCTTAGCAGTATCAGTTGTGCCTTACCCTCTCCTAAGCACATAGTTAAGCAATACTGTAAACGACTCACTAGGAGAGTGTCACATTTCCGGGTCACGGATTTTGCTCAAACTTAGGGATAAGTTTTCAGATGACAGAATATGGAAAAAGCTAAAGTTATAGTCATAAACACTCAATATTTCCCTAGTTACAGACAATTAAAGAAAATCACAAAATAGTTACTAGATTTTTAAACGCATATAGTTCTTGAGCATTAGTAGCTAGAAGCTTGAAACTTTTTTAAATTAAAGCTGAGCTCAAATCCTTTCGAAACAGTAGTTACAACATATCAAAATATTATTTTTTCCCAAAGTTAGAGCGTAATAAGGATTAGACCTGAATTTTCTTTATAAAACATTAATTAATAATAAAAGCTGAAATTAAGTCCAATCTTTATTACGCTCTAATTTTGGGAAAAAATAATATTTTGATATGCTGTAACAACTGTTTTGAAAGGATTTGAGCTCAGTTAATTTAAAAAAAGTTTCAAGCTTCTAGCTACCAATGCTAAAGAACTGTATGCGTTTAAAAATCTAGTAACTTATTTTGTTATTTTCTTTAATTGCCTGTAACTAGGGAAATATTCAGTGTTTGTGACTATAACTTTAGGTTTTTCCATATTCTGTCATCTGAAAACTTATCCCGAAGTTTGAGCAAAATCCGTGACTTGGAAGTGTGACACTCTCCTAGTCAGTGAAAAAGAAAAGTTTCTAAAAAAAGATATAGTTGTTCCAGTGACGGTTGAAGTAATTAAAAAGAAAGTAGACAGAATCATACGAGAAAGTATAAAGAATTTATTTTAACTACTTTGCATCCAAATAACACAGTGTTGTTAACAGATGACAATATTGAAGAAATTCAAGAGTTTTCAGTTTAAAATGAGAAAATGTATATTAAAATAAAAAAGTTCAACCAAAAGAGATCAGTATTTACATCACCATGTGATTCAAGTATTGACAAAATTTGGGAAATAAGTAAATTGTCGAACAGCTTTCAAACTATATCAGTGGACAGTATTGTAGTTAAATGTGTGAAATTAAATCTTGAATTTGATCAACAAGGACCAACAAAATCTTTTACAATAGGACTACTCCATTAAATGAGTTATATGACAAATATGTAATAATTAAAAAAAATATTCATAAATTAAAATAATCAAATTTCTACAATAATAAAAAAACTTTATTGTTTTTAATTCATAAAAAATTTTTTCTTGTTTAATTTGCTTATTATTAATCTTTTATACTTTATTTGATATTCATAATAATGTTTCATTTTTAAAATTAATTTTTTAAAGTAAATTTTAAAGTTAATTTTTAAAATTTTGTAAATTGACCTTAGTTATTAATTTTTTTTAAATTTAAACTCAAATTAATAAAAAAACTAATAAAAGTATATTAGCTTTTTATTAATTTGCTTTTAATTTGATCTTTTATAATTTTTTATTTTTTTAGTTGATATTATAAAGTTAATTTTTTTTTAATTTTGTGAATGAACCTTGGCAACATATTGCAAAATTAAATCTTCCTAACCTAATAACCTTAATTAAGAAATTTTTATTCTGTCATTGTTTTAAGTAAACAAACTTAAAATATATTTTGTAATAGTTAAAAAATTTTGTATGGCTTATTAGTGTTTGATTATCATAAAGGTATTAAGATAAGCCTATTGATAATTATTTACAAATTTCAATAGTATTATTCAGGAAAATATAAGAATAATTCATAAAAATTTCTAAAATATAAAAGTTTCATTTGATCCTGAAATATACATAACCTAAATTTTATTTTTTATATACAGGGTGGGCCAAAAGTACCGGAACGGTGAAATAACTCTACGGGATTGTATTTTAGGAGAAAAAGCTTAAAACAAAAGATAGAGGATATTTTATTGGCTATTCGACGGTGATGATGACCACGACCTTGACCATAACCTTCAATATCATTTCAAGGTTATGGTCAAGGTCATGGTCATTATCACCGTCGAATAGCCAAGAAAATATCCTCTATCTTTTGTTTAAAGCTTTTTCTCCTAAAATACAATCCCGCAGTTATTTCGCCGTTCCGGTACTTTTGGCCCACCCTATATATGTTTTTTATGATATGTTTTTAAATTATTTAAAGACGTTATTTGAAGTAATTAGAAAATACTATGTATTAATATTCTATGAGAACACTGTATTTTTAGTATTTCAGTAATATTAAAAGTATATTTTCCATGTTTGGGCAACGAATACAGACATGCATAGAAGCGCAGAGCGAATAAGAAGAATGAGGCAACTTTAGGAATCTATCTCTTCCAGCTTACACACAGCTTGGAAAAAAATTGGAAGAGAAGAATATTTCAAACATTTTTTATAATGAAATCGGATTTATATTATCACAAA
This sequence comes from Anastatus disparis, assembly GCA_017163975.1. Lineage (NCBI taxonomy): Eukaryota > Metazoa > Arthropoda > Insecta > Hymenoptera > Eupelmidae > Anastatus > Anastatus disparis. Next base: position 12,154,687 of record JAFFSR010000383.1, on the reverse strand, counting down.
TCATCATAATTTTTTTCGATGGAAACAATTATTTTACCATGAAGGTTAAAACTATTTGATGCAGTAGAAAAATTCTAAGAATCAATCTAAAATATTTTATTTTAATTAATAGAACAAGATTTTTGCTTATACAATTTTTACTATTATAAAAATTATATTCCTGTTACATTTCTTATCCAATTTCGAAATTTTACGACATCAATATAAATACCAGGTAAATTTGTAAATCCGCAATCAGCTCCAAATGATACGATACCAATTAAAATAAAATCATCATTAACTAGAGGACTGCCTGAATCTCCCTAATAATAAAAATATTAGTAAGAGCTTATTATAAAATAATACAAAAATAGTAAGATATTATCAAAAATAGTTTGCTAGACTTAATTATTAACATGATATAACATTAATTTAATCAAGATAACACTCATTTGCTTCATAAGTAAAATTTAAGTAGAGATTTCAGCCAATTTGATTTTCTCTAATGTTAGTATTATAATATTTGTTTTTAATACTTTTAAAAGCAAAACATCTGCTTGTAATTTAACCAAACATTTTCGGGAAAAAATACTTTGAATGAATCTTTAATCGTGAAGTGAAGTTCTTGCTTTAATTTTGATTCATAATCATTTTAAGTTGCTTAACATTATGAAAAAAAAACATGGTCCTCAAAATTCAGTACAATCTTTTCCGTAGTTTTTAGAAATGTAAGATAACCATAAACTCAAAACAATACGAACACTCTACGTGTAAAAATGTGTTTGCATTATTGTTGTTTTTTTAAAAAATGTTCTATTAAAATATGTGTGAATGTGTTACCCTTGAGTATACTTTGCGTTTTTTCACGTTTATATGTAAATAATGCTAATGTTATTATTTAAATGAAACCATTATTTTTGAGATTCCTTGAGGACTTTCTCTTAGAAATTAATTTTCTTAGAATAATGATTTAAATTGCTTTCTCATAGAAAATATATTGTATCGATAAAAAAAAATTTTTTATATTTTGCTTTCTCATAGAGAAAGCATTGTATCGGTAAAAAAAATTTTTTTCTATTTTTTCATTAATTTGTACATATTTGAACTCGGTGAGTCGAAAAAAGTGGTTTCCAGAAAATGTCTGTATGTATGTGTGTGTGTGTGTGGATGTATGAATTCAGTTAGTAAACTGTATCTCGAGAACTACTCGATGGATTTGCTTCTAATTTTGCATGGAATTTAGTTTTATGACTAACTTGCTGGGAAGCTACACCGAAAAAAATCCGTTACGCCAATGGTTCCATACCTCCTACAACTATTATTGTTCGCGAGGTTAAAACTACAGCGGTCTAAAATATGTGACGCACATTATTAGATAGGTATAGTAACAGAGTAGTTCACTGTAAATACTGCAATAGTTCGAGCGCTGAACGTTGGCTGTTGGGGGTAAATGAAATACGATCCGTCAAAACACACGAACGCGCGTGATTCCAGACTCGAATGACATTAGCGTCGATGAGGCTTTAGTAAAACCTCATCGACGCTATATCATTCGAGTCTGGAATCACGCGCGTTCGTGTGTTTTGACGGATCGTATTTCATTTACCCCCAACAGCCAACGTTCAGCGCTCGAACTATTGCAGTATTTACAGTGAACTACTCTGTTACTATACCTATCTAATAATGTGCGTCACATATTTTAGACCGCTGTAGTTTTAACCTCGCAAACAATAATAGTTATAGGAGGTATGGAACCATTAAAAAAAAAAAAAAAAAAATTCGATTTTTCGTTTTTTGGTTTTTTTTTGTTTACTACTCGATGAATTTGCTTCAAAATTTGCATGGAATTTATTTGTGATTGCCCGGATAAAATAAATTTTTAAAAACTGATTTTCTTAGCTTAGTTTTAATTTTAGAGCATTTTGAAATTAAAAAAAAAATGTTTCTATTTATTAAGCCAATAAAATCTTAAAAACTACTCGATGGATTTACTTCAAATTTTCCATACAATTCAATTTTTTGATAATCTGGTGCGGAAGCTATTGAGATTTGGTTTTCTTAGCGTAATTTTTTTTTTTAGAATCATTTTAAGAATTTTAAAAAAATTTCGATTTTTCATTTTTTTTTTGTATTTTACGTAAACTACTCGAAGAATTTGTTTGAAAATTTGTATGGAACTTAATTTCGACTGCCAAAAGTATAAAAAATTTTGTAAACTAATTTTCTTAGCGCAATTTTAATTTTAGAGCATTTTTAAAATTTGTTAAAAAATTTTTATTTTTAATTTTTTTCTATTTTACGAAAACCATTTGATAGATTTGCACCAAAATTTGTATGCAATTTATTCGCTACTGTCTGAAGAAAACAAGCTTTGGAAAACTAATTTTCTCAACGCACTTTCAATTTTAGAGCACTTTGAAAATTTTCAAAAAAATTTTTATTTTTCATTTATTTTCTATTTTGCGTAAACCATACTATAAATTTTCTCCAAAATTTTTATACAATTAATTCGCTATTGTCTGACAAAAATAAGCTTTTGAAAACTAATTTTCTTAGCGTGGTTGCAATTTTAGAGAATTTTAAAGATTTAAAAAAAAATTTCGATTCTTCTTTTCTTATTTTTTTTATTCTACGTAAAGTACTCGATAGATTTGTTCTAAAAATTGTCGGGAAATTATTTGCGACTGCCAAAAGAAGGGAAATTTTCAAAAATTGATTTTCATAGCGTAGTTTTAATTTTAGAGCATTTTTAAAATTTTGAAAAAGAAATTTTGAAAAGAAAATGTTATTTATTTAACAAGTTAGATCTCGAAAATTACTCGATGGATTTGCTTCAAATTTTGTATACCATCTATGTTTTTGTATAACTAGACGGGAAGCTATTGAAAATTGGTATTGATAGAGTAGTTTTTTTTATAGAGCCATAAACATGAACTGTATTTATATATAAATATGATTGCATTTTATAAAGATTAGAAATTTTGTTGTCATCATTCTTTTTATTACTACATTATATCATTTTTTCAATAGAACAAATTTTTTTGTATTACTTGATGATTTAAAATAAATTATAAATGTTGAAAAAGCAAACAGCTAGCATATATGTTCGAAATTTATAAAGTACAATATGAGTAAATATTAATGTTAGACAATTTTTTAATATTAAAATCACATTTAAATAAATATAAAAAAATTAATGAAACTCAAAGAACTCTATGAGAAAGCATTCCGCCAAAGCACTTGGCAGCGTTTTTTTATTAATTTATACATATTTGGACTCAGGGAGTCGAAATAAGTGCATGGAAAAAAATTTCCTGGGATAACTATACCGTAGCTGCTGCAACAGCGCCCTCGCATCTTTTTGACAATATATCTATTATTTTGTTGCACTCAATGTACCAATTCCGGTAGGAACGGTTACGTACGAGGATAAAAAATTAAGTACTTTATATTTTTTATTCAATTCATTTTGTATATTACAATTACAGTTTTCTATTGATGTTTATAGTATCTTTTTCATCGAAGGGTTAAAATAAAATAAAGTAACTATAAAATAAATATTATTTTATAGTTGATATGCACTCCCGCTCACACGAATTTGCCCACTTTAATCAATCAAGGTACAATATAAAAAGTTTTACTGTTGCGTTGGAAAGCGTATTAAAAAATTTTGAAAAGATAGGTTTGAAAAGCTTTTTAGAGCTCTTTCAAATGCTGATGGTATGACTTAAGAATATCTATTTTTTAACCATATTTATAGAGCTAAGAGAAAGAAAAAGTTTAAAAAATTTTTTACTCATGTTTAATCCTGGCGAAATTATTCTACGTTTATATTATACCTCTCAAATTAAAGGTTTGTTAGTCCTCTTTCAAATGCGGTTTTTTATGTTATGACAAATCGTTAAGAAGTTATAACGATTTTTCTCAAAAAATTAGTTTTTTTTTCATCTCGATATATCTCGTAAGCATTACACCGTATTAAAAAATGACAAAGAAAAAAAATTTTCGTTTTTAATTAAAGAATAAATATATGAAATTTTATAGCTTGCGATATAAATTTTTTTTTACACTTTTTCACTCTGTTATAATTTTAGATTTTAATAAAAAGTCGACAAATATTCTAAATGTAAAAAAAAAAAAATATCCATCGCGAGCAATACAATTTCATATACATATGCTTTACTTAAAAACGAACATTTTTTTCTTTGTCAGTTTTTAATACGGTGTAATTACGAGATATATTGAGCTGAAAAAAAGCTAATTTTTTCAGAAAAATCGTTATAACTTCTTAACGATTTGTCATAGCATAAAAAACCAAACAGCATTCGAAAGAGGACTAACAACCTTTAATTTAAGAGATATAATGTTAACGTAGAATAATTTCGCTAGAATTGGCCCAGGGTTAAACATGGGCAAAAAATTTTTGAAATTTTTTCTTTCTCTTAGCTCTATAAATATGGTTAAAAAATAGATATTCTTAAGTCATACCATCAGCATTTGAAAGAGTTCTAAAAAAAAACCTTTCAAACCCATCTTTTCAAAATTTTTTCATATGCTTTCCAACGGTAAAACTTTTTATAGTGCACCTCGACCGATTAGGGTGGACAACTTCGTGTGAGCGGAAGTGTACTTAAGAGAAAAAAATTGTTAATGAATGTGAAAATTGTTTCACTTTTTTCTTCGCATGTAAAACACAATTTTAATAAATTTAATAAATTTGATAATATTTTTCATTAATAAAATTTTTTTCTAAAAGTACATCTTAACCCTTTCAGAACCAATGTACACCCAAAGTTAATTGATTCTTTCCGAATCTTTTTGGAATTCTCTAATAAAAACAGAGGAAATAACGGAACGACTTAATGTAAATTCAGGATTTTAAAACATTCGGAAAGAATCCATTAACGTTGAGTGTACATTACAATGTACATTGACATTTTTTGGTTCTTTTGAAATTGTGCAAAAGTGGCTTCAAATTTTGTAAAAAAATATGTGTATTAGATTGAAGTGGACTATTTCCGATCTCAAACTGAGGGCCTAAGCTATTATATATTTGGTAGAAACTGAGAAAACTTAAAAAGAAAAAAGTGAAAAATTTTTTTATTTAGTTTTCTTTTACATGGGCCAGTTCGTCAAATGGAGATTCAAAAAATAAAACATAACCAATATAAATACATGGAAAATATAAAAATAAATCATCACGTCTAATATTCTTCACTTTATTTCAAAATGCATTTGAAGTATAATAATACTGCAAGACACAATTTACACATTGGATGCACAGGTTATGTGTGCAGTCAATATTTACGTTTAAAAGGTTAGTCTATTGTTAAATCATAATACTTACAAGGAGAGTATCAGGGTATTGGGACGCAGATTTTCCTAAAATTTTGGGAGATGATTTTGGATATAAAAACATGAAAAAAGTCAAGTTACTAGACTCTGATGTTCAATACTCCCTAGTTTCAGGCAATTAAAGAAAATCACTATAAAAGTTACTAGATTTTCAAACGTTTATAGTTCTTTAGCAGTAATGGCTAGAATCTTAAAACCGTTTTTAAATAAAAGCTGAGTTCTAATCCTTTCGAATAATAGTTATAGCATATAAAAATATTATTTTTTTCCAAAATTATAAAGCAATGGAAATTGAACCAAATTTTAGCACTTATTATTAATTAATGTTATGAAGAGGAATTTTAGGTCCAGTTTTCATTGCTTTATAATTTAGAAAAAAAATAATATTTTTATATGCTGTAACTATTATTTCGAAAGGATTTGAACTCAGCTTTCATTAAAAAAAGGTTTTAAACTTCTAGCTATTAATGCTGAAGAACTATGATCGTTTGAAAATCTAGTAACTTTTATAGTGATTTTTTTTTTACCAGTAACTAGTAAAATATTGAGGGTTAGAATGTAGTAGCTTTTTTCATGTTTTTATATCGAAAATCATCTCCCAAAATTTGAACTAAATTTGCGTCCCAATACCCTGACACTCTCCTTGTTAGTCATATACTAAAAAAATTGAAATCAATGTATGAGAAATTCTAACGGATTTTTTTCAAGAAAATTGATCATAGCGATCGTACATTAACGAAGTCATACAAATTTTATTCACGGTTATACCTGACGTTGTTTAAAAGAGCACTGTCATCGCTATACAATCGATGCAATAATCGATGGTCGCAGTTATAGATTGAGATTGGTGCAGTAAGTACAGCAAAGGTTTCTAGTGTGGTTTACAGAAAATGTCTGTGCGTGCGTGTGTGTGCATATGTTTGTGTGTATTCATTTAGCTAATTAGATTCCGAAAACTAATCGATTTATTTTTCTGTTTACGCGGAGAGAAATAGTATCCCTACTGAAAAAAATGACATGAGATCTCATGTAAGATCTCACACATGATCTCACATGACATCTAACGATTGAAAATGAAACGAGATCTCATGTGCCGCAAAATTTTATTTTTCCTGATGCCCGATCTCACGTGAAATATCATGTTAGATCTCATGTGCAAAAAAATTAATTTTTCCCGATAACCGATCTCACATGAGATCTCATGTACAAAAAAATTAATTTTCCCGTTACCCAATCTCACATGAGATCTCATGTGTAGAAAAAATTTTTTTTCCCGATACCCGATCTCATATGAGATCTCACATGAGATCTCACGTGAGATCTCATGTGCAAAAAAATTTGATTTTTTTCTACACTTATAGTTGTAATCAATGTCAACAAATCTAAAATCTAAATTTTGGTCTATAATTCAATTTATTTATATATATTAATAAATTTACGATTAAATGATTCTATACTACATCTTCAGAACAATCGTTATCTAAAGCAAGCTATTATGGATTATGGTTTTAAACTATATTCGAGTGTAATTATACTTGGTGATTGAATAATAATAGAAACGAACAAATTTTTCACGAAGATTGAGACGTTATTTACAAGTAATAATTAAGATACTAGTCTCTACAATTATGCATATCGCCTTTTACACTCGAGAAGTTCATCACTTTTCAGTGAGGTCTGGAGTGATGCCGTTCGTATTCAAAGGTTTGTTCAGAATTTGTGTATTCACAAATTAAGATACTTATTTCATATCGCAGACGAAATCATGTATACGAGGCTCGGGGTCAGTTTACTGATTAATGACAGTTTTTCTAATCAATAGGTAGTGTCGTTCTATGACGCACGCTGCATCTGGTTTAGATTTACGGCATAACACGTCTTACCTATTGTTACACAATTTGCATGTCGCCGTAAAAACAGTTGCAGCTTTATTTATGTCTTAGAACATTATGGCAAACTACCTTCAAGGAACTGACAATGACTTAGTACTTAATATCTTTTTTTATCATACTGATAAATTATTTTTAAATATCATTTACAATAGCGTCTTACAGATTTAAATAATATAGGTTTTTCTGACTCAAAAATTTTTTATTTTACTTTTATTTTAGAGCATTATCGCAATCTTATTGCTTGTTTTCCTAATTCAGTCGTGAATCTGAAAAATTTTTCTCACATGAGAGTTCATACAATATTTACAGTAAGGGTGATTTTTCTCGGCTGATTCTTGAAATTTATACATATTTACACTCTTCCGATTCTCATTTATTTAAAATAAGTTCATACCTATAAGTAGAATCGGTTGTAGCGCAGGGACTAAGGCTCTTCGTTCATGCTGTAGTAGACCGGAGTTTAATCCCCGAGAAAATTTTGGAAAAGTTTTTCTGAATTTTTCTCTGTGAAATAGAACTAGGAAACTAGGAAAGACCAATTACAAATTCTTCCTGGCCAATAAAAATTACACGAGTAAGGTGAAATCACGGGTCTCAGTCCACAGCGATCAAGAGACCCACTGGCAATAAAATAGAGGAGAAGATGATATCTCCAATCCCTAGTGGAAATATAAAATGTGCATTACTGTTTGAAATACTTTAAAATTATTCAAAACTGTTTAAAAATGTATAAAACTGTTCAAAATAGTTTATGAATGTGAAATTTGGGACATTTAAAACAGTTATAAACAGTTTTAAACATTTTTGAACAGTATTGAACAATACAGAATAATTTAAAACTAAAGTGAACATTTTATCGTATAATTTTAATATATATAAGAAAATTTTTACAAATACAAAATTATGAAATTGTTACATCCGCATAATCACGGATGTACGAAAAATCATTTTTATTTTTATTTTTTTTTAACCTTTTGTTATACATATAAATGTGCGTAGGTATATATAATTATATATACGCATATACATTATGCATACATATAAACATGCAATATTTGCAGTTCATTCTTCCGATAACATATATTTTTTTTAACATGTATTAATAAAAATAGAATAAAATAAATTTTATATTGAATAATTAGTAATAAAGAATATGCTGTATTAAAAAAATAAATTTAATTTCTTGTAATAGTCTTAAGAGAAAAGCAATAAGTTCGCGCGCTGTATACGCTACCTCAGCATTTTTAGGCGTGATAAGAAGATATCTTCTGTCACCGAATGTGAGATTCTAAAGAGTTTCTGACGGCCGAACTGACCAATGGGACTCTTTTAAATTTTGACAAACTTGCATTTTATTTCTAGATTTGTACCTTTCTTGCAGAGAAAAATAATTTTAATAAGTCAGTCCGCAGTTAGACCTCGCAAGGGTAACACCTTTTTCGACTTGCACATAAATCAAGTGTAAAATCTTAACAATAAAAACTTGTAACTCGCGCTTTATTTCCTTCTTAAATTTAATTACAAGCGAAATGACTTAATTTAGTCGCGCGCTTATTTTAACAAGTCAGTCCAATAAAAACGCGATTTTTATATAACTTACTGCTAGGGGAAAAAGTGTGTTAATACAAAGAATATTTCCTATTTTATTTTCAAATAAAAATAAATAAAAATACTAACGAGGTTTCTTTCGATTTATTATTGTAAATCTGCGCGATTCACTTATCAATAGCTTGTATAACATTTGTAATAAAATAAAATAAATATCATTTACAAAAATATACAATAATAATCTCTGCGAACATAAGTGCCATTAATCCAGTTCCTAAATAATTAACAAGCGGGCAACCAGAGAGGAGCACTGCGCTCTTCAGTGTAAAGTTTATTAAGTAGATAAACTCCTTTGCTTTCGACCACGCAGCCAGCAGTTAAGGCAAGGTAAGCGATTAAGCTCCTCTATCCCGCAGTCTTTTAAAAATAAAAAATATTTAACAATACCAACAAGAAATATCCCAAACAAACACATGTCCGAGTAAACCTATTTAAGGTGACCGGACATAACAGAAATACTGTTGAAATTATTTCAAACTTTTTAAAACTTTTTAAAACTGTTTAAAATTGTTTAAAGGTGTTTCAAACTATTTAAAACCGTTCAAAACTGTTCAAGTTAATAAAACATAGTTCATATTGATTTAAAATTGTTTTGAAATGTTTTGAATATTTAAAATAATCTATAACTTCTTAACATAAAAAATTCAAAACTAATAAACACCGTTTGAAATCATTTTTAAAACTTTTTGAAAGTGTTTAAAAATGTTTAAAACTGTTCATAACTGTTTTAAATGTCTTAAATTTCGCACTTATAAACAGTTTCAAACAGTTTTGAACAGTTTTAAACATTTTTAAACATTTTATATTTCCGCTAGGGATTACAAACAATTCTGATATTTATTCATATGAAAAAAAAACGAAATTTATTTTTAAACTATATTTGATCGATAAAGCAAACCCTTAAAAATTTTATTTTATAATAGATCATTTATTTCTGTCCTTTTCTAATCTAAATCTCAACTTTATTATATATTGTGTCATAAAATGAATTTTTAAATTAGTGTTATTCAAAAACTAAATAGTAATAAAAAGATATAATTTTTTTATAAATTATTGATTTTTTCAATAATATAGCATAAAAGAAAAAAATAATTTGACGTTAGTGAGTAATAAAATAATCAATGATTTTTAATCAAAAACATGTATTATTTGTAAGATATTAAAAGAAAACAGGCACGTTTGTTCTAAATTTATCCTAGAGCAGGTGGCTCGTCTTTGTCCTTTCATATTAACGAAATGAAATTTCATTTTTAACTGCAGAATGTTTAAAAAAAAGGAAGCCTTATTTTTCACCATGAAAATAGTTATTAGACATTGTTTTGAAATGATATTAAATTAGTATGTGAAAATGTTCCTTTTATCACGGAATTTCACGCAAAATTTGTAACTACACAGCGTAAAAAGTTTTTTTAACTTTAAAGAAGGTGTTTTTCAATATAAAAAATACGGCGCAAAGAAATGAATTTCTTTGAGTCAAAGAAAAATCATTTTTAAATTCATAAATTAATTTTTAAAATAAAAAAAAACCTTTAAATATTCTTTGGTAAAATATTATATTCGAAAAAAAATGTTCGAATTTAGAAAAATATCTTATTAACTTTAAGAAATTAGTTACTTCCAAAATAGTGTTGAAAGTCAGTAAAATTGTCTTAAAAACAATGCTATATTTTTTTATTGAAAAAATGTAATATTTATTTAAAATAATTTTTATATAAAAATGAAAAAAATATCTTACATCAAATAATTTTTTAATTCAAACGCATCATTTTTGAATTAAACAAATTAGTTCAACCTATCTCTTTTCAACAATAGAATGTTTGTTGGTGCAAAAATCAGTGTAATTGATTACATTTCTTTACATTACAAAGAGGATTTTGAATTAAAAAAAAATAATTGTCAGAATGAAGAAAATATAACTGAAAAACTTTGAAAATTTTCTCATTTTAATAAAGTAATTATTATTTTGATTAAAAACGTACATTTCAGTAAAAAAAAATTTTACAACGATTATTTATAAACATAATTACAAAAAATAAATTTTAATTAAAATCATTATTTAACTCTTTTAAAGAAATATTTCTTTGAATAAAAAAATAATTCTTTGAATCAAAAGAGTTTCAGTAATTAAAAAAAATTGAAATTTATATTGCAGAAAAAGAACTTAAATTTGTTGAAACATTTATTTGAATTAATATTTTAAATTTACTTGTGAAAAATTATTTCTATGCTTAAAAGTGATGTTTCATGTTTTCAAAATAATATATTCTTCTACAAAAAAATATTTTTCAGGCTTAAAAAATTCAGATATATTTTTAAAGAAAGATAATATTTATTCAATGAATAGTTACTTCTATTTGGTACGCAGAAATTAATTAATACGCAATATTTTTTATATGCATAAAAATATTTTATTGAAGGAAAAAAATTTTATTTTAATTATTTAACTTAATTTTTATTTTAACATTACGAGATATAAATTTAAAATAAAATTAATAATTTCCAGTATGACATTTTCTTAAGTTCAAGAAATATCTTATGCATGTTGAGAGATATTTTATTGGTATTTAAAAATTTTATTTTCACTGACGGAACAAATGATATTGATAAAAAAAATATTTCACCGATTGCCCGAAAGAATATATTCGATACAATAAAATTTTTTTCGTTACAAAGAAATTTTTTTTCCAGTTGAGCTATTAGATCTCAAGTAACGGTTTTATCATCTATTATTTATTCTTATCATGGAGCAACAAAGACAGAATTAGGTTTAAGTAACAACCGCTACTTGAGTTAGGTATATGAATAGGAGTCTAAGATCGTCTATGATAATGAAAATTTATATGGTTGGAATATATATTCAGAATAGATTAAATTACAAATATTATTCTCTTCATTAAGAAATAATAAGTTGATTGAAAAAAAAATTTTCTCGCATTTATTTTTAGTTTATTTTCAATTACAATAAATTTTATTAAAAACGGAGCAATTTATTTTAACATATTTTAACAATGAAAATAATACTTCTAATTTATTTAGAAATAATACTTTTAATCATATTTAAAAGTATTATGGAAATAATTTCAATCTATGAAATTCATAGTAAAGGATTAAATATTTTCATCTTACCTGCCAGAATTAAAATGTTGGCTCTCGAATATTCACTTTTGTGACTCAAAGGATTACAGTGAAGTTCACAGTGGTGATTTTTAACGAAGTGAAATCCGTTATTATCAAAGTCCTCACAATCGTCTGGCACAAAAAACACAAGAGTATCTTTTTTTTGTACTTTTCTAATACATCGGCTTTGTTCCAGATGCTTCTCGGGATTGCGCACGCCGTATTCGCAAAATTTATATATATATATATATATATATATATATATATATATATATATATATATATATATATATATATGTATGTATTGCACCGTATGGATGCGTTCACAGACTTTTCATTGTCTTGCTTTGGAAATTACGTTCGCATACAAATGGCTGTGTTAAACACGCTTTTTGAAGTTGCGCACCAGTAATGCTTAGTATATTGCTGTGTCCGAAAATCTACTGCACATACTGGGAGTTCCTTTATAGATAAGCTGTATTGACCAATCAGAAAGCTTCTTTAGAGCTATTTAACGCGTGATAAATTTTGTGAATACGGCGTGCGCAACCCCGAGAAGCATTTGGAACAAAGCCGATGTATAAGAAGAGTATAAAAAAAAGATACTCTTATGTCTTTTGTGTCAGACGATTGTGAGGACTTTGATAATAACGGATTTCACTTTGTTGAAAATAATCACCGTCAACTTCACTGTAATCCTTTGAGTCGCAAAGGCGAATATTCCAGAGCCAACATTTTATTTCTTGCAGGTAAGATAAAAATATTTAATCCTTTACTATGAATTTTATAAATTGAAATTATTTTCATTATTTGAATAAGATTAAAAGTATTATTTCTAAATAAATTAAAAGTATTATTTTCATTGTTAAAATATGTTAGAATAAATTGCTCTTTTTTTAATAAAATTCATTATAATTGAAAATAGACTAAAAAATAGATAAGAGAGAATTTTTTTTTAATCATCTTATTATTTCTTAATGAAGAAAATAGTATTTGTTATTTAATCTATTTTGAATATATCCCAACCATATAAATTTTCATTATCATAGACGATCTTAGACTCCTATTCATATACCTAACTCAAGTAGCGGTTGTTACTTGAACCTAATTCTGTCTTTGTCGCTCCATGATGAGAATAAATGATATATGAAAAAACCGTTACACGAGATCTAATAGCTACACAGGAAAAAAAATTTCTTTGTAACAAAAAAAATTTTATTGTATCGAATAGATTCTTTCTGGCAATAGGTGAAATACTTTTTGTATCAATATCATTTATTCCGTCAGTGAAAATAATATTTTTAAATATCAATAAAATATTGTTCAACATACATAAGATATTTCTTAAACTTAAAAATATCTCAAACTGGAAATTATTAATTTTATTTTAAATTAATATTTCGTAATAAAAATAAATTTTTTTTCTTCCAATAAAATATTTTTATACATCTAAAAAATATTTCAAATTAATTAATTTCTTCGTACCAAATGTTGGCCAGGGGGAATTTTTAATTGGTTTTTCCTGGTCTCCTAGTTGTATTTCATAGAGAAAAATTCAGAAAAATTTTTCCAACATTTTCCCGGGGATTAGACTCTGGTCTATTACAGCATGAGCCAAGAGTGTTAGCCCTTGCGCTACCACCGATTCTACTTATAGGTATGAACTTATTTTAAATAAATGAAAATCGGAAGAGTGTAAATATGTATAAATTTCAAGAACAATCTGAGAAAAATCATCCCTACTGAAAATATTGTATGAACTCTCATGTCAGATTTCATATGAAATCGCCTATGAAATCTCATATATATTCATTGAATTTTGAAAATAAAATAAATATATGTGAGATCTCATGTCAGATCGCACATACATTTATTTTATTTTAAAAATTTAACGAATATACATTCATTTTCATATGCGATCTCATAGGCGATTTCATGTGACATCTCATATGCAATCTCTTGTGTGATCTCATATGTGATCTCACATGGGATCTCTTATATGTTTTATTCAATTTGAAAAATTTGAAAAAGATATTTATTACTTTTTTATTTTTTTCGGCTTGTTCTTTAAATTTTGACAAATTTTGACATTAGCTATATTAATACCATTATTTTAGTTAAAATAAAAAATTATAACCTCAAAATACTATAAATTGAAAACTTGTATATAAATTTTCAAATATAAGATTTCGGTAGATTTCTTTAGTTGTCCGCACTCAAGTTAAATCCTACTACTTTTTTTCTTAAAGTGAAAAAACCCGATTAAATTCTCCATTTACTCATAAAGTTGGATAACAAATATTATCAGAAGGGGGAGCTTCATTATGTTCTCAATGTATTTAATTACATTAATATTATAAATACGTATTCAATTACAGAACATCATCATATTCGATAAATTTAGTGGAGCCACAAGACCCAATGCATCTTTCCCGGGGTTAGTATTCCTTATTTTAGCCACTTCATTTAATTTGCATTGTATTTCATGGCGTCACTTTCCACTTCGGATCAGCTTTCGACTAACTTTACCGATCGAAAATAGCTAAAAAAGATATTTTGTTTTTATTTATTTTTTTCGGCTTATTCTTTGAATTTGGACAAATTTACGCGCTTCCACTTCTCATTTGTTAAAGTAAATAGATATTTACAAGTGAAAAATTTTTTATTTATATTTTTATCAAAAATAAACGAAATTACTTATTTAGCTACTTTCGATAGGTAAAAAAGGTCTAAACCTCATCTTGACTGATTTTTAATTATATTATTTATACTCTTTGCGTGTATTTATTTGTATTATCTGTGATATCACTTTTATTTAATTTATTGACTTACTATTACAGTATTATTATCTATATTATGTTTTATGACTGTGATATTATACTATACTATTTTAATTTTATATTTACAAGGTTATTTAAAGTATTTTATGTATTATAACTTTATTTGTAATTTTACACGCTCTTTTTGTAATTATAATACAAAATAAAACAATATCTAATCTAATATTCAAGAGGAAGCTGGAGCAAATGTGGTTACCGACCGAGAAGTAAAAATGTTATTTAATCATAAGTGAAATAATTATACTGTTTTCAAAAAAAATTGTTATCGAGCGCAATTTTTCATACATACATGATTGTATAATAGATGTTTTTTTCATAATATTCATCATATTTGAAGCAAAAAGCAGGTAACCGTACTTACAGTTTAATAAACAGTTGTAGTATAAAATTTTTTAATTTTTATAATTTTCTTCAAATATTTTGGTGAGTGCAATAGAGAAATAAATTTCATAAATGTATTTAAAATTTTAATTCATTCAATTACGTTTAGTAGGAGAAAATTAAACAACGGATGTTCAATTCTCGGTTGGTATCGAATCTGCTTCGACTTGCTCTTGACGAATAGCATAATAATAAGATAAATTTATCATCTTACTTTAACGTTTAGACTTACATTGCATACAAATATAATTCTTATTATGAAAACTATGTGAATAGTCTATATGAATATGATTGTATATCATGGTTTGAAATTATATTCGAGCAAGATTTAAAAAATTTTTCAGATCACGGTAGATTCACGACTGAATTAGGAAAAGAAGCAATAAGATTGCGATAATGCTCTAAAATAAAAGTAAAATAAAAAATTCTTGAGTCAGAAAAACAATATTATTTAAATCTGTAAGACGCTATTGTAAATGATATCTAAAAATAATTTATCAGTATGATAAAAAAAGATATTAAGTACTAAGTCACTGTCAGTTCCTTGAAGGTAGTTTGTCATAATGTTCTAAGACATAAATAAAGCTGCAACTGTTTTTACGGCGACATGCAAATTGTGTAACAATTGGTAAGACGTGTTATGCCATAAATCTAAACCAGATGCAGCGTGCGTCATAGAACGACACTACCTATTGATTAGAAAAACTGTCATTAATCAGTAAACTGACCCCGAGCCTCGTATACATGATTTCGTCTGCGATATGAAATAAGTATCTTAATTTGTGAATACACAAATTCTGAACAAACCTTTGTGTACGAACGGCATCGCTCCAGACCTCACTGAAAAGTGATGGACTTCTCGAGTGTAAAAGGCGATATGCATAATTCTAGTGACTAGTATCTTATTACTTGTAAATAACGTCTGAATCTTGGTGAAAAATTTGTTCGTTTCTATTATTATTCAATCACCAAGTATAATTACACTCGAATATAGTTTAAAACCATAATCCATTATAGCATGCTTTAGATAACGATTGTTTAGCAGATGTGGTATAGAATCATTCAACCGTAATTTTATTAATATATATAAATAAATTGAATTACAGACCAAAATTTAGATTTTAGATTTGTTGACATTGATTACAACTATAAGTGTATTAGGAAAAAATCAAATTTTTTTTCACACGAGATTTCACGTGAGATCTCATGTGAGATCGGGTATCGGGAAAAATTAATTTTTTTGCACATGAGATCTCACGTGAGAACGGGCATCAGGAAAAAAAAATTTTGCGGCACGTGAGATCTCGTTTCATTTTCAATCGTGAGATCTCATGTCATTTTTTTCAGTAGGGATAACAAACATAATTATAGATAAATAAAATTCGTGAGAGCAGCTGCGTAGAAAAAAATTTTATTCATTTATTATTTCTTGAACCTGAAACTCGCTATTTAATTATATTTAATTTTTTATGTAAATTTATTTAATTTTTTTAATAATTCAATTTATTAAAATAAAATTAACTTTGAAAAAAATCTTATGGAGTGGAGTCGAACCGGGTACCTTGATCATGCAAAGCTCGAACATTACGGGCTTTTTTTTTTTATAAATTCCATTTATTTACTTTTTTCAAAATCAGTTACATGATTGTACATATGGCATAAATGGCGCCATTTTACATTTTTGTTTTGTTTTTCAAACATACATATCTAGAATAGATTTCGCAGTTTATACAATGTCATAAATGTTATTTTGTGTTTAAGTAAACAGTGTTGTATTTGTTAAACGCATATACATCCCACATAGCACCGAAGCTTCCAGAAAGCTTCCTGGAAGCGTCAAATGTCCCGCGCACTTTTCATTCAGAAAGATTCAATGGAAACTTCCAGAAAGCTTCCGTGGAAGAAATCAGTAAGCTTCCATGGAAGCTAGCATAAAGGTCTTCTTGAATCTTACAAGAAGTTTCCAAGGAAGATTGCCGCAAGGTTCCAAAAGTACTTCATGGAAGCTTCCGCGAAATAATGCAAAAAGCTTACATGCAAGCTTTCGTGAAAGCTTCAATTAAAGCTTCCTGGAAGCGTAAAATGTTCCGCGCACTTTTCTTTCAGAAAGATTCAATGGAAGATTCTAGGAAGCTCTCATGGAAGAAATCAGTAAGCTTCCATGGAAGCTAGTATAAAAGCCTTTTGAATCTTACAAGAAGCTTTCAAGGAAGATTGTCGTAAGGTTCTAAAAATACTTCATGGAAGCTTCCATAAAAAAATGCTAGAAACTTCCAGGATGATTCCAGTGCAAGGTTCCCGGAGGCTTTAGGGAAGTCAACAATTCAAATATCATTTGGTTAATTTTATCTTTTTTCACCATTCGAAAGGTATTATGTTACGATTCTGTTCAACATTCTATTTTTTATTTTATATTTTATAAATATTTGCTGTGCAAAACACATATTTACTTACAACTTACTATTTTATATACTATTATATCATATTTATACTTCAATACATATTCACATATATTAGGATTTACGTATAATTATAAAGACGCATTTACATTTTTAGGGCAGGCGCTGTGGGTACATACTCAAAACCGCCAACGTTCGACTTATATAGGAAGTGTGGTATTATCTCACCACTTAGGGACAAAAGGCCCTTTCAACGCGTATCCCCCTGTAGGCGTAACTGCGAATCGAAGGTGACGGACTTGTATGATATCTGTCGGTAGTTCAATTCCCAACGAAACATAATTTTTTTTTTTTATATATTATGTTGCACATGTATATATTTCAGTATTTTTTTAAATTTTAATATTTTTTATGTATACAGATAAATGTATATGTACATGTACCTACGTATTATTCACACACAAACATTTTCATGCTATCTGAAGTCGAAAAATTCATTTTATATAGATTTTAAAATAAATTTATTTAAAAAAACTTAAATGAATAATACAATACTCTTTCTTAAAACTTTATTCAATTAAAGACTTTTCTTTAAAAAAGCAACAAAATGTTTTGTGTGCTTATTTACTAACTTAAATTAATATTAAAAGAAATTTTTTATCCAAAGTTATACAATCATAGAAACTTTTAATCATTTAATTTGTAATCTGTTTTATTCGTATTCATATAATAATCCGATATTAATTTTTAATATTAAAAAGAATATCTTTATACATTAGTTTAACAAAAAAGACTATATTTTTAATTTATAAAAATAATGGGGGATTATTATATAAATACGGAAAAAGCAGATTACAAACTGAATGAATCAATTTTTATAATTATGTAACTTTAGGTAAAAATTTTTTATTACTATTAATTTTTAGTTAGTAAAAGAACACAAAATATTATGCTTTTTGAGGAAAAATCTTTTATTTGATAAAAGCCATGTATTCAAAACATTGTAAAGATATTTAGATTTTGTAATTAATTTATTTAATTTATAAAATTTTATTAAATTAACGATTTTCTCTTAAAAAAAAAACATATTTGTTTGTGTTCTTTTTTATTAATTAAAATCAATAATAATAAAAATTCTTTATCGAAAGTTATACACAATTATAAAAAATTTTTAATCATTTAAAATGTAATATGTTTTACTTCATATTTAAATAATCTACCATAAATTTTGTAAATTAAAAAGAATATGAGACATTGGAAGGCTGCAGGAAGTTTGAATGGAATCTTTCACAAAATATTACTGGAAGCTTCCTGCAAGATATAATGTAATCTTCCGAATAACGTTTCTGTAATATTGCATTTAATCTTTCAGAAAGCTTACTGGAAGCTATTTTGTAATGTTTCATTTAGCCCTCGTGGAATATTACATGTAAGCTTCCCTGAACCTTCCGTAAGGCTTACATGAAAAATTCCAATGGAAGCTTCTCGAAACTTTCATTTAGCTTCCGGGAAGCTTGCTAGAAGCTTACATTGGAATCTTTCTCGAATCTTTCGATGGAAGCTTCCCGAATCTTCTGTGCTATGTGGGATATTGATTTCTTTTTAATGATAAAAAGAAAAGGTGAGTATATGGATTACATTTTTGTTGGGAGATAGCATGGAAAAATGATATTAAGATATCGAGAAAAAAATCATGCATTACATTGGATTTAAGAGGATGATAGGATGTTCTAAATAATAAATATTATTTACATATATACACAATGTTTTCTGACTTAAAAACTAACGGTTTAAATAATAAAAAAATTTAAAAAAATTTATTTGTTGATTTTTTGTCTTGAAGTTTTCGGTTTGGGTTTGTCTTCGTTCAGTGTTTTGTTCTTCTTTTACTTCTTTTTCTGGCTTTCTCAAAGGTTTTTATTGTCTTGCGGTGGCCATCAATAGCTTTTTTCGTATTCTTGTTCGATATATGAACTTTACATTGATTATTGTAATTCTGTGTTTTTTTTTAATTACTATTATCTATCCATTCTAAATTGAAATAATCAACGATTTGGTCAATTTTCACTGTGTTAGATGTTACAGAGTTAGTTATCTTTTCAATTTCATGGGAACATTACCGACTGTGCCATTATATGTTATACGTGTAACTTCGAATCGTCTTCATATATTATAGAAGCGCTTTCAATTCGGTAGGCAATTTTGAGGTTAGAATTAAATTTACAAACCAACAACTCGACATCATTATTTGAAAAAAGTAAAATTTATGATATAGGGATATCTCTGAAACTTTTTAATTTTGAGAAATTGTCTTCACAACAATTCAAAAGTCTATAATACAAGTTTCTGGAGTGGCACACACTTCAATAAGGGCTTAAATTACTCGTTTCTGTAAGTAGAATATGTAATTAAATTTTGGTATCGATTGAACAATCGTTGTTCACGGTACATAATTTTATACGTCAAAAATGATACTTTTTTCATATTTTTCTACGTGTGTTTCTTGAGCTATAAAAAAAGTAACGTTCTTTCGATCATTCTCAAATTTTTTGAGCATAATGAAAATGGTAAGAAGAACAGTTTAAGCCTACCCTGGTACATGTGCCCCTCTTTAGGAAGCTGTTAGACTATTTTTAATGTTAGTGTGATTTTCACCTAAAAAAACACCACACGTTGGTTTCTCAAAAAAACCATCATTGCACACCAGTCTGTAGCAAAGTTGTAACTGATGCTTCAGAAATAAAGTGTAAGAAGGGTTTTTTCGAGTAGTAATTACTATGCTGTTCTCTTTTAAAATTTTGTGTTTTCCTTCATAATGCAAAGTACCTATATTTTTGCATGAGCTAAATGCACGCATCACTCTAGAATAATGAAGATAATTGTGACCTTTTATTGTAATGTTAATTTTTAATAATTTTATACGTAATCTTAAATAGTTTGAAATCAGTTGTTCAAAATTACATATAATGTTTTCATTTATAGCATCCAACATAACTACACAAGCAATTTTTCTAATTACTAAATAAAATTCCCAAAATTTATGGTTTTTAGGTATAAGATCTCTAATAAATAAACATAAGTTGATTACTAAATTTGTCATTTCTGACGCCGATAAAATTATTTTTCCTTCTTTTATCGATTCTTCTTTCAAAGTAGGTGGAATGTTTGCATCAGCAATATGATTGAAACACTTTATTCTTTCGTTAAGAATTTCTAAGCTAAAGTATTTATCAATAAAAATTAATTGATTTAAAATTTTTGCTATATCAATCCTACATGTCCCCTCGCAGAAGTCATGTACATAATCAACTACCGAGTTTTGAATCACATGATAATTTGGGATAATATTAAATACCCATTTTTAACCGACTTCCAAAAGGAGGAGGTTCTCAATTCAACTGAATTTTTTTTTTTTTTTTTTTTTTTTTTTTTATGTCTGTTACCTCATAACTCCGTCATTTCTTAACCGATTCGAAAAAACTTTTTCTTATCTGATAGAGAATGTCTGCAGGAAGGTCCCATACGTGTCCTATAATTATTGGGCCAATATTCGGTTTGTATGACCCAATTATCAAATTAAGAAAACTGGGAGTTTTGTTTTTTCTCTCTCACTCTCTCTCTCCCTCTCTCTCTCTCTCTCTCTCTATGCCGTCTACTGGTATCAGGGTTGGTTTCTGAAAGGCTCTACGCTCACAGTTCATGACTGTCAGTGTAGAGATTCAGTGTTTATAGCGCTGCGACGACTTATTTATTAACTACTACAACCTACTATTTTCAAGCTTACAGTCATGAACTGTGAGCGTAGAGCCTTTCAGAAACCAACCCTCACTGGTATCTGCATCAATGGTGAGACAATCGGTTTTGAGTCATCTGTTCGTAATCTGGGTGTGTATCTTGACAGCAAGCTGAACTGGAAGGAGCATATCACACATGTGTGTAACAGGTCGTTCTCTCTCCTCTATCGACTCAATTTCTTTAGACGGAGCACTACTTTTGCTCTACGTAAGCACCTTATTCGTACACTGCTGTTTCCGATTCTTGACTATTGTTGTCTTGTGTTTACTGACCTTTCTACTGAACTCGACCTTAGGCTTCAGAGGGTTATCAACGCTGGTATTCGTTACATCTATGGTGTAGGTAGGCGTGAGCACATCTCTCCTTATAGGCTCTCTCTGGGTTGGTTATCTACTGCAGGTAGAAGGAACTACTTTGCCTCTACTTTTCTTTTCAAAATGTTTTTATCATGCTCACCTTCATATCTATTTTCTAGATATCAGTGGAACCGGCCTGTTAGGGCTCTGAGGGGGGATGTGAGGCCATTGACCATTCCTCATTCTTCTACCGAATACCATCAACGCTCATTCACTGTTTCATCCTCGCGACTATGGAATGAACTTCCATCATCGCTTAGGACTTCATCTTCACTCTCATCTTTCAAGTTGACCTCTCATGCACACTTCCTCTCCCAAGAGTTTGGACCTCTGCTCCCAGCTTAAAATTTTCTTTGCTTTTTGTTTTGATTTTTACTTTGTTTGTATTTTTTTATTTTTTGTAGTTTTATTATTACTATTTTTATTTGTATTTTATTTTTATTTTTATTCTATTGTTATAATCTTTTGTAAACTATATTTTGTTGTACAACATATTGTACATTAATAAATTAATTATCTATCTATCTATCTATCTCTCTCTTACCTCAGCTTGAATATGTATACATGCACACATAACGACACTGTGCTGTTGAGCCTTCTTTCTTTCCTGCTATATATTGCTTGGTGGTGTACTAATGCATGCGTTATGAATTAATAATGAAAGTTTAATGTAATTAGTGGGTCTACCTATATTTGCGTTTTTAGTAAGGGGATTCACTAGAAGATAGAAAATAAAAATTTTTTAACAAAAACAAACAATTTAAAAAATTTTTAATAAATAAAAACCGACTTTAAAAGTATCGAATAAAAACAAAATTTTTTACAAAAAATAAGATTTTAAAAACATTGCACTAAAAAATGACAAATAAAAAATTTTTAACAAAAAAAAACCCACTTCAAAAAATGCACTGAAAAGAAACAAATAATTTATTATCTTTAGAAATCATACAAATAATTGGTAAAATACAATTTTAGAAGTCGGTGTCTAATTCTACATCTGTGGTGCGTAAGCAGAACGACTTAGTCCATTTTTTCAAAAATAACGTTCACATTCATTGTTCGAAAATAACATTTACATTTATTGTTAAAAAATAACGTTTACATTCATTGAGGAATTAGACGCCGACTTCTAAGATTGTATTTTACCAATTATTTGTATGATTTCTAAAGATAATAAATTATTTGTTTTTTTTCAGTGCATTTTTTGAAGTCGGTTTTTTTTTTGTTAAAAATTTTTTTTCTAATATCCCAAAGGATTTTGTACTACAATGATCTTTATAATTTTGTTCTGTTCGTAATAATTCTTGTTCTTCTTTGGTTTGTTGTTGCAATTGTAATTTTTTTATGAAGCAGAATCTGCAACAAAAATGTGCATTAAGAGGAGGTCACGTATCTCTGTCCTTTTCTAATCAAAAAATTGAGTTTTTTACACGAACTAACAACTTTAGCAAAAAATGAAGAGAAAGCCGCATCTCGTAATAAAAAAAGCAATATTTTCTTTGATAAGAAAGAATTAATTTTATTGCTTCGTTTTCAAGAAAACCTTGAAAAACTTAAATCATAGAGGTTTGGGTGGACTATTTGGTTTTTCAAGGTTTTCTTGAAAACGAAGCAATAAAATTAATTCTTTCTGATCAAAGAAAATATTGCTTTTTTATTACGAGATGCGGCTTTCTCTTCATTTTTTGCTAAAGTTGTTAGTTCGTGTAAAAAACTCAATTTTTTGATTAGAAAAGGACAGAGATACGTGACCTCCTCTTAAAACTTTTAGAGAAACCGAGAATGGTATTTAATGCTAAGTTATCGCCAGTAATATATGTTAGTATAAAATATATTTCTTTTTTAACTCCATCAATAGTAATTGTCAAGCCATTTTTTTGTAAATCAATTACTTTTTCTATAACATCATGAAAAATTCTTTGATTTCCCAATTTTTTATGCGATTCATAACTGTGTAATTAACATTGAAAGATATTCTTTAATTTACTTCTGTACTGTATTGGTAGAATTAGAATTGAACAATAAATTGCGCCGATTTTACTTATAGATCTATATGATCCTAAGACGTTGTTAATCTCAAATTCGTCAAAATATAGACATAGAGGAAAAATAATTTTATTTGTGTTTTGTTTTTCAATAGATTTCCAAAAACTTCCTTTAATGATGGAATCTATATTTGAATTTTTTTTGATTTTTCAATTTCAGACATTATAGCAGAAAATACACCCGGTAATTCTAAAAACTTTTCTAATACGTTTTTTATGGTGATTACACTGGCAGTAATATTAAATGGTTGAAAAGTTTGCTTAATCTTTATTTTTCCAAATTTTAAAACCGTTTTTAAAATGATTTTTTCTGGCATAAAAAGGCAGTTTATTTTTTTGAGAAACTCAAACGTTTTATGTTCTGTTTCAAATGTATCAAATCCTTGTTTCAATATATTTAACATAGTACCTAATTCTGTAAGGCTTTTGAATTTTTCTTGTATAAAATTGACACATTCTTCTATATATAGTTTGCACATATTAATAATTATTTCATGAGTTAAGGACCTGCTTAAACTGCCATATGCATATATTTTAGTTATAAAGCATAAGGCTAAATAAAAAACTGTCTTTTTGAACGTATTTATAGATAAGTCTTTCTCTGTGTGTTTATTTTCTGCTATAAGTTTATGAAAATCTTTAATTTTGTTGTCAAAAGCAAATGTATCAAGTGATCTATTTGAGTTAGATATCTGACAAGAAAGTTGTTCATTTTCAGATAATTCACATATGGTTTCTCATTTATTAGAAACAATATGTGAATTATTTTCTTTGCAGTGCTTTTTAGCCATGCGCTTTAATAATCTATAAACGCTTGCAAATTTGCTCAAACGATTTTCAAAATTACATGTAACTTCACAATACATACGCGATTCATGCTTACATTTTAAATGATCAGTCAATATATTCAACGATGGGTATAATTCTGAACAAAATATGCATTGAAACATTTTGAACGCTATTTTTTAACTTACCAGGGGAGTGTCTGAGTTGCGGGTCACAGATCTTGATGAAATTTCGGGATAACTATTTAGGTACCAAAATATGAGTAAAGCCACAGCAGTACCGTCTAACGCTTCGAAAAACTGAAGTGATGGACGATTATAGTCTTATTTTCGGAAAAATATGAAAAAAGAACTCCTAATTGAAGTGTAAATAATTCTGTCTAGAAATATCTTTAATAAATCCATAATAACTGAAATGAAAGCAGAGAAAGCAAGCTTTAATTTGCTAGTTTTCGAATTAAAAAATAATAATTAGAACTAAAGTTATACTTGTTTAAAGTTGAGCAGTAAGAGAGTACCAAAAATAGTCTAAATTTTGAAGGATGGTGATTTTTAGTACTCTTTTGATGCTTAACTTTAAACAAGTATAACTTTAGTTCTAATTATTATTTTTTAATTCAGAAACTAGCAAATTGAAGCTTGCTGCCTCTACTTTCATTTCAGTTATTGTAGATTTATTAAAAACATTTCTAGACAGAATTATTTACACTTTAATTAGGAGTTCTTTTTTCATATTTTTCCGAAAATAAGACTATAATCGTCCATAACTTCAGTTTTTTGAAGCGTTAGACCGTACTGCTGTGGCTTTACTCATATTTTGGTACCTAAATAGTTATCCCGAAATTTCATCAAGATCTGTGACCCGCAACTCAGACACTCTCCTGGTTAGAGATTATTTTAAAAAATGTGTTATTGATTAAATTAAAACTTTATAAATTATATTTTATAATAAACTTTTTTAAACAACAAACGTCTTTCAATTTAAAAAATAAATAACTCAAACATGACAAATTATAGTCACATTTTTAAAGTTACATGTTTCGTCATGTAAGCATTTTATCAAACGTAATCATAATAATACTTTCAGATTATTTTTAAATATTACCAACTATGAGTATCAAATTACGTTTGAAAATTTCCAATTACGATTAATTATAAGTATTAAGTGAATTAAGAAAAATTAAAGTAACTATCAATCTATAAAAATGTTTCTATCAATAAGTAACAACTCATTTTATGTATCGCTTTCTTGTTCGGATACATAATTTAATTCGCTTTCTGGCCGGTCTTCTAATTCGCCTTCTAATTCTTTTCGATTCTCATCAGCTGATTCAATTTCATCATTTTTCTTCAAAGCTTTATTTTGCAAAATGCCCAAAATGTGTTGTATTGATGTGATGCACGGATCGATAAGTAAGTGTATTTGGTAAACAACTTTTTGGATAAGAAGCCACAAATGTTCAGAAGCGACGGGATACTGAAGATGAAAAACATGAAAGATCTTGAAACATATATCAATTGCTTTTAGTACTGCATTATTTAAATATTAATTTTGTACATTATTAAAAAAACTATTAAAACAAAAACTTTCGTAAATGTATAAAAATAAATAATAAAAGTACAAATGTATAGAGCACTATTATCAATTTTTTATTTCTATTAATTTTATTCGTTATTATATATTAAAATTTAATTTCATTTAATACAATATATAGGAGTCAAATTTTAACGCCACTTTCCCTTTAAAATTTTGCAACATTCTCGATTTAAATCAATGTTAAAATAGCGACGTCAAAATCTGAATATATTGTATACATACATGTGCGTTTACATGTTTTTTAATTAGCATTAATTTGAAAACTGAAGATATGAAAATTATATCAATAAAAAATACGAACTTATACGTAGACGAAGCTATACGTAGCATACTATCTTTTGCAGATCCAATAGATGGTTTACAACACTTTTTATTTAATTTTTTCATCTGTTTGGGAGGATACAAGTGAGCCAGTTAAAGGAGATTTGTAGCTATTTTTGAATCTATAAAAAAACATATACATATATTTATATAAAAAAATATTTATACAATATATATTAAATATATTAGAAAATAAAAAAAATATAAAATATTTATTATTTATAATAATAATAAATGATTAATTAAAAAATTCAGTTAAAATGTAAATCTATTATAATAAGTTTATATTTTAAGATTTTAAAAAGATTATATTTATTTAATTTAAATGAATGTGTGGATATAAATTAATTAATAAACTATTGTAAGTTAGATTCACTTAATATTTTAATAAATTTATACTGTACCTATTGAGATATCTTATGCTGAGATATAAGAGCTTTTCCAGTTTCATCTTTCGAATTGATGTTAGGATTTCCAATGATCCGGTAAAAATCTTCCCAAATAATTTCTGTTAATATAATTTCAGTTAATATTATTTCAGTTAAATTAAGTTCTCTGAAATCTACGTCTATTAGATCACATCCTCCTGGATGTTTATATAGCTTCCAGAAATTAAAAATGTCGATTAAATTTTTATTTGTTGAATTTTTGATTCGATCAATCCTGTAGTTGGATGTATTTTTCCAATGATTTACGACTAAATCCCAGGGAGCATCGTTATTTTGCAACCATTGCAAGCTTACTTCAATTATTGGATGCACAAATTCTGTAATGTTTTCACATTTTTAAAATTGAAGTTTTAATTTAATTTTAATTTATTTTTATTTTTAATTTAATAATAGTACATTACGTAACAAAAAAGTCATTAATTTTTTTAGTGGGTAGAGTTCATACAAGAAAAAAATTGAGCGTAGCGAGAGCGACAAATCGCACGAGTCGACAAACACCTATATGCACCCGCGTTGCGCATACTATTTTCTCACGCGAAGAGCATCAAAAATATTATTTTTCTAACAAGTGCGCAAAATTCTAAGAATGACAAACTTTCGTCTGTGATAGCATGTACAATCTTGTTCGAAGGCTATCAAGATCGTAAGACGTAGTCGAGGTCGGGGGGCAGAACGGGGTCCAGGGCGGAGCCCCGGTGGGGGTGCAGGGGGCGAAGCCCCTGCCGGGAGGGTTCGGGGGGGCAGCGCCTCCCCGCCTCCAAAAAAATAAATAATATTACTAATATAAAAATAAAATTAATAAAACCATTAACGGCAGGCCAGGGTAGAACCTGATATTGACCGAGTAACAATTGAGTTGTTTGTTATTTACTCAAGTATTAATCGGTGTATCTTCAAATTAAAAGTTGAGCGCAATAGATATTATTATTATGAACATCTATGCACAAGAAAAAAAAATCTACCGATTTGTTTTTGAGAAAAGTAAGTAACGCCAAAGTGAAAGTTTATGTTTATAATATTTTCGCGTTACTTACTTTTCTCAAAAACAAAGCGATAGATTTTTTTCTTCTTGTGCATAAATATTTGTAATAATAATATCTATTGCGCTCAGCTTTTAATTTGCAGATTCACCGTTTAATACTTGAGTAAATAACAAAAATCTCAGCTAGACAAGGACAGCGAATCCGGCCTGCTCTTAAATTAAAATTCCATGAAAATAAATTATATTTCTATGGGATAAAATTTTCCGTTTTATTTCAATACTATATATATATTTTTCTTATAATACATTAAAAATTAAATTAAATTTTGATTTATTCAAATTTAACATTTTTCGCGGAAATCGTCCATTGCTAACTTGTAATTCCGAGAATTTACGATTCGGCGTTGAATACTTGGCTGATATTATAAGGATATGAAAATGTCTTCGATGCAACGTGCAAGATTAAATATTACATAAATAATACTCGAAAAAATCAATGCTAAATAGACTGAAAGTTGCTACTGATATATGTGAACTTTTTCGAGGAATTTGTTCACCCCTGACTTGTAATTCGGGGAATTTACAATTCGCAGAATTGACCATTCTAAGTGAAGCACTTAACTGATGTATAAAAAGCATCGAGTTACACACACTGACTGATGTATAAAAATATCGGGTTACATTATCGAGCCTGTTAAAAGTTCAAATTCATTTTGCTCCCTAGGGAGGCAAAGAGGTATTTTGCTCCCTCACAACAGCTGGTCAAAATAGTATTTTGCGCTCTGAGTGCGAGAAAGTATTTTATTGTTTAATTTTATAAGTTAGAATTGTGAAAGAAACTTAAACTTTTAAAATATATCTTTTTATATACTCAATGAGACTTTAATAGGAAAAAAGTAAATGCTAAGAGTTATTAATTTTTTATATTAAAAAAAATTAAATATGTATATATAACATTAAAAAACTGTATTATTTCTATTTTTTTCTGCTAAATTTTGATTATTTTATGCTAAAAAAGCAAATTATAAGATAAATTCTAATTGTTTTTAAGAATTAAAAGTGGCCTTTTTTGTTAATATGGGGATTAATTAATAATTCTTACTTACTATTTACGGTTATTGTGGCAGTATTTTTTTCTTCATCAATAGCTGATGCTAATTTCTTCGATTTGCTTGTGCGATTGCGCCATGCTGCAATAA
This sequence comes from Anastatus disparis, assembly GCA_017163975.1. Taxonomy (NCBI): domain Eukaryota; kingdom Metazoa; phylum Arthropoda; class Insecta; order Hymenoptera; family Eupelmidae; genus Anastatus; species Anastatus disparis. The sequence goes on along the minus strand of JAFFSR010000383.1, from coordinate 12,125,587 downwards.
TTTTTCCACCAGCGCCAATAGATTTAAGATTGTCAATACTTTTTCTAACTGATGGTCTGTAATACGTCGTAACATTTTCTGACGGTAACAGCTGTTTTATATCTTCATCAATATGTAATGCTAGATCATTGTTGAGTTGGATACCAGAAATTTTAAGTTCATCCATCACAAGATGAACCAGCTTATTTCTACTGTACTCCCGATTTTTTTCATTATTACTTACTAGGAGAGGCCCAGGCCTCCGGGTCACGGATTTTGCTCAAACTTTGGGATAAGTTTCTAGATGTCAAAATATGGAGAAAACCAGAATTTTAGACCCTAACGCTCAAAATTTCCCTAGTTATAGGCAATTAGAGAAAATCACTAAAAAAGTTACAAGATTTTCAAACGCCTATAGTTTTTTAGCATTAACAACTAGACACTTGTAATTGTTTTTAAATGAAAGCTGAGCTCAAATCCTTCCGAAATAGCACCTATAGCATATCAAAATGTTATTCTTTCCTATAGCTACAGTGTTCTAAAAATTGTACTACATTTTAGCATTTATTATTAATTAATGTTATTAAAAGGAAATTCACGTTAAAATCTTATAACGCTGTAACGTTGGGAAAAAATAATATTTTGATATGCTACAAGCACTATTTTGAAAGGATTTGTGGTCAGCTTTCATTCGAAAATGGTTTTAAGCTTCCAACTGTTAATGCTAAAGAGCTATAAGTGTTTGAAAATCTAGTAACTTTTTCAGTGATTTTCTTTAATTACCTATAACTAGGGAAATTTTAAGCGTTAGGGTCCAAAATTCTGGTTTTTTTCATATTTTGACACCTAGAAACTTATCCCAAACTTTGAGCAAAATCCGTGATCCGGAGGCCTGGGCCTCTCCTAGTTAGTATTATATCCACTGAATTTTCATTATTTGTTTGTTTCAAAAGTACCTTTATAGGTTTTAAACTTTGGATGGGGTTTATATTATCTAAATTAAGATTATCTAGAATTTTAAAAACTTTCTGTGACGCCTTATTGGTAGATTTATCGTCTGAATTTGGAGACCTTTCTCTTTTCTATAAATATTTTTAAAAAAAATAATATATTATTGAATAAAATATATTAAAAAGATAATAAATCATCACATCACTTTATTATCAAACGCTTCTTTAATGTAATTTTCTTGCAAATAATTCATGAAAATTATTCTGTCTCCAATAGTTGGAATAAGTTCTTGTATTATAGAAGGAGTAAATTTCCCCAAGATATTTGCAGTAATTTTTTTATCTAAAAAAATTTTTGAAAAAAGTTTATTTAATAATGCACGTTTGAAGTAATAATCTTCTGATATTATATTTAAAAAAATTTCAGAACGATAAAATCATTTTTTTTAATAAAAAAAATTCATACTTAATCCGCAAGCCTAAAACTTATAAATTCATTTTTTTGTTTGAATATTAATATTTTTATTCGTTGAAATAAGTATAGATGCGCGCTAACACAAAGCAAAAAATATAGTTAGTACGTAGCTCTGTTCAGTGTATGACGTTTTTTTTTTTTTTGTCGAGAAAACTGAAACTGAATCGCGGGTTACAGGATTGAAAAAAAAACTAATTCAAAAAGTGTTCAAAAATTCGTAGAAAAGACTGTAAATCGGCCTGTATATGCTTGTTCGCTTTCTACCACTTTGAGGCCATACTTAAATATACGTGTATGCATAATACACACGCTCATATTTCAAATTTCAACATATTATTTTTAATATTTTTTTTATTTTTTAAATTCAAATATAACTAAACTTAATCGATATAATTAAATTATTTTCCAAAAGAAAATTTAGTACACAATTTTATTTATTGCACACACATATTTTCACTTTCTTGATCAGATTTTTCAATAATTTATTCGTAAATAAATAATTACAACAATTAATACAAAACAGATTATTTATCATGCTACACTTACCGTTAAATCTGTTGATCAGATGCGATAACTGAAGATCCGTTAAAATCTTTTCAATACCGGTATCCGCTATTTTGAATTCAAAGCCGGCAAAACACACGTGATAAGTATTTCACCTTTCTTACCGGACAACACTGACGACAATGGTATGACGGAACTGTGGTCAAATGAAAACGAAGATAGCAAGACCAAAAAATAGTTTAAAAAATACTTCAAATTTACAGTTTCTTCGATAATAATCAAATTACTATTAAGACGCGAGAAAGAATGAGTCCAATGTCGTTTGCGCTGCAATGGTGATTTTTGTTTGAGCGCTGTCTACACTGTAAAAAATAATAGCGGAAAATCACGTCGTTGGTCGACGATTTCAAGGCGACCATGCACCGTCGAGGTTATTTAACTTCGTTCAACAGCGACACTTTAACGTGCTTTGCGTGATTTCACGTAAACTGAACACGAGATTTATAGGTTAAATCAGTTAGATGTCGCGCTTAAACGATGTTAAATAATATCGACGGTGCATTGTTGCATTGAAATCGTCGACCAACGACGTGATTTTTCGCTATTATTTTTTACAGTGTAGATTCTGTTCTTTGTGCCGTGCTCCGTATACTTTTGGACGGAGTCGCTGATTGATCGTTTTCAAAAAATCACCCGATCAACAACTCTGTGCAGTATATTATGATACACATGTGTATACGTAGATATATGTAAGAGATTCATGACAGTAACTTCGTTCAATCTATACACTTATTGTAAGAATCAAGTTACATTTCTCTCTTTGTCTCTCACTCTCTATACTCCCTTTGTCTCTTTCTAAATTAATAGGTAACGTTGCTATCTAGAAGGACTGGTGATTGACAGAAAACCTTACAATTTTAATAATGGCGCACTTGTATACATATATATATATATATATATATATATATATATATATATTGATACGATAAAGTCAAATCAATCATAGTTTAAATAGGTAAATTTGTTAAATCATGAAAAAAAATGTCAAAAAATTCCATAATCAATAAAAGATGACAAAGATTTTATTTATAGGTCCAACGACAGCGTCCATTTTGGCTCTACACGATATATCGCAATTACTGTTTTTGCTGCTGCTTGCTTGTCGCCTTCTTGTTACAAAGGTAAAAGAGAGAGGTTTAGACAGCGAAAAATTGACCTGCGTCGCCATTTGACGCTATACTTACTACTCACAAGAAAATAGTAGAGGTCTTTTTGTTTTCTCCTCCTCATCAACCATCAAGCAACTCGCGTCGTAATTTGACGCTGCGCCTCCTTATTACAAGGGTAAAAGGAAGAGGTCGCATCCGGATCATTCAACAAAGATCTCGAGGCCATTGGGGCTTCTGTCAACAACATCAGTGGAATATCAACGTAGTTACATCATCGGCCTGCCTGCTCGTCTTCGTTTAGCCCCGCTGTATTTTGAATATAAGGTATTTATTAAGTGCGTGCGCATATTATCTTTCGTACTAACCTAAAAAAAGCTTTATGAAAAGCGTTCTCTTTGACTGCGTAAAGTAAAAAAAGTATTAATTAAGTGCAACAGTTGTAAACGCGAAATTGTATTAAAAAAAAAAAAAAGAAAGAGTAAAAAGCATTTTAGGCAGCCATCTTGGCGTCGCAACGCATATGTATATGTATATATGGATATACACGGGCAAACGAAGGTTCGAGAGAAAAGTTTGGCGTAACGCTAAAATTTGATGATGTATTTCCGGGACGCGCGTTCAAGAATTTTCTTTTTTCACTAACATTTGTTGAGGCGGAGAATTATTTGTTTAATGCGCGACCTAGCCTTCATGTGATAACTGATTAATTTCTTTTTAAGAAAGTTTTCGTATCTGACAATTTTTCATTTTAATTAAGTAAAAAAATTGAATATCAATATGAGGTTTGGGTCTCGTATTGGCATAGCCATTTTGTGTTTGTGATAAACGGCGATACATAAGAACCGACGCTCGACCGCCATTTTGAAAATATAAAATGTTACATAAGTTGAAAATTTTTCTTGGATAAAATCTTATATTATATTAAAGTGAAACCACTTTTTTCTCCGTTTCTCCGGTTCTCCGGTTCTCCGTTTCTCCGGTTCTCCGGTTCTCCGCATTTTTTGAATGTGTCTTTCTTGGGCCTTATATTTTCTTGGGCCTTTTATTTTTTTGGGCCTTATATTTTCTTGGGCCTTGTGTTTTCTTGGGCATTATATTTTTCTTGGGCCTTGTAATTTTTTGGACTCAATATTTTTTTGGGCCTAATATTTTTTTGGACTCAATATTTTTTTTGGGCCCAATATTTTTTCGGTCTATATTTTTTGGGCCTTATATTTTATTGAGCCTTATATTTTCTTGGGCCTTATAATTTTTTGGACTCAATATTTTTTTGGGCCCAATATTTTTTCGATCTCTATATTTTTTGGGTCTTATTTTTTTGAGTCTTATATTATATTAAAGTTAAACCACTTTTTTCTCCGTTTCTCCGGTCCTCCGCGTTTTTTAAATGTGTCTTTCTTGGGCCTTATATTTTCTTGGGCCTTATATTTTCTAGGGCCTTATATTTTCTTGGGCATTATATTTTTCTTGGGCCTTGTAATTTTTTGGACTCAATATTTCTTTGGGCCTAATATTTTTTTGGACTCAATATTTTTTTTGGGCCCAATATTTTTTCGGTCTCTATATTTTTTGGGGCTTATTTTTTTTGGGCCTTATATTTTATTGAGCCTTATATATTCTTGGGCCTTATAATTTTTTGGACTCAATATTTTTTTGGGCCCAATATTTTTTCGGTCTTTATATTTTTTGGGGCCCAATATTTTTTCGGTCTTCATATTTTTTGGGCCTCATATTTTACCGAGCCTAATACTTTCTTGGGTCTTATATTTTTTTGAGCCTTATAAATTTTTGGACTTAATATTTTTTTGGGCCCAATATTTTTTCGGTCTCTATATTTTTTTGGCCTTATATTTTATTGAGTCTTATACTTTCTTGGGCCTTATATTTTTTTTGCCTTATAATTTTTTGGACTTAATATTTTTTTGTGCCCAATATTTTTTTGGTCTCCATATTTTTTGGGCCTTATATTTTCTTGAGCCCTAATTTTTTTGGGCCCAATATTTTTTCGGTCTCTATATTTTTGGGGCTTATATTTTCTTGGGCCTTAATTTTTTTTGGGCCTTATATTTTATCGAGCCTAATACTTTTTTGGGCCTTATATTTTTTTGGGCCTTATAATTTTTTCGACTTAAATTTTTTTGGGCCTAATATTTTTTCGGTCTCTATATTTTTTGAGCCTAATACTTTCTTTGGCTTGATATTTTTTGGGCCTTATATTTTCTTGGGCTTTATATTTTTTTGATTCCTGCATTTTCTTGGTCAATATGTTTTCTAACGTAGCTTTTCATCCAAGCCTGTATACTTTTACATTAGATTCTTTAGTGGAGCGTATTTTTATAATGTTTTATACAGGCTTTGCTCCAGACGCTATAATATTTTTTTTTATTTCAAATGCAATGTTTTAACGTCTCATCCTTACACTAGACATTGCAAATCTAATAGCGCATCTCCATATGCAGCCGATTAAACAGAGCGTCCCAATATGCAGACGTTTAAACAGCGCATCCTCATATGCAGCCGATTTAACAGCGCATATTAATATGCAGCCGATTCAACAGCGCATCCCAATATGCAGCCGATTCAACAGCGCATCCCAATATGCAGCCGATTCAACAGCGCATCCCCGTATGCAGCCGATTCTACAGCGCATCCCTATTTGCAGCTGATTCAACAGCGCATTCCCTATTGTAGTCGATTTAATAGCGTATCTTCGTATGGAGCCGATTCAACAGCGCGTCTTTTATACAGCTGATTCAACATCATATTAAACTATTTTCAAAGCGTCAGTTGATATTTATTTTTATTAAATATCATATAGTTTATTATATTTCGAGTTCAACTATTAACACAATCTAAAACATAAATATTAGATACATATTGACATATTCTTTATAATATCTCTTTATCAACAATGTTTTTTGTATATATTGTGTTTTGATCAGTTTTATTTTCTCCGTTGACAATAGCTTAGTCACCTAAAAATGATTTTAAATTGTTTTTAAATTTGAAAGAGCAACATATAATTGCCCATGATTGAAAACTGGTGACGGCAAATAAACACCAACTTTTTCATAAGATTGTCCTTGTGATTTATCAATAGTCATTGCAAATCTTAATCTAATAGGAAACTGTTTTCGTTGCATATTGTAAGGAATTTCTTCCGTAGATAGAGATAAATTTATTCTTGGAATGAAAACTTATTTACCTTTGTTTTGACCAGTTGCCAATTCCGCTTGAATGGAATATTTAAGCATTTTTTTTACTATCAACCTTGTTCCATTACAAAGTCCCTTATTGGCATTTAAATTTCTTTAAAGTATAATGATAGCCCCTACTTTTAAATGTAATTCATGTGGTGGAAGTCCATTAGGAGTTAACTTATTTAAAAATTCTGTAGGTAACATAATATCTAAATTTTCTTTGTTATCATCTTCAGCAGTATCAATACTCAAATATTCAACATGGTTTCCTTCCATTAAATTCAAAACATTATTATTGATTTCAGTTACATCATTATTTTTAGGAGCCAAAATAACGTTTTTCGTTATATTCGTATTGTCTATTTTTATTGTTTTTTCGAATATTTTTTCGACAAGATTTTCTTTAATGATAAAATTATCTGGTATAGCAGTTACTTCATTATCATCTTCAAAAACATCGCGGCATTTTCCTTCTCTGATGTCTAATAACCATTGTTTAAAATTATTATCATTATCCGAAACTCGCAGATTTTCATTTAACTTCATTTGCTTAAAATTTTGCCATAATAAACTATATTTAACTGAATTTTCAATAATGTTCATACGGCTATCATGTCGTACAATTGGTAATGTTTACCTGAAATCTCCTGATATAATTACAGTTTTACCACCGAAGGGTTGGTTTACATTGTATAAATCTTGAAAAAGACGATCAACCGCTTCAAAAGCAAATTTTGAAGTCATGGATATTTCATCCAAAATAATTATTTGTGTTTCCTTTAATTGTTTGCCTTCTGCAGAATTAGGCTTAAAATTACAAGTTGTACAATCTGTTATATTTAACGGTTGTTTAAATGTTGTATGCACGGTACTTCCATCGACTAATGAATTTGCTGCTATACCTGTCGAAGCTACACATATATAATGTATAGTATAATATTTAAAATGAGCCATTAAAACGTTAAGTAAATAACTTTTTCCACTTCCACCCGGTCCATCTATAAAAATATATTTTTCTTTACTTTGGTTGTTTAAACTTTTTGGTGTAGAGTCGAATATTTGCCTTTGTTTATTATTTGAAGAATTTATTTTCATTTCTAATTCATTAAGAATATAATTATTATGATTTAAAATTGTTTCATTATTATCTTCTTCTATAAATGTGCTTATGTTAGGTAAATTAAAATCGTTTAACGAAAATCCATTGACTTGTAAATTATTTTTAATAACATTCAATGCAAGATTTTCACCTACATTTTTTTCGTATTTAGAGTGGTAAAATTTATCTTTATATTTTTCATATAAATCTCGTGCACTTATAGGATTATGAGAAACGCAAATAAAAGCAAATAATTCACAAAGAGCATAAGGGAATTCTGTTGAAGATGCTTCTTCAAGCATCTATCCCATTCTTTATCTTCATTAATTAATTGTTTTGCCTTCGCTGCCTCATAAAACGAATTGTACATCACATCATCAACAGTACGCGAAGCTTCAAAAGACGTGGCTCCTTTAACATGTAATAGTAATAACCTAATAAAATAACGTCCTCTATCTTTCGGACTTACAAAGTACATTCTACTGAGTATTGGTTTTCTTTTTTTTCCTCTTATTCCACTTTTTCAGTATCCAAAATTTTTTTGCATGATCATTTCTTCTTTTCCTTCTTTAAAAAATACGTTTTGTTAATTCTCTTCATGAACGCTTAGACGTTTTATAGTATGTGGAATAACATGTAAAGGATATTCTAATAATCTGTGCATTGCTTCAGGTGGACATAAATATCGTGTATTAATGTATTGTTTGATTTCGTCATATTCATATTTTACATTTTTACTATTGTCATTTTCAAAAGTGTCTTAATTTTCTGATCTAAAATCAACATTTACTTGATGTATTTCAATGTATGCACAATCATGACCTTCATAACAGTATTTTAATAAATATTTAATGCATTGTACAGTGGAACAAACTTCTACGTTCATGTGTGCATTAAATTTCAATAATAAGTAAGGATTATAAGGAACAACGAATCCATTATCTGCAATCCTTTCTGTAAATTTATTATTGAAAATAATTTCGATGCTATCATTATTACGTTTGTATAGTGGATATCCATTGGACTAAAATGTTGTTGTATTATTAAATTTCCTTGGAAAATTTTCAGTACATTGTTTCTTATTTTTATCCATACACGGACAATTTATATTTCTTAAACCACAGGGACCGAGTATCATATATTGTTTAACAATACACTGAGAGAAAATTCATGCTAATAGAGCATGCGAACTGCCATCTATGCGAGCATATAAAACATTGATACAAATATGACAGGCCGTGAGAAGCTCTATTAGTATTGGATTACCTTATACTAAAAAAGATGGTATGGAGAGTAACTAAAGCATGAACGGCATTCACAGATGACTCGCGTGGTATACTTCGATGACTCCCCACTCTCATATCCTTTGTTTGCTTGAGTCGCCTCCTTTTTTGGGTGGCGACGCGAGCAAACACGGCTGGTCTATATCCAAAATCATGTTGCAAATTTCGTTAACGTATTTTCGTAGCGTGAATCTTTTATTTCTTTTCTTTTCTTTTTTTATGAAGGGAGATACGTTATAAATATAACCTGTTAAACTTTTTAACTTTAAATAATTAATTTTTAACTTAAAAATTAATTATTTTAAACCGCTGGGGGGCAGATGAGCATGTACGATTTTACGCCAAAGATATTTCGGAGTAGCGTTGGTTTAGTGCGTAACGTTCACGCTTTTCCTTTTGAGTACGCGAGTTCAACTCTCGGCTAGGGTCACTTTTTTTTTTTTTTTGTTTTAATATTTTTATTCCTTTTTATATTTATTTTTGTTTAGATTTTGTATTTTTTTAATAATTTTAAAATTTAATTTTTCACAAGTACGCTTGTTTTTTTCAATGAAAATTTTTTAAAATAAATTATTCTTTATAGGTAGTAATTACAAATATTGATAAATAAATAATAGTGATGTTTATTTTATAATAGTGATGTTTATTTTATAATAGTATAGTTTAATTTATTTATAATTTAGTTTATAAAATTTACAATAAATTACAATAAATAAATAAAACTAAGTTATTATTATTTATGTTATAATATATATTGTATATTGAAATATGTTTATAAAGACAAAATTGAACTATAGTATTGTAAATATCACTATTATTTATTTATTAATATTTTAAATTATTTTCTATATGAAATAATTTATTTAAAAATATTAATAAAAAAAACGAGCATATTTTAAGTAACTTGTGAAAAATAGATTTTAAAATTAATAAAAAATAGAAAATAAAAAAATATAAATAAAAAAAGCAATAAAAACTATTGAAATAATAAAAAAAAATTAAAAAAAAAGACCCTAGCCGAGAGTTGAACTCGCGTACTCAAAAGGAAAAGCGTGAACGTTACGCACTAGGCCAACGTTACTTCGAAATATCTCTGGCGTAAAATCGTACATGCTCATCTGCCCCCCCAGCGGTTTAAAATAATTAAATTTTAAGTTAAAAATTAATTATTTAAAGTTAAAAAGTTTAACAGGTTATATTTATAACGTATCTCCCTTCATAAAAAAAGAAAAGAAATAAAAGATTCACGCTACGAAAATACGTTAACGAAATTTGCAACATGATTTTGGATATAGACCAGCCGTGTTTGCTCGCGTCGCCACCCAAAAGAGGAGGCGACTTGAGCAATAGAAGAATGCCATAGTTAGCAGTAAAGAAAGAATAGTGGACAAGCCACGTTTACTTCCTACACGTCCCATGAGAGGATACAGCGCTAGCTATCGAAGGATATTAGAGTGGGGAGCTACTAAAGCATGTAAACAAACAGTTTTTGGATAGCACAAACCTCGTAAGAGTAGATGGCGCTGTTATTAAAGCATAAGATATTACTTACTAACTTTGGATACGTAGACTACATGCTCTATTGGCATGAATTTTCTCTCAGTGTACTATATAATTTTGGATAAATATCTCTATTTGGGATTTCCGCACTTATTATTTTATCAACTTTTTCGGGAATATCAAATTTATCATTTTTATCCAAGAGCAAGTTGTTACTAACATATGCATGTGCGGTGATCCTTGTTTTTGCAATTTAATTACATAACTATATGCAATACATTTTCTTAATATTCCCTTTTTTATTACTAAATTTTTAAATTCTTCTACTTTTTGATAAAATACTTTTCTTATAATATCTGGTCTATCTATTGCATTTTTATAAATTTCCAAGTTTTCAGTTATTTCTTTCCAATGTGGGTCACAGGTCATAGTTACAAAAAGGTCAGGTTTACCATGATAATTTACAAGTGTTATTGAATCAATGTAATTTTGTTTTAAAAATCGTGGACTTCCTGTAAAGTTTGTTAGTAATTATACTATTTTTCCAATTTTTGAATAATCTAATTCTTTTTTGTTATGTAAATAGTCCATAACACCTTTGTGACAATCACTTCTTAATACGTTTTGGTTTTTTCGTATTTAATATAATCTGGAGGTTTCAACTTTTACAAACGCATCAACAATGAACTGTTGAGATACTTTTCCTAAATTAAGAAATGGATTAAATTTATTTCTAACACTAAATCTATTATTATAAAATTGCAAATTTTTAATATTAGATTTTCCAAATTTATTTTTCATATTTGACATCTATCCGAAACCACCATTAGGATGAATAAGCGAATATGTCATAGGATCTGTGTGTTTGCTAATTTTTAGTATACTAATTGGTTTATCAGACTTAGGGTAAATGACAATATCACGTTTAATAGGAGGCATATCGTCTTCTCCAACGTATACGATTGCTACATCATTACAGGTAGGTAGATTATATCTATTTTCATTGAAATTATTATTGCGGACAATAGGCATAGTAACAGTTTTCAGAAGACAATTGATTTTTGCACATCGTTGTAGTTCTTCTTCTCCTGCTTCATGCATCATTTTATAGGCTTTAGCATGAGGGTTAATATCTCTCATTAAGTTATCTGAATGTTTTTATAATGTCAAGTTTGTATTAAACTTATGTCGTTCAATCGTTGACATTTCATTATCTAAAATATATGATTGTCCATATTTAAGTGCTTCATCTTTATTAGGATGTAACGCATATACATTATGGTAAATTTGTCCACATATTCTAATAACTTGTGGTCCTTTACTCGGCAATGTATCAAAATTGGTATCAAAACTTGCGAATGCTAAATCATTATTGTACAACCTAACATTTCGTCGAAAATCAATACTTTCTTCCGTAAATTCAGTTGCTCAAAACATTAATCGTTCTGGGTAAGGTGGATTTTCTAACAATTCTACTTTACCTTTATGACAATAATTGGAGAAATCGTAACTTTTAGAATGTTAAAAAGCAAAATGTTGCGCATTACAATAAACACATGTATTCGTCATGGAACCAATGTAATTTTCAGATATGAGATTTTCATCGAAATATATATTTGCCATATAACCAATCAGTTTCAAATTAATTTTTTCAGTTAGTATTTTTTCATTTAATTTCTTTAATTTTTTTTACTTTTTGCCCTTTAGTGTTTCATCAATAACTTCGTTTAATACAACATTATGATTGTTATTATGATAATTATTATTCTAATTTTCATTATAATTATTATCTTCAATTTTTAATCGTTTACACTTAACATTTTCTAATTTTTCTTCATATTTTTTTGGTTGTTTTTCTTTAATTTTTATATAAGCTTCTTTCTTATTATTTCCATAATAATGTCTTTTTCTGAAATTTTTCTATATTTATGTGATTCTTCTGTTACCATTTACCTATTAACGGGATGTCGGAGCTGCATCACTTGAGTTTTGCTTTTTTCATTATATCAGTATCTTTTTAAATTAATAAATTAAACAAATATAATGACTTGTCCGTACTAAAGCTATATTACTACAATGATTTTTGTCAAAATAAAAAATTATTTAGACTTGTTATTTTTTTATGAGCTTGGATTGGAAATTAGATATCAAACTTGATAGACCTAACTTTAAAATACGATACATTGAAAGTTTTTATTATAACTTTATGTCTAATATTTTGGTGGATTTCTTGAGTTGTCCGCACTGGAGTATAATCTTACAAATTTTTACTTTGTAGCAAAAAAACTTGATTGAACGCATCGTTTATTCATAAGTTAGGATTGGAAATATTATTAGAAGGCGGGCAGCTTCGTCAAGCTCTTAAGTTATGTTACAAATAAAGTTTCTTCTTCATCTATTTCTTTTGATTCTTTTTTTTCTTCATTTAATTTAATCTCAACTGTACCAATTTTATTATCGTTATAATTCAAGTGGATGTCATCGATTCCCATCATATCATTATCTGTTTTTAAAAAATTTCTATCTGAAATGTCATTGTCAATTTCTATCAAAATTGTTTCATGATTCAAATTCTTTTGTTTACGATACATTTTCATGATCTTTTTCTGTTCTGGCAATAATTGCATTTGTGAGTTTTTCTTATAATATTTCAAGCTCGGCGAAATCTAAATTAAATGGTATTTGATGAAGACCTTGCTCATGACAAAAACTCTTTTTTATCATATCCGGTGGATTATCGTAATTAATTTTTGCATTATTATAATTTTGTAAAACAGGAAACATTTTTACTTTTTGCGTTTTAAAAATTCTTTATAAACGTAATCGCATTTGAGAAACATTATATCTTAAACAACATGGACCTAAAATATAAAGTACTGCAACAGCACAAACCATTGCAAAAACGCTACAATCATAATTATTCGTTTGTGATTGTACTGTTTCGAATACTGTGCTTAATTCTGATTTGTTTGGAAATAATCTGTTTATATAAATCTTATACTAATCTTGTAAATATATAAGATTCAAACTGTCTATATATATGAATAACCTTATTATTATAATACACACGAATCCAAATTTTCGGTAAATAATAACTGTATAAATTCTCTATCAATCAGTACTGAATGAACATATTGTGGTCTCTGAATTAGTGAAGTCAATTGCATGTCGAATGAGGTGCACTGGTTTGAAATGTTATTAAATATTAATATATGAATATCAGTTAACATGAAAGCAATTTCAATATACAATCCCTGTCTTTTAACAATCAATTTATCTTCCTCAGTCAAAACCATTATTGAAAAAGAAAATTCTCTTAAGAATTTTCATTCATTTTTAATGAACTTTTACCAAAGATATTCACAAAAGAATTGCTTTCATATGAACTGATTTAATTTACTGCCTTTTTACTTTAAAAGCTGAAAAATTAAAGAAATTATGAAAAATGCTATGAATAAATTGTTATATGATAAATAAATAATAATGAAATTTGTAAAAATAATATTATGATAAAAAATGATTATTTTCGGCAATTATTATTTATATATATATTTATGGGTCAATCCACGTTAAACGGATAATGGCTCTGTCCAAAATTGTAGATCACCAAAAAAATCGCATGTAAGCTCAAAATTTTCGTCTTACACTCTACTTTCTTTTGCAATGTGGTGATTTTAAAAAATCCGAAATGGCGGCTCCAATATGGCGGCTCAAACCTAGAGATATAATAAAAAATTTTCAAAAATTGATTTTAATTTATTCAAATTAGATCCTACATATTTTTTTACATTAGAAATCAATTTAGCGTTTAATTTTACATAGGAATATAGTATTGCACTCGAGGTAAAAAAAATTTACAATGTCATCGGAAGGTCATATTGGGAAATAATTGTTATTTTTCAAATTACTCATTGATCAATGTTGATTAGTGAGAAAATGAAGATACTGATAGATTACTCGAGTTACTGAATTTAAATCTGATGACTGCTTAACCCCACAAGATCTATATGAAAGTCATTTGAAGGTCAAATCGCGAATATCTTTTATTATTTGATAACATTAGGACACCTTCAAGTTTTACGTGTCGCTGAATCCGAAACCGGGGTCTGTTGGAGTGTCAAACGACGTAATTACGTAAAAATTAATCAAATATTGACTAAAAGAAAATTTTCGTCCTCCAAGAAACCACAGTTTGAAACGAATTTTTCTGTAATTACGTCGTTTGACACTCCAACAGGTCTCGGATTCGGATCCAGCATCACGTAAAACTTATACGTGTCTTAATCTTATCAAATTTGACCTTCAAATGACCTTGATGGAGACTGGTAGAGTTAAGCGGATATCAGATTTGGATTCAGTGACTCGAGTTACCTATCAGTATCTTCATTTTCTTACTAATCAACGTTTATCAATGATTAATTCGAGAAATAACTATTGTATCGCGATATGACCTTCAGATGATATTGTAAAATTTTTTTACCTTGAGTGCAATACTCTATTCTCATGCAAAATCGAACGCTAAATTGATTTCTGATATAAAAGATATGTGGAATCAGATTTGAATAAATTAAAATTAATTTTTGAAAATTTTTTATGAAATTTCTAGGTTTGAGTCGCCATATTAAGGCCGCCATTTTGGATTTTTCGAAATCGCCACATTGCAAAAGAAAGTAAAGTGTAAGACAAAAATTTTGAGCCCATGCACGACTTTTTCAGTGATCTACAATTTTGGACAGAGCCATTATCCGTTTGACGTGGATTGACCCAAATATATATATATATATATTTATATATATATATATATATGGAACATTTTACACCAACTGGAAGGGCAAAAAAATAAAAATTGCTGAAACTCTAAGAATATATTCTGTCTGTTACTCAAAATGTGTGAAAAAATATTCAAGGATTTAGATTTGAAGGATCAAGAGCCATAGATCCTTGAAATTTGAAAATTTTCAAAATTTTTGGAAAAGTACCAACTTTATGATTTTTTTTCTGAAAATCCTGATGTTTTAGAGAGGAATTCATGAGAATTCTTCTTGTCCTATATAAAGAGGAGAGTTAGCATCATTTTTTACAGAGCTAAATTTTGAAGTTTTCTATTGGTTCTTACATGTATTATATGGTAATTGAAATTACTTATTGTCTGCTACTTCAGAAATTGCTTTTCGAGGGCTTATTTCCTTCTATTTTTTATCAACTTAAAAATAAACTTTTGACTGTATAAGAAAGAGCCATCAATAAGGAGTTATAACAGTTTAAAATATATATTTTCATGTCTAATTTATTTTCAATATAAAAATTAATCATACATGATAATATATATTTTAAACTGTTTTAACTCCTTATTGATGGCTCTGACTTACATGATCAAAAATCCATTTCAAAGTTCACGTGAAATAGAGGAAAATAAGCCCGCGAAAAGAAATTTCTGAAATGGGGAGCAATGAGTAATTTCAATAACCATGTAATACATATAAGAACCAATAGAAAACTTCAAAATTCAGGTCTGTAAAGAATTATGCTGATTCTGCTTTTCATTAATAACAAGAAGTATTCTAATAAATTTCTCTCTAAAATATTAGGATTTTCAGGAAAAAAAATGATCAAGTTGGGACTTTTCCAAAAATTTTGAAAAATTTCCAAATTTCAAGAATCTATGGCTCTTGATCCTCCCAATCTAAATCCTTGAAAATTTTTTTACACATTTTGAGTAACAGGCAGGATATATTCCCAGAGTTTCAGAGATTTTTATTTTTCTGCTCTTCCAGTTGGTTTGAAATGTTCCATATATATATATATATATATATATTCATTAAAAAAAGTTTGTTGTAAAAAGAACTAAAATCAAAATTATTGTGAATTATTTTTAATAATTGTATTCTTCAATTTATTTACAGTTGTTTATGGTTATTAGCAGTATCTACATTTAAATAATGTATAAATGATAATAAACAACCCACACAGCATGAAATATTTATGGAAGCTTCCTGGAACATTGGCAGCGAAGATTTGAAATATTTTAGGAATCTTTCATGGAATATTCCTGTAATATTCGTATGTCCCTGATTCTTTCTACATTGGAATATTCCATGGAATATTGCTGGAAGATTCTAAGAATATTTCATTGAAAGATCTAGGACATCTGAGATCTTTTATTGAAATATTTCAGGAATCTTGCAGGAATATTTCATGAAATATTCCGTTGGAACATTCATTGAAAATTTCCGGAATATGGAAACGGTAGATTTAAAACATTTTATGAACCTTTCATGGAATATAAACGAAAGATCTAAAGAATCTTTCATGGAATATGCACGAAAGATTTAAAGAATTTTTAATGAAATATTCCATAAAATATTTCTGGAAGATTTTAGAAATCTATCGTAAAATATTCCGCGGAATATTTATGGAAGATTTGCAGAATATTGGCACGGAAGATTTGGAATATTTCAGGAATCTTCCGTGAAATATTCCTGTAATATTCTTATGTCCTTGATTCTTCCTACATTGAAATAATCCATGGAATACTCTTGAGAGATTTGAAGAATATAAAAATGGAAGGTTTGGATAATCTCGTATCTTTCATGAAATGTTCCTGGAAGATTTTTGGAAAATGTGAAATGCTGTGAGGGGATGGTATATATATATATTATATAATAACACATTACACTTATACATCAATACATATACGCATACATAAACATTTAGTTATAAAATCGCATTTAAATATTCGCTTCGACTGTGCACATCAAAGTGCTGATACCCTTTCGCTTTTATAGTAAGTGAGGTATCTTTTAACCGCTTTGGGATAAAACTCCCATTTAACAAACATTTCTTTATCGGCGTCACTGGAAACCTTCCGTAACGTTCCGCGCAATCTTCCAACGAAAACTTCATGGAATCATTCTAGAATCTTTTGAGGCGACTTTGGATTTTAGGTTAGGTTGTATTTTGAGTTTACGAATTACTCTTTCAATATGTAAAATTTTTCAGATTTTCTAATTTTCCACCATTCTACGGATTATAATAAATGGTGGAAAATTAAAAAATTCAAAAAATTTTAGAAACTGAAAGAGTAATTTGTAAACTACAAAATGAAATTGAACCAAATTTCCGTAGTCGCCTTAAACAATATTCTACTGGAAGATTACTGTAATCTTTGCGTAAAATATTTCGTGGAATATTTACGGAAGATTTATGTAATATTTCGCTGTACGATTTAAAAGTTTTTAGGAATCTTCCAGTGAAATGTTTTTGGAATCTTTCCTTCTTCCTGAAATATAAACACGTGTACAAATGAAAATGTAATTAAGGTTAAATGTATGTTATTTATAAAAAATTGTTAACAAGTAACTTTTTAAATAATATATTTTCATGAAAACTAATTTAAATACCTTATCCTCTGAATGATAACTGAATACAGTTTTAATTTAATAACTTTAGTTATACAATTATAAATATATAATATTAATATAACTGTTCATCAAATAAAATTATTATTTTTTCAATACATATATATTGAAAAAATAATTATTATAATAGATTGTAGTTAGAAAAAAATGTTTATTTTAATAATTATAGCGCTGAAATTTATTTTGATGAAAATGTTATTTGATTGACATTGACAGTATTATTTTAACTATTTTTGAAAAGTTACTTGTCATCAATAAAAAAATATTTAATTTTCCAAATTAATAATCTATTAATATCAAGAATTTCCTAAAAATTATAATATTTATGATATGCAAACCTTACTTGTGATACATACACTTTGTAATATTTATCTCATTAAATTTTTATATTAGATGCAAAAAGGATTGTTAAGTAATTGCAAATATTAATTTTTTTATTCCGAAATATTCGAATTTAAAATCAACTAAAATGTTGTATTTTAATCTTATGATTTTTTCTATTTTAATTTCGTATTTCATATATATAAAATACATTTGTGAAGATATTTTTATTAGTAATCAACACGAATTTCTTTGAAGCATGTTTCACTCACAAATTAATTTCATAATTCAAATTCATGGTCATATATTGAGGTCTGAAAATTATAGTTGTAACTCAGTACCCAGTTCTCAGTTTATTTACATCAAATATCGTACTATCTTTGTTTTTCTAATGACAGTAGAGTGAGAAATAGTCACTTGAAATAAATTATACGCTTTTTTACTTTAAGCACATGTGTACATATATTTTTATATTATGTTTATTCAAATTATTTTCAATTTTATTCAGTACTCAAAATTTAATTGATTAATTCTTATTTACTTAAAATTAGTCATTTATACATAATAATATAATAAAAGAAAATTCAACTAAGCGACGTTAAGAGCGAAAAACTTCAATATAATTAATACCTGTTAACGTAAAACCCAATAAATTGTGTAACGATTTTCAACAGTTGATAAATATAATATAAATCATATAATATACATATAAATTTTAAATTTCCAATCATTAATTTAAAACTCAAAAGTAACTATTTTAAAACGAAATATGGAAGATAAACATGTATCGTTTTAATCCTTGAATATCACGAATTTAAATATTAATTATTAGTAATTTTAAAGGGTTATATATTATATAAATAATTCTATATTTAATAATTTTCAATTTTAGTAACAGGAAAAGCCGCACGAAAAGAGGTTAATAATTGCATTTTCTGCGAAATATTGCCCTTGAATCGAGTAGGTGAAAGATCAGTCTTAATACCAAAAAAAAAGGCAGTAAGCATCGCAAATTTATGCTCTTACATTATAATATAATAGTACCAACATTGGTCCCTAAAATTCAAACTATAGTACTAATTGAAATTATATCGTCACTCTTTTTTTAAGTACCTTAAGAGGAGGTGGAGTATATCTGTCCTTTTCTAATCAAAGAATTGATATTTTCACAAAAATTAATGATTGTAGCAAAAAATAAGAAGAAAGCCCCATCTCGTATAATAAAAAGCAAGATTTTCTTTTATGAGGAAAAATTATTTTCATCGCTTTATTTTTAAGAAAACCTTGAAAAACTGAATTGTCCATCCTAACCTCTATTTTTTAAGTTTTTCAAGGTTTTCTTGAAAACGAATCAATAAAAATAATTTTTCCTTATAAAAGAAAATCTTGCTTTTTATTATACGAGATGGGGCTATCTCCTTATTTTTTGCTACAATTATTAGTTTTTGCAAAAAAATTAATTCTTTGATTAGAAAAGGACAGATATATACGACCTGCTCTTAATACATAAATTAGATATACTCGATTTAGAACCTATTTTAACAATATTTTCTTTTCTCCGTGCAGTTGTTAGTTCTAGTAAACGTCAAATACTGTTTTCGATTATTTTATGGTTCGTGATTGAAACACGTGATGAAAAAGAAAAAATTCCTATTATATTTTTTCATTGATTCAAATGCAATTTAGTAGAACAAATTCTTAATTCATCAAGATATAATTTGTATTTAAACAATTTTTATGCACATTGTAACTTTAATTATTCTTTTTTATAAAAATAGAAAAATTTAATTTAGTACAAAACTACAATATCTCAATTCATAAGTTGCGTCAATTCTTTTTTATTTTAAAATTGGCTAATTTATACATAATAATATAATATATGAAAATTCAACCGAGCGACGTTAGGAGCGAGGTATTTTTTGCTAGTCTTTTATTATTATGATTTTCTTTTTTTTCCCTTTTTGCGATTTCTTAAATTCTTTTTTTAAAAAAATAAAGCAAAGATTTTTATTGGCGAGCGTCGAGTGTTGCAAGCAGGTGAGCCGAAATAAGAACTTAAATGCATTTAAAACAAGAAAATCTTTTCATTTTAAATATTGGCTCTAATAATATAACTAATAAAAAAACTTTTCTTATCACTTGCTTGTAGTCATTAATAAATTCATGTCTGGTTTGACGTAACTATAAAAAGAAAAAAGAATTGATGTTACTAGCTAGATTAGCTTGATAATTGTACAGCGTTCGAGTGTTATGTATGTTTGTGCTGTATGTTTTGGACAGTATTTTTTATGTGGCAAGTGCCTTTTTGTCGCGTTTTTGTAAGTCCAAAAAGCGTTGATGGACGATTTTAATAAGGAAGCAACTGATCCATTCGGTGCATCAAATAGGCTGGCACGTACCCCGCCACGTGGTACGACGAGAAGTGGTAAAACCTTCCTGCCAGGTATGAATGAAACCGAGAATGAGAAAACCTCAGGGCAAGTGAGTGAAACGGATAAAGCGAAAAATAATAGTAGTACAGGAACGTTACCAAAAAATAAGGTACATAATGTAGATAATAATCAGGCACGTAAAGACGGTACACCGCAGGTAACGAGTACAACAGAAGGAATTATTCCAGTGAGTTTGGAAAATAATACTGCACCTAGCTTGTTAGGGGGAGGTAACCCATTAAATAGTGGCAACAGTGTAGTTCATGCACCGCCGGTTATCAACCCAGGAAATCTTAATATGGCGGGTAATAACGTGCTTGGTAGTTTTAGTGGCAATTTAACTTCAGCCATGGAATTGCGAGAATTGAAAAATCAAGTTGAAGACTTGACAAGGCTTATGTTGAGGCAGTCTGCTGAGAGAGCTGCTGCAATGGTTAATACTGGAAGCACTATACCAGGAGCTCTTCCTGGTGTGCAAAACCTTACTCTTCGCAATATCAATGAAGGTCAAGCTACGAATAACGCCAACAGGCCTAAACAGTTGAAGTTTCAAAGCTTCTGGAGGCACGACTCTACTTCATGGTTTATGCTTCTAGAAAGCCAATTTATAAGTTCGCAGATATCAACTGATGCAGACAAATTATGGAGTCTGCTTTATAACCTTGAACCTGATGAAACGTTGGCTGTAGCAACAACAATCAAGCAGGCACCCGAAGGTACTAGGTACGAAGCAGTTAAAGCTGAGTTGATCAAGGAGTTCGAAGAAACCCCTCAGCAAAAACTGGATAAATTTGTAAATTTGCAGATGGAGGGAAACAAACCCTCAGTATTTTTTAAGCAATTGACCGACTTAGCTGGTACGCAAATTCCTCAAGATACTGTACTTAAGATGTGGAAGGAACGGTTATCTGGTGAGGTTGCTGTCGGCATGGGTCCCGACCTTCCTGGGCAAACACTCACAAGTGAATTAGAGATTGCAGATGAGGTCTATAGGTTGCAGAATAAAAGAAAAAGTAATATTATTTCGGCAGTTCAAGCAGTCCCAGAGGATATCTCAACAGAGTTAAATAAGCATATAGACGCTCTAGAAAAACAAATTGCTACACACGAAGGAAGCGAGAAGGTAGATAATAGCAAACACAAAGAAAATAATGTGTTTAGAACATCCCGGAGAGACAGCTGGCGGAGGAATAATTCTAATAGGTCAAAGCCTACCCAACAGACAAATAAATCTCCAAACCGTAACAACAACGTCTTGTGTTACGACCATCGCATCTATCGTAACGCCGCCGCGAGATGTACACAGCCGTGTGATTGGCGGAACCGTAGCATCCAACAGTTACCCAAACAAAATTCAAATTATAATAATGTAAAAAATGGGTAAGTCCTGTTTGTGAGGAAACTACAAACAGAGACAAAACAACTGTACGTCTCCATGTTTGGGATTATAATTCCTGCGCTCTGTTTCTTGTTGATACAGGGGCAGCGATTTCTTTGCTACCCAGAGGCGATAAGGGATTGGAATTGTCAGAATTTAAATTGTACGCAGCAAATAATACGATTATCAATACATACGGTGTAGTAAGAAAAACACTAAATTTTGGCCTTAGAAGGCCTATTAGTTGGAATATCGTAATTGCTGACGTGCCATATGCTATATTGGGAGGTGACATACTTAAACACCACCATTTAATACCTGACTAATTGAGCGCCATGCTAATGGTAGAAACTTCACAATAGAAGTTAATGGCACTCTTAAACCAGCCTATTTTATTCATGAGGAACCAGAGGAGGGAATTTCCCGTTGAATTATCACGGTCAATGATGGAAACACCAGAAGCTGAAATCCCTGTCCAAGACGTAGATGGTACTCGCGACGAGTACAACGTCATGAACAATAATAATAACTGTAGTACAAATCATAATAGCTGGATCGATCCCCAGTTGACTCACAATGAGCCGGAGGACGAAAACAATGGTCAAGCCATGCCGGAAAGTTTAGCCCCCAGCGTTTCAATGGACACTGAGCGGCAAGAGGCACCAAGAAGAAAGAAATTTGTGCCAAATATATTAAGGAGAACACGACGAGCGCAAGCTGACGAAGCAGAGCAAACGTCTGTGAATATTCAATTACCTCAAAGTGCTAAGAAAGTCACTTTTCAAGCCAAAGTTAACGACGTACCTCAATAGAGGCAAATAAACTTTAGCTCATGGTACACTTGCAACTGCAAGCCCAATGACGCTGCACTGAGGACAAAAAGCAAAAAAATATATAAATAAATAAAAATGGTACCGGTATAAAATAGAAACTAAGACTGATCCTGATCGAAGGAATTTCGTTTTAGGATGTAAAAAAAACAGCTGTAAAAATATTGAAAGTTATAACCGACAACTTCGTCAGTAAGACGAGCGTAGGTTAACTAAAAGAGAGCTCATCAAATAACACCTTATTGCAATCACGTGAAATAGGTTAGTGTAGTAAATTAGGATAAGAATTGTAAGAAATGTAGTAAACCGATTTGCCATATCGGCATTTCTTATCTTTGTAAATTTTTAGTGTAAGTTTTCCGTCAAATCCGCACGAAGCTCATACGGGTAATGTAAATATGTTGTTCGAAAGACAATTCGTGCATGTAAATAGTTTAGAAATAAATGTAAGATAGTATTAGTATTAGGAAACTTGCGTTATTAGAGTTAGATAATGCAAGCCTTTTTTTAACTGCGTTAATGCGTTTTTAAAAATATTGTATAAACCAAACTTTAAAAGTCTTACGACTTTATTGCAACAAATTGCAAAAAACTTCTTATGGAGGTATTATCTGGTGTTGTAAAGGAGAATCAGACACTTAAAAAGCTTCGGTTAGTTAATTGTAACAATATAAGTATTAATAGAGTGGATTTCACTATCGTTGACATAGTTTTCGTTGGTAAAAAATATATTTAAGCCATTTCGGTATTTATTCGATTTTAAACTGAACAAAAAATTAAGTGCCTGAATCTCTCTATGAATAATAAACTTGAATATTTGATGCTTTCATGCATTCCAGATGTAACCAAAGTAAACGTGTTAAGCCTGAGTTCTCAAGAACCGTTAAATTTGTCACGACTTTCGTGACTTTAAAAATTTTTTTTATAGCTTACACATAAGTAAAAATTTTAAATCCTATCAAAAGTGTTGAAATAAACACTATTCAAGTAATTAATCTTTAAAAGGAAAAACTAAAGCCTAATTGCTTAACTTTTTAGTAGATATTATTATGTTCTCGGTAACAGTTACATCTGGAATGTATTCAAAGAAAAAGAAAGTAAATGTAAAAAGCTTGAAGAAAAGGATAATCAGAGATTTTAAGAAATTATAATTTTGTTAATCGGAATTTATATAAACCAGACATGAAATGTGCGTTTTAAATGTAATGAATGTACTTTGTAAAACCGATGTTATTTATGTAAAAGGCATCACGACTGGCAATATAAATTAATCTTGATAGATAAATGTAATTAAAAAAAAAGAAAAAAAAAGGGAAATATAATTGCAAGAAAATATATATGTATTTCATCGCCAAATTTATTGGGAACTCACACGAAGGCGTAACCTATATATATAGTATACTAACATGGCGACAGAATTCCACAGTACAAGCTGGGCTTAAATGTAATGACATTAGTTTTTTAGTCTAAACATTATCACCGTGAAAAATATTTATAAATACGCTAACACCAATCGTGCACAACGTAAATTTATACAAGGAGAAATGGTTTATCAGACCCAATTCAAAATAAAATGTGAAATTGATAAGAAATGTACATTCAACGGTGAGGTTAACTTCATATAGCTTATTGCTTGCCGACGTCTACTTGTCCACGCTTCATACAAATCTATCTTCGCAGAGTTGTCAAATATATTCTGCTTGTTTACATAACCTCGATTTGTTCTCGGGAAGAGATGAAAACTAACATTTAAATTCTTGACTGCTTAAATTTCACGACCCCTTACTACACAATAATCTCTGTTGCAATTTTTTTCACGCATTTTGAACTCTTTTTATTACATTGTAATTAGTTTCCAATTAAAAAATAAAAATTAAACACCAATTGCTATGCTACTCAACGCAAAGTTGTGTTTTAGATTATTTCACAGCCTTGCCACAAGAGGTCATCGCAAGTGTGTGAGTTCTCAATAATGAATATAATTGTGTTGCAATTAATATTTTTTCTTTTTTTCCTTTTGAGGGGGAGTAGTGTAGGTGTCTACACGCTAAGCGCCTCAGTGCGCATGTCAAAATCTACTGTAGAGGGCTTTCGGGCCTCGTTGCGGGACGCGTCAGCGTCGTTAGTCAGTCGTGCTAGAGCCTCAGCACTGTAAACCAATAAAGACTTGTAGCCGGTAGTACCGGCGTATTATATCATATATTAATCGTAGTTTTCTCTTCTGCCTTAGATTCCTCCATCCTTATACACGCGTGCCTCCATAGACGGGCACATTACTCTCTCATTAAATAATCAAGTGGTTAAGTACAACCACACATCGTCTATAGATTCATTCAATTTAAATAAATACATATTCAAATGGTTCAATATGTTTGTGCGAATCACTGTTCTTTATTCGAATAAATAGTTCATTATTTTTTAACAAATATTATATATTTACAATAAATTAAAACTAATGAATTTCTTGGTTTAAGGGGATGTGAAATGGACACTACACCTGTACTCGTAAATATTGACTATCTTTTCATTTTATTGCAAAATTTTCAGTAAAAAAATGCATTAGCTTGTAGTATGTACCATAAAGATTATTCAGTTTATATTTCAAATAAATTCATTCATTAGTTTTTAAGATATTTGGATTCCTGTACAAAATCGAAAAATTTTAATAAATAAATTCGGAACCCAAAATTCTTCATTACTAATAAATGAATTTATTTGAAAATTTAACTAAATAATCATCATGGTGCATACTACAAACTAACGCATTTCTTTTCTGGAAATTCAGCAATAAAATGGAAAGGAAGTTAATATCTATAAGTACAGGTGTAGTGTCCGTTTTACATCTCCTTAAAAGAATATTTTTTTATAAATTAAATTATTAAAAATTGAACTACAGTTTATTAGTTTTAATAAATGCTACTTAATCTAAGATGACATTTCCTTAAAACAAGCAAACTGATTTTTCGATATATTAAATGCCATAAGATAATCGTTATTTAAGTTAAATAAATAGTAATTTCTAATGTTTTCTACAATCAAATAAATATTTATTTTTTTCAAATAAAGATATATATTTTACCAAATCATTTTTCTTGATACTAATAAATCATTCATTATTTTTAAATAAATTTTATACTAAATCGAAATTCATATTTTTCTTGTTTCAATAAAATACTTTTTTGAAATCGAATTATTCAATATTGAACAAAATTTTGTTGATTTTAATACAATTTACTTAATCCGAAATGACATTTCTTTAAGTAACAAGTAAACTAATCTTATGATGTATGAAATACCATAAGAAAATTTTACTTAAGTTAAATAAATAGTAATTTCTAATGTTTTGATAAAACTAAATAGATGTTTATTTAATTTACAGTACCGGGCAATAATTCTGAGCAGGTTATCAAATTTTTGCTCCGACTTTGAAAAAGCGTATCTTCTTCAATTTTGATCCTAGAAGAAATTTAAAAAAAGCATTTTAAAGTATTCGTTAAATGCTTTCTTTTTAGCTTACTTACATTTTTTTAACGACATTTAAAAAAAAAATAATTGCTTTGGCAATTTTTAAATTTTTTTCATTTTTGCATTTTTCTTCAACCAGCTGTAGTTTTTTAAATAATTGAGCTAGAAAAAATTTGAAAAAAGATTTGGAAAGGGCTCTAAAAATGCTATTTGCAGCTATTTTTACAAAAATGTTTTAATTATTTTTTGTCAAGTTTTAAGCATATAAAGTTATCGATCTAACACTTTTGCAGTTGTAAAAAACACTTCAATAGCAAGTAGAAAATAATCGCTGGTGAAGTAATAATTTAATTTTAATAGGAAATAATAACTATTCATTATTAATAATAAAACATAATAAAGTATGAAACAACAAAAAGATTTATTTTGCAAAAATTATATTATAAAAATCAAAAGTTTTGCACCAGCGATTATTTTCTACTTGCTATTGAAGTGTTTTTTACAACTGCAAAAGTATTAGATAATAACTTAATATACTTAAAACTTGACAAAAAAAAATTAAAAAATTTTTGTAAAAATAGCTGCAAATAACATTTTTAGAGCTTTTTCCAAATCTTTTTTCAAATGTTTTCTAGCTCAATTATTAAAAAAACTACAGCTGATTGAAGAAAAATGCAAAAATGAAAAAAATTTCAAAATTGCCAAAGCGATTATTTTTTTTTTTAAATATCGTTAAAAAAATGTAAGTAAGCTAAAAAGAAAGCATTTAACGAATACTTTAAAATGCTTTTTTTAAATTTTTTCTATGATGAAAATTGAAGAAGATACGCTTTTCCAAAGTCGGAGCAAAAATTTGATAACCTGCTCAGAATTATTGCCCGGTACTGTAAATAAACATAGATTTTAATAGTTTGTGATACTTCAGCAAATCAATTTTCTTGATTCAAATGAATTATTCATTATTTTTAAGTAAATTTTATACTAAATTAAAATTAATATTTCTCTTGTTTTTATAAAATACTT
Source organism: Anastatus disparis (assembly GCA_017163975.1). Classification (NCBI taxonomy): domain Eukaryota; kingdom Metazoa; phylum Arthropoda; class Insecta; order Hymenoptera; family Eupelmidae; genus Anastatus; species Anastatus disparis. Next base: position 12,098,561 of record JAFFSR010000383.1, on the reverse strand, counting down.
TTTTGAAATCAAATTATTAATCAAGGGACAACATTTTGTTGTTTTTTAATATTTTTACTTAATCCAAGATAACGTTTTCTTAAAACCAGCAAATTAATATTTCGATGTACTAAATTCCATAAGACAATCTCTGTTTTATTTGAATAAATACTAATTTCTAATATTTTGTTACAATTAAATTAATTTATATTCAATTTAAATAGTGGTATTTATATTTTCGTAAATCACTTTTCTTGATTCGAATAAGTCCTTCATTATTTTTAAGTAAATATTATACTGAACCGAAATTAACAGTTTTCCTGAAAAAAAAATAACAGTTCATATTATTAAAAATCGAACTACATTTTGTTGGTTAGAATACAATTTATTTAATCGAAAATGACATTACTTTAAAAAAAGTAAACTAATCTTTTGATTTATGAAATACCATAAGATAATCTTTATTTAAGTTAAAGAAATAGTAATTTCTAATGTTTTGATACAACTAGATAGATATTTATTTAATTTAAATAAACATATATTTTAGTGGTTCGTAATACTTCAGCAAATCAATTTTCTTGATTCAAATAAATTATTCATTATTTTTAAGTAAATTTTATACTGAATCGAAATTAATGTTTTCTGTTTTTATATAATATGTTTTAGAAATCAAATTATTAAAAATTGAACTACATTTTGTTGGCTTTAATCCAATTTAATTAATCCAAGATGATATTTACTTAAAACAAGCAAACTTCATTTTCAATGTATTAAATTCCATATGATAATTTTTACTCAAAATAAATTAATTGTAATTTCTAATGTATTTTATAATCAAATAAATATTTATTCGTTTCTAATTAACCCATATTTTAGTGTTCGTCGTATGTCAGCAAATCAATTTTCTTGAATCAAATAAATCATTCATTACTTTTACGTAAATTTTATACTAAATTGAAATTTATATTTTTCTTTTTTCAAAAAAAAAAAATTAAAATCAAATTTTTAGAATTGAACTACTTTTGTTTAATTTTAATACAATTTTCTTAATCCAAGATGAAATTTATTTAAAACAAGAAAACTAAACCTTTCATGTTAGAAATGCCATAAGATATTTTTTATTTTAATTAAATAAATAGTAATGTCTGATGTTTTGATATAATTAAATAAATGTTTATTAATTTAAATAAATGTAATTTTAGTGTTGTTCATATTTTAGTGAATCATTTTTCCTGATCCTAATTAATCATTTACTATTTTTAAGTAAATATTAAAATAAATTGAAATCCATATATTTCTTTTTTTATAAAATATTTTTTTATGAACAAGTTATTATAATTTTAACTACATTTTGTTGGTTTTAATACAATTTACTTAATCCAAAATAATTTTTATTAATCTTTTGATGTATGAATTATCATAAGATGATCTTTATTTAAGTTGAATGAATGGTAATTTCTAATATTTTGTTACAATTAAATAAATGTTTATTTAATTCAAATCAACACATATTAGAGTGGTTCGTCATATTTCAGCAAATCAATTTTCTTGAATCGAATAAATCATTCATTATTTTTAAGTAAATTTTATAAGAAATTGAAATTAATATTTTTCTTGTTTATATGAAATATTTTTTTTTTAATCAAATTATTAAAAATTGAACTATATTTTGTAAGTTTAAACACAATTCACTTAATCCAAAACGATATTTAGTTAGAACAAGTAAACCAATCTTTTGATCTATGAAATACCATAAGGTAATCTTTATTTAAGTTAAGTAAATGGTAATTCCTAATATTTTCTTACAGTTAAGTAAATTTTTATTTAATTCGAATCAACACATATTTTAATGGTACGTCAGTATTTCAGTAAATTACTTTTCTTGATTCAAATAAATGATTTATTATTTACAAGTTCAAAATATCTTAAATTTATACTAACAATTTTCTTGTTTTGATGAAATATTTTATAGGAATCCATTTCTTTGCTTTAATAACATCTCACTCAATCAAAACAAAAATTTACTTAGAACAAGTAAATGGAACTCAAGTACCTTCATGTACTAATACTTGGTAAATCATTGTTTTCTTCCAAGGTATATTTAATTAAGTAAATATTATTTTCTTCTCAGTAAGTATTTATTTCAATGTAGTTTAAATCCTTAACTTGACCTTACATTATTTAAAGTAAAGAGTAATTATTTTAAATTTCATTTTAATTTATTTAATTTAATTAAATGTATATTTATTAATAGTTTATGAATTTGAAGCAAATTATTTTATTTGTTTCAAATAAATGATTTATTTATTAATAATCCTATGTACTAATTTAAATAAATAATTTAATTGTTTGTAGTAAATATTATGAGTTAATTTAACTTTTTACTTTGCAATAAATATTTATTAATTTTAATAGCGTTTTATTTTATTTTAGATAATATTTACTTGATACAAATAAACTGATGTTAATACATTAGTTTGTTGAGATCTAGTAAATTATTTTTTTAGAATTTCTTTTTAGATTAGTAAATATTTATTTGTTTTTAGTATGTATTTATTTTAATTTAGTAAATTTGTTATGTTGATTCTTATTTATTTGAAATAAATATCTTTTTTTTTCATTCAAAGTTTAACTTACTTAATTAAAGTAAATATTTATTTAACAGTAGCTTCTTAAATTTAAACAAATATGTTTTCTTGATTCAAATAAATGATTTATTATATTTAAGAAAATATTCTAAATTCGAATCCCTAATTTACTTGTTTGAAGTAAATATTTTTAAGTAAATTCATATTTCATATTTAAATAAATATTTATTTGACTCAACAAATTTTTACTTAATTCAAGATAAAATTTATTTGATACAAGTAAATGAATTTCAAGTAAACTAATTTACTTGAATTTAACGAATTTTTTTTTCAGTGTAATGAGAATTAAAAATTTATATCTGATGTGTAGATTAAAAAATACCCGTCATTTTATTTCAAAGTACGTTAAAAAGAGAATTCGTGTTTTGAATCAAAGAAATGGTAATAAGAATATTACAGCAATAAATGAAAATATCAACAATGGAAAGATAGTAGTTTTTCCTTATGTTAAGGAATTGCAAAATAATTTTAGTAAAATTTTGAAACAGCAATTACGGTGTAATATTCAGGAACTCAAACTAACTTAAGAGCAGGTCGTATATCTCTGTCCTTTTCTAATCAAAGAATTAATTTTTTTGCAAAAACTAATAATTGTAGCAAAAAATATAGCCCCGTTTTGTACCATAAAAAACAATATTTTCTTTGATGAGGAAAAATTATTTTTATCGATTCGTTTTGAAGAAAACCTTGAAAAACTTAAAAAAATAGAGGTTAGGGTGGATAATTCAGTTTTTCAAAATTTTCTTAAAAACGAAGCGATAAAAATCATTTTCCCTGCTAAAAGAAAATATTGCTTTTTATTACACGAGATGGGGCTTTCTTCTTATTTTTTGCTACAATTATTAGGTTTTGCAGAACAATGAATTTTTTGGTTAAAAAAGGATAGAGATATACGATCTGCTCTTAATTTAGTTAACTAGGTAAAGATAGAAACAAAAAAATTGAAAACAAAAATGTCATATATAGAATATTGTGTAGTGATTGTAACCATGTATATGAGTAAATCTTCCATACTTTTAAAATTCATGTTACTGCGTCATTATTCGTAAATATGAGATAGCACATCTTTTCAGCAAATGTTTACTGATTCATTAAGATATCAGAAAGTAATTTTGCTATAGTTTGGATTATAATTAGACATGTCATTATATCGCGAATGGGGAAAAAATGTTTTTTTCTTAAATTTCAAATGTTACTAGGTCATGTAAAATGATAAATTACCGCTATAAAAAAACTGAATATTGTTCTTTTGATCTAAAATTCACACTAAAGCTGTATATAAGTACATACTTTTTAGAAATCAAGACCATGGGCGTGTGCCTGTTAACAAAAGTACTTTTTGAATAGTTATTAAAATGTTACCAAAAATTAATATGATTTACTTTTTTGTGGAAAATATGATGCTATACAAAAGACTATTCAGTGATTACGTTTTAAACTATATCAAAGGTAATATTAAGGGGGCCAGATACTATTAAAAGCTGAAATATATTGCTGAGATATATTGATATAAATAACTGATATTTAAAAATAACTAATTTCACATAAAAATACATTCAATTTGAAACATTTTCTATACCTTGAGAATTGAAGTGGTGGTGCTCGTTGAAAGTCTGGAACAAAAAATCCTTTATCGCAAGGTTTCTTCATAAGTTTTCATTGGATTTACTTGAAATTTTATGGAGATATTCAAAATTATAGTAGAATCCATATAAGTGTAAAACATTCATAAAAAATTCAAATAATTAAAAAATTTTTGAAAAAAAGTTTTTTTTATCAATTATTATAAATAATAAGTTAAAAACGCTGCCAAGTGCTTTGACGCAATGCTTTCTCATAGAGCACATTGAGTTAGAGTAATTTGATTTTATTTTTTTAAATACGATTTCAATATAAATGTCTCTATATTCTGTATTGAAGGCTGTCTTAATACCTACGAAAACTATATGAATTTTACTCTTTCTTAATTTTGCCATTTGCATAATGTGATTTTATGATGCTCTAAAAATAAAAATGCGTTTATAAAATTAATTTTCCCAAGCTTGTCTTCTTAACACTATAACCAATAACTTGCATACAAATTTTGGAACATTTTCATCGAATAGTTTACAAAAAATACCAAATAATTGAAAAATAAACACTATTTTCAAATTTTCAAAACGCTTTAACGTTACAACTACGCTAAGAAAACCAGTTTTCAAAAGTTCATTTTATTTAGGCAATAGTAAATAATTTCTATACATAATTTTAAGCTACTTCATCGAGTAGTTTACGTAAAATACCAAAAAATAAGTGAAATTCTATTCAAAATTTACAAAATGCTCTAAAATTAAAACTGTGCTAAGAAAATAAGTTTTTCCAAGCTTGCTTTAATTAGGCAATAACAAATAATATGTATGAAAATTTTTGAGTAAATTTATCGAATGGCTTTTGTGTAATAGAAAAAAAATGAAATGTAAATCTAAAATTAAAACTGCGCTAAGAAAATAAGTTTTCCAAAGCTTGATTTATTCAGATAATAGTGAATAATTTGCATAAAAATTTTTGAGCAAGTTTATCGAGTGATTTTTGTGCAATAGAAAAGAAATTAAAAATAAAAAATTTTTTCAAAATTTTCAAAATGCTCTAAAATTAAATGTGCGCTAAGAAAATTGAAGAAAATTAGTTTTCAAAAGTTCATTTTATTTTGGCAATCATAAATAATTTCCATACATAATTTGAAGCTCTTTCATCGAGTAGTTTACGTAAAATACCAAAAAATAAGTGAAATTCTATTCAGAATTTACAAAATGCTCTAAAATTACAACTGCACTGAGAAAATAAGTTTTTCAAAACTTGTTTTATTTAGGCCATTGCAAATGATTTCCATAAAAATTTTCGAGCAAATCTATCGAATGGTTTTTGTGTAATAGAAAAAAAATGAAAAATAGAGATTTTTTCCAATATTTTCAAAATGCTCTAAAATTAAAACTACGCTAAGAAAATAAGTGTTCCAAAGCTTGTTTTCTTTAGACAATAGCAAATAACTTGCATACAAATTTAGAAGAAAATCTATCGAATGGTTGTCGTAAAATAAAAAATAAATGAAAAAAAAAAATTTTTTTCAAAATTTTCAAAATGCTCTAAAATTAAAAGTGCGCTAAGAAAATCAGTTGGTAAAAGTTATTCTTCTTTTAACATTCACAAATAATGTCCATAGAAATTTTCAAGCAAATTCTTTGAGTAGTTTAGGTAAAATACCAAAAAAATGAAATATCAAAATTTTTTCAAAATTCTTAAAATGGCTCTAAAAAAAAAAACTAAACTGAGAAGATCAATTTTCAATAGCCCCCCCCCCTCCCCCCAGTTATACAAAAAAATAAATTGCATGCAAAATTTGAAGCAAATCCATCGAGTAGTTCTCGAGATATTATTGGCGTACTGAAATCATGCACACACACACACACACACACACACACATACATACAGACATTTTCTGGAAACCACTTTTTTCGACTTCCTGAGTCTAAATATGTACAAATTAATGAGAAAATAGAAAAAAATTTATTTTACTAATACAATGCTTTCTCTATAAGAAAGCAACATACAATTTCAAACATTTTTTGGTTTAAAACATTTTCTATATCTTGAGAATTGAAGTGATGGTGTTCATTGAAAGTCTGGAACATAAAAGACTTTACCGCAAGGTTTCTTCATGAGTTTTTATTAGATTCACTTGAAATTTTATGGAGATATTCAAAATTATGGTAGAATCTATATAAGTGGAGCAGATTTCGAATTAATTTATTTCTATTTATTTTTGCTTTCTCATAGAGAAAGCATTGTATCAGTAAAAAAAATTTTTTTCTATTTTTTTATTAATTTGTACATATTTAGACTCAGGGAGTCGAAAAAAGTGGTTTCCAGAAAATGTCTGTCTATATGTGTGTGTGTCTGTGTGTGTGTGTGTATGTATTCAGTACGCCAATAAGATCTGGAGAACTACTCGATGGATTAGCTTCAAATTTTGCATGCAATTTATTTATTTGTCTAACTGGGGGGGAAGCTATTGAAAATTGATCTTCTTAGCTCAGTTTTTTTTAGAGCCATTTTAAGAATTTAAAAAAAATTTTGATTTTTTATTTTTTTGATATTTTACGTAAACTACTCGAAGAATTTTCTTGAAAATTTGTATGAACATTATTTGCGACTACCGAAAGAAGAAAAACTTTTACCAACTGATTTTCTTAGCGCACTTTTAATTTTAGAGCATTTTGAAAATTTTGAAAAAAATTTTTTTTTTTTCATTTGTTTTTATTTTACGACAACCATTCGATAGATTTGCTTCTAAATTTGTATGCAAGTTATTCGCTATTGTCTACAGAAAACAAGCTTTGGAACACTTATTTTCTCAGCGTAGTTTTAATTTTAGAGCATTTTGAAAATTTTGGAAAAAATCTCTATTTTTCATTTTTTTTCTATCACACAAAAACCATTCGACAGATTTGCTGGAAAATTTTTATGGAAATCATTTGCAATGGCCTAAATAAAACAAGTTTTGAAAAACTTATTTTCTCAGTGCAGTTTTAATTTTAGAGCATTTTGAAAATTTTGAATAAAATTTTTCTAATTTTTTTTATATTTTACGTAAACTACTCGATGAAAGAGCTTCAAATTATGTATAGGAATTATTTATGATTGCCAAAATAAAATGAACTTTTGAAAACTAATTTTCTTCAATTTTCTTAGCGCACATTTAATTTTAGAGCATTTTGAAAATTTTGAAAAAATTTTTTATTTTTAATTTCTTTTCTATTGCACAAAAATCACTCGATAAACTTGCTCAAAAATTTTTATGCAAATTATTCACTATTATCTGAATAAATCAAGCTTTGGAAAACTTATTTTCTTAGCACAGTTTTAATTTTAGAGCATTTTGAAAATTTTGGAAAAAATGTTTATATTTCATTTTTTTTCTATTACACAAAAGCCATTCGATAAATTTACTCAAAAATTTTCATACATATTATTTGTTATTGCCTAATTAAAGCAAGCTTGGAAAAACTTATTTTCTTAGCACAGTTTTAATTTTAGAGCATTTTGTAAATTTTGAATAGAATTTCACTTATTTTTTGGTATTTTACGTAAACTACTCGATGAAGTAGCTTAAAATTATGTATAGAAATTATTTACTATCGCCTAAATAAAATGAACTTTTGAAAACTGGTTTTCTTAGCGTAGTTGTAACGTTAAAGCGTTTTGAACATTTGAAAATAGTGTTTATTTTTCAATTATTTGGTATTTTTTTTAAACCATTCGATGAAAATGTTCCAAAATTTGTATGCAAGTTATTGGTTATAGTGTTAAGAAGACAAGCTTGGGAATATTAATTTTATAAACGCATTTTTTATTTTAGAGCATCATAAAATTACATTATGCAAATGGCAAAATTAAGAAAGAGTAAAATTCATATAGTTTTCGTAAGTATTAAGACAGCCTTCAATACAGAGGATAGGGACATTTATATTAAAATCGTATTTAAAAAAATAAAATCAAATTACTCTAACTCAATGTGCTCTATGAGAAAGCATTGTGCCAAAGCACTTGGCAGCGTTTTTTTATATGAAATCAATTATTTTTAGACATCAGCAATTTATATCAATATATCTCAGCAATATATTTCAGCTTCTAATAGTATCTGGCCCCCTTAAGAAGCATAAACAGAAATTTCTTTATTAGGAACGTGTGCCTAGTATACTAGGCACACTTATTACTCTATATATAGATGAAGATCTGTGTTACTTTAAAATTATAATTAAAAAACGTAATTCACCTTTGAAAATATGTTTTTATCTTCTAATATGAAAACCTGACCTTTCATACACCTTTTCTCTGTTGTGAACTTTCTAATTTACTATTTTATAGTACTCAATGGAATTTTTAAGTTGGTTCTTAAGTATTAAGTAGATAAGCTATGCCGGTTCTAGCGCAGTGCATTGGAACCGGCATAGCATTTCTGGATCACTCAAGCTGGGCAGGGTAACCCGGGTCACCTAAGCTAGGCCACGTAACCCAATAACCCAAGTTGTTTTACCCTTGTTGGCGCACCTCCCCTTTGCATTACTGGCACACTTGCATTTCTAACGTGAATTTCTAACGCATCGTGAATTTCTAGCGTGCCGATAAGGTAGGGAATATGCCGGGATGCGGATATATTTAATTTAAATATTTTATTTTAATATTTTATTTTTTAATATTTAAATAAATTAATTTAATATTATTTTTATCAATTTTTTTAAATAAAAAATTTTTAGCAAGAAAAAAATTTTTTTTATAATAATTATTAATTATTGTTAATAATTATTAATAATTAATAATATTTAAAAAATTAATTGAACAAATAAATAAAAATGGAAACATTCGATAATCTGCGGATATACAAGTTTCCAAAATAATTTAGTATAATGACTCTGTGGTCGAGTGGTATAAGTGCTTACCTCTCGACCAGAGGGTCACGGGTTCGCGCCCATTCCAAGTCAACTTTTTTTTTATATTTTAAAAATTTCTAAATATTATTTCAAACTGAAAATTCATTTAATTTGAAGTAAAGAAGCAATTCAAAAATTTATTCACATTTAATAAAAGTTATAAGTCGCGCGTATATCACGAATTATCTACTTTATCGACACGCGACAAGTGGGGATACTTCTCGAACATTAGTAATAAAAGAAAGGAGTGAGAATTTAATGGTAGAAGAGTGGGGATACACTTGTACTTATACAAGCGAGCCTAGCTCGAAGAAATCAGTCCTTCACTCGACGGCTTGGAAGACGGATCTCTCTCCAATACTAAGGATGGTTCTGGAAGTTTGTTACATGAATAATAAAGGATAGCTCCAATGTACTAGGAAATCAAGATATTAAAATAATTTTAAATCAAGTATATTATCTAATATAAATAAAATTGCATATGTATGTATGTATGGTATGTATGTAGTATATCGATATGGATGTATTTAATGCGAACGAGTTTGAATATGTTTAAATACTTATATGAATAAGTTTAAACTAGTTTAAACAAGTTTAAATATTGATATCAATATGTTTTAATAGTTATATGAATAAGTTCAAATCTTTATACGAAAATGCTTAATACTAGCATGAACGAATTTAACACTAATATGAATAAATGTAAATATGAATGAGTTTTAATGCTTATATGTATAGATAAATGTATACATATGATAGATGTTAATTTATAATAATAAAAAAGAATGAGAAAGTGATATAAGCCCCAGCCTACGCCCATATCTATGAGAAACAGCCAGAGATTTTTTCTCTCCTTTGAACTCTCTCATTCTCTTTTGATTTGTTTTTTTTTATTTTTAACAATTAATTTATAAAACAAAAATAAGTGATACATTGAACCTAATTTAATACATTAACTATACATCGCGAACAATATACTTTTATCTAATTCCGCACGACTGAAAGGTGAATACATAGCCGTTCGTTCTACGTTGTGGTAAGAGCAATCTACTTCATCCCTTCATTCATCTTCTTCGGGTAATGGCGTCAGGATTGGAAGGTGTTGCGTGAGTAGCCATTCCTTGAGAGCATGCGCATTCGTTACTGCACATACCGGCTTCCTTGCAAATGGATGACAGTCACGTTTGCAGCCATCGACGTCAATATTCTTAAGGGCTTTTAATTTAGGACATCCAATTTCCTCCATATTGACAATAGTTCTAGAAAGATAAAAAATAATTAATAATGGTCAAGTATATATTATATATTCATACTTACTTTCTCGGCAAAATCTCTTGGATCCATCTTTTCTTCTCAAGGCCTTTAACGTATATTTTAGCAGCATTCTTGAGACTATCTTGCAATACTTTGATTACGTCACAGTACGGAGTTGCTCCAGCTTCCCAAGGAATCCCATGGTGTTTCTTCTTTAACTATTCATTTACCGACTGTTCCATGTCGAGAAGTTTCTTCCACTTACAAGGAGGTTGGAAAAAATATACCAAGGGTTTAGCATCCTTTTCAACGATAAACATGGCGGCTTCTTTTACAACGAATAAGTTTGAGGATCTTCTGAAGCCTTGTACATCTAATACGTATTCCATCATTTTTGCTCTCTCCTTGATGTTGCTGCCTGCTCTTCAAACTGAATAATGATTATACAGAGCTTGTGAGTTTACTTTTATACTCTCATCCCCCACTCTTAAAGCTTCTAGAATATTCGTATCCCCTCTCTTGACGCCATCTTGGCTTCTCCAACCGCTTTCGAAAATGGGTATAAATGGAGGAGCTCCGCGAGCTGAAAATCATTCTTGTGCTTCGAGCTCATCGAGAAGGAAGTCCTCCGATAAGTCCACAAAAAGTTTATTTTCAAAGATCTCCAGATCATCAATAAAGTGTATTACGAAGATAGAAAAATTTCCAGATAAATCTTCATAGAAGGTAAATATTATATGAGCTATTATTTTTTAAGTACATATTACAAGAGCTAATTATTTATTTATTTACAGACGTCTTGATCATCGAACAGAGCTGTTCAAAAAGGGAAAGTCTCAAAAAGCACACGTGAAAGGGATCTCCACAAACAATAGATATAAGTTATTCTATAGAATAGATATAAGATGCAATCTCCTGAATATTTTTCATATACTGTGAAGCTACTTCAAGACTCGTTGGAGTATCATAGAAATGGTCAAGCCAATATCAATGACCTGGAATCCTGGAGAAGTCTATGTACCGATTCCATTACTTCTTTACGTGCATTGATGACCTGTCGACTATCAAAATCTCAGAAGAAAAAATGCAAGACTTCAATGGTTCACTTGCTGACCATTCAATCTAAGCTGCACAGCTATTTAAAAACAGGTGGTCGTATAGAGAATATAGTTGAGAACGAGTTACAACCTGCCAACGTTGTCAATGAAAAGAGCGTTCAGTGGGATGACTTCCAATCGGCATTCGAAACTCGCATACGATCTGGAGTAATATCCAATCTAGGTCATTTAGATATTATAACGTTCATAAAGGATGCTCGAACAGTGTTCGAGTCAAAGATAACCAACGCTCTTAATGAATACGAAGCGCTCAAAGTCAATGCTGAGCTGTCGGCAGAATATACGGTTCAGAAGGATGATTCGATGGTCACTGAAGTTAAATACTTCAACACAGAGAATGCTGCCATCTTCCCGACTACCGATATCATCGAATGGTTTGACAACAAAGTTAAACAACCCATTCTTTGAGAAATGGAGGAATTCGAGCAGAAAGGATCTGGATGGAGTTTGTGAGAAATATTGAGCCTCACAATTAACATCAACAAGCTCAATCCCCTGAGAGGCAGTTCATACATTCAGCTACCAAAGCCCATCCAAAACAAGACAGCATGTGTAAACGTGCAAAATAAAGACAAACAGTGCTTCAAGTGGGCGATCCTATCTGCGCTATGTCCAGCTGATCGAGATCCACAACGTGTAAGCAAATATAAAGATTACGAAGGTGTGCTCAACTTTGAAGGAATAGACTTTCCAACTCCAGTAAAACAGGTGGCTAAATTTGAAAAGCAGAACGATGTCAACGTGTATATATTAAAGAAGTCTGGCATCAGCTATTCAGTCCAGCCATGTCATGTCACCTCTCTCAAAAAGGAACGTCACGTCAATTTATTGTTAATTCAAGACGTCTACGTTGATCACGAAGAAAAAGCCGATAGTGATGATGATGATTCACCACCTAAATTCCACTATGTATGGATTAAGAATTTGTCGCGATTAGTAAGCAGTCAATTAACTAAACATAACCATGAGATTAATGTATGCGATAGATGTCTGCACTACTTCATTAATGAAGAGAAATTCAAGGCACACGAAGTGGACTGTCAGCAGATGAATAAGTGTAGAATCTAGTTACCTTCGAAAAATGATGATGTATTGTTGTTTCGTAATTTCAATAATAAAACCAAAGTGCTATTTGTCATCTACGCAGATTTTGAGTGCCTGCTGAAACCTGTAGATAACGATACGCGTGCATACCAACGTCATCAGGCCTATAGTATTGGATATTACATTAAGTGTAGTTTCGACGACGAGAGGTCTGGATATTACAGCTATAGACAAGAAGAGGATGGCATCAAGACTCCTGCTGAGTGGTTTGTTGAGCAACTTCAAACATTAGCAGACGAGTTAAATGCTTTACATTCTAATCCGAAGCCTATGGATCTCACCAGAGAAGATCAAGAAGACTTTAGAGCAGCTAAAATCTGCCATATTTGTACAAAGTCTTTTGCTCCTTCTGCTGTAAAAGTGAGAGACCACTGCCACCTTACGGGAAAGTACAGAGGTGCTGCTCATGAGGGATGTAATATAAATTTCCAAGATGCGAAATTCATTCCAGTCGTCTTCCATAACTTGACTGGGTACGACTCTCATTTCATCATCAAGGAGCTCTCCACAGCTGACAATTTTAAAGGACGTGTACAGCTGATCGCAGAAAACAAGGAACGCTATATTTCCTTTACAAATCATGTTGAAGGTAGCGATGTGAGCTTTAGATTCATAGACTCCTTCAGATTCATGCCTTCGTCACTGGAGAAATTGACTTCATACTTGGATGAGCATAATATCACCTCTCAAGCATTCAAGGAGTCAGGCTACACAGGAGAGCAGATCAAGTCATTACTCAGAAAAGGAGTTTTCCCATACGACTACGTGAGCGCTTTCGAGAAATTAGAAGAGAAAGAGTTACCATCGAAAGAAGACTTCTACAGTAAATTGAATGAGTCTGAGATCAGCGAAGAAGATTACACGCACGCGAGAAATGTGTGGGAAACACTCAGGATAGAGACGCTAGGCGAGTATTCCGATATATACTTGAAGACAGATATTCTCCTGTTAGCTGACATTTTTGAAAATTTTCGATCAACGTGTGCGGAAGCTTATGGATTGGATCTGGCACATTACTACACAACTCCAGGCCTGACATGGGACGCCATGTTGAAATACACCGATATAAAACTAGAGTTGTTGACTGACATAGATATGCTGATGTTCATCGAGAGAGGTATAAGAGGAGGGATCAGCCAGTGCTCCAATCGATACGCCAAGGCAAATAATAAGTATATGGACGATTACAATCCTGAAGAGGAAGATAAGTATCTCATGTACTTTGATGCCAACAATCTCTACGGATGGGCAATGACGCAGCATTCACCAACTGGAAATTTCAGATGGCTTGACGTCAATGACGATACAGTATTTGATTACAACGTTCCAGATGATTCAAGCGTTGGTTTTATTTATGAAGTCGACTTGGAATATCCGCCTAGTATTCGCGATGCTCATAAAGATTTACCTTTATGTCCGGAACATAAAGCGCCACGTGGTGATAAACAAAAGAAGCTATTAACCACGCTTGACAATAAAGAGCGATATGTCATTCACTATCTTGCATTGAAGCAAGCCATCAAGCATGGAGTAGTCGTGAAAAAAGTATATAGAGTTCTTCAGTTTCAACAGAGTCCATGGTTAAAGCCTTACGTCGACTTGAACACGGAGAAAAAGAAGCAGTCCAAGAATGAATTCGAGAAGCTCTTTTTCAAATTGATGATCAACGCAGTCTATGGTAAGACAATGGAGAACGAGCGGAAGAGAGTCAACGTTAAGCTAGTAAATAAATGGAGTGGTCGTTACGGAGCAGAAGCACTCATCGCGAGTCCAAACTTTCACAGCAGAACAATTTTCGACGAAAACCTTGTGGCAGTAAAATTAGCTCACACGTAGATAACGGTGAGGAAGCCTATATACGTTGGACTCAGTGTGCTGGATACCTCCAAGACTCTCATTTATGATTTCCATTATTCATATATGAGAGAACGTGTTGGTGATAAATGTAAACTGCTGTACATGGACACGGATAGCCTTATATATGAAATACGTGATGTGAACGTATACGAGATGATGGAGAGAGATATCGACAAGTTCGATACATCGGACTATCCAGTCAATAATCAGTTTAGATTTCCTACCGTTAACAAGAAGGTGATTGGTCTCATGAAAGATGAGTGTGGAGGTAACGTAATGACGGAGTTCATTGGATTACGCAGCAAAATGTATGCAGTCCGCATACAGAATAAGAACCCTATCAAGAAGGCTAAAGGGGTTAAAACAGCTGTTGTTAAAACTCGCATCGATTTCGAGGATTATCGCAACTGCCTCTTCGATAAGTCCATCGTAAGATGCATTCAAAATAATATTCGATCCAGCCGCCATGTTGTACATACGGAGCAACAATCAAAAATTGCTTTAAGCCCACATGACAACAAACGTCATCTATTAGCTGATACAACTGATACGTTGCCATGGAGCCATTATGAAGTTCTAGACGAATCAGAAGTGTTGGAAATGGCTGAAGAGTGGGAGGTGAGAGCAGCCGCAGAGAGGGGAGAAGTCCTACATAAGGAGCTCCGCAACGGCAACGAGCACATTCGTTCAGTTGACGAGCCAGAGAACGGAGAGCCTCTCAGCAAGAAACCAAGGATCGAAGAAGCATCGTCTTAAGTAAGTACTTAGAAAATATCTCTTAAATATATTATATCAGTATAATAAACCATTATTTTTCTTTCAGAATGGACTTAAACGCTTTAAATAAAATCTGCGGCAACACCTTTCTTCCAAGGAAAAAATTATCAGAATTGGAGAATGGAAAGAATTATGTAATCACGGAGCTGAGACAAGTCAAGACCAAATTTGGCCTAAGGATTGTAGTCACCATCAAACAGGAATTTCAAGTTTTTCTACCCGACCGTGTATCCAAGGCATTGGAGAAAAATGAAAGCTTATTCGAAGAGATGACAGCTAAAGCCAATAAATATCAATTATTTATGTTATATCATGGTGATAATAAGTTTGAATTTAATTAATTGTTTATTGTAAATAAAAAAAAAAAAATAAAAAAAATAAAAAATAAAGAGAAAGTCAATGGAGAGGAAAACGAGTCATGGGTTAGTCCTATATAGTGAATTCGTTCATTATATAAGACTAACAAATGACGATTCTATTGGTTGTTCCTCACAGGTGTGGGCGAAGGTGGGGGCTCATACCACTTTCTCTTCATTTATTTTTTTTTAAACATCAAACTTATTAATCCAGCTATTGTGAGAAGCATCAAAACCAAGCCATTTTACATAAACTTGATTACCTCGTTTCTTCAAGACTTTTTCTACAAGATATACATCGGGATACATTACTTTTTGGAGTTCCTGCTCATAGAAGCCACCAGTGATGGGCTGATCGTGATAATTTTTGAGATGATAAGTTACTGGATTAGTTGCTGCCACTTTAGTTATTGTAAATATCTCTGTGGACCAGTTAGGTGTATATCCCTTCTCAAATAATTGCTTCACGTTACTAACCCTAACTTTATCATCAACTTTGAACTTTGGCTTTTTAGTTGGAATAATTTTTTTATTAAAACGTTTGAGAACTTCTGCTACGTTAGTAGCTGTAACTTCGTTGGGTTTTATACCGATGGTTCGATGTTTTCTATCATTGTAAGCTATTATTAGCTTAGGTAAAATATCAAGCCATTTATAGTTTCCACGTAAACTAAACTCTACCTACATCTTATTTTTCAGTGTACGATTGAAACGTTCACAAATGGATGCTTTAAGATGGCTGTACGTAGAGTATAAATTAATCTTGTATTTTCCATGAGACTTTGAAAATACGTATTATAGAACTCTTTACCTTTATCTGTTTGTAAATTCTTTGGTACTCGACCTTTACGTAAAATAGATTTCATAGCATCAGCGACATCTTGTCCAGTTTTTCGTTTAACAGGAACTGCCCACGCATACTTTGAAAATACATCTATTACGGTAAGCATATATTTGAATCCTTTATTCTCTTTAGAATAAGTTTGCATTTCTACTAGATCCGCTTGCCATGTCTCGTCCAAACCTCGCACATCGAATTTTCGACGTGGATAATTACGACGTACTGGGTTGTGAAGCTCTTCTACAAGTCTATGACGTTGTTCCATCGATGGTTATCGACTGACTGTTTTGCACTAACAGTGATATTGCCTCCTTTTATAGTCTCAATTTCCAACTGGCTTTGTATGAATTTCTTATCGAGTTCATCTCTATGCATCTCTACGATTTTATTTAGATTATTAAGATCACTTCTCAAACTAGATATTGAATCTAATAATCTTTGAACTTCTAAACGTACGAAACGTTGTAAAGTATCTAAATTCACAGCTTCATTGAGTTGATTAGGTGATGCGAGATTACAAAGTCTCTTATTCTCCAAGTCATACTGACCATCAGATGTAATTTTATATCCAACACCTGGAGGACCACGACCGCCCTCGCTTCGTTTAAGATTACGTCCGAATACGTCGACACTCATCTTGATAATGTTTAAGTATTCGCTTGTGTCTCAGTATATATAGCCAGCTTCTCGCAGTTCATTGATGATTGAATGAATCTCGTTTGTATGACTAGGGTTTCCAGCTTCTCTCTCGGCTATGAGTAATCGTAATCGATCGACAAGTTTATTAGGATCATCCCAATAGACATAATCCATCAACATATCCCTTCTAGCAACTTTGTATCGAGGTAATAGTCCACCACCACGTTTAAACATAGGAGCAATGATGTTATCAAATTTCTTGCTTCTGTGAGCACGAATCTGTTCATCGTTTCTGTAACGTCTCCTGTGAGCACTAGTAGCTTCAAGAATCTGTCGATAGTTTTGCATATCACTTGAGCTAAAGTTTTTCTGATTAGGCTGTTTTGCTAGTATCAACTCTAGCAAACCATCAGTTCTCGGATATTTCACATCTTTAACTTTTACATATCTATTTTCAAAGTAAATAGGTGAGTCACCTATTACGTATTTGTCATCTTCTTTACGAACACCGTAAATTTTATCTAAATCCTCGGTTTGATTTTTCATGAGTTTGAGAATATACTTGTTATTATCCGTTTCACTATTTTCATCATCACTGAGAGCTGATTCAAATTCTGTATTCGTGTGTGGTCGAACAGTTTCATTCAAAGATGCTTCATCGGACTCGTAAGATTTCTCTGCAACGCTATCATTATTTACACTCATGATATCAGTAGCTTGTTCCTTGGTTTCAAGATTTTGAGATTTTTTAGATGTCTCAACAAGTTTCTGTAGAGGATCGACTATTGGTTTGAAAGTTTCTCCAATTGCTTTCTCGAAATCATCCTTTCCATATTTCAATAGATTGTATTTACGCTTGACTGCATTTCTCGCTTTGATAAGTTGATGCAGTATATCTTTTCTCCGGTGAATGTCGGCCATGTTGTCGATTCGACGTTCAATCATGGAATGTTATGACTACACTAAGAGTGTGCTATATTTATAGCAAAACAGTCAAAGCCCTTTCTATACCTGCCAGCATTGATTGAACTATCTTTATCCATCATCAAGAAACCATACTTATCATCTGTCCAACGTCGTGAACATAGACTTTTGAATTGAGCATAAGACATGTCTGAATTTACGTGATCATCGTACAAATGTCTTAGGTTAACATCATCTTGACGGAAAATTATCCACAGATTTACATTGTCTCCTACAAGATGTTTTGGTATATGAACATAAGATTGACAGAGATAGAAACAATCAACATTCTTGTGCCTTCCCATGCAGAAAAATGTTCTTACATTATCCTGTTTCTCGCTAATAGTCCACCGCCACGTTTAAACATAGGAGCAATGATATTTCTGCCGATGAATTTTTACATAGTAAATGTAAAGTTTGCTATAATAAAAGAATGAAGATAGCATTTTTACCGTGTGGACATTGTTACTGTTGCTATCAATATGCCAGTAATGTTAAACAATAATCAGTAGAAGAGACATTAATTTAATAGTAGAGTATTTATATCTTAAGCACCTCAAACAAAAAAGATTTTTTGTTTTTAGGAAGCGATGGGAGCCTCAACTAACGCACTCTACCTGTGAGGTACAACTGAGAATCGTCACTTGTGAACCCCTTACTACAATATCTAAATATTATGCATTATCAAAATTACATTTATCCAGCATTTAAATAAGTCTTTGAAAAATCATGCAATTCTATTAAAACATCTATAAATTTGATTGATAACTTTAGTCGATAAAGTTGAACAACATATCAGAAATCTATCCATCCTCGGAGTGAAAGTAGTTGCATATCGAACTTGATCGAATCTTTATCGAACTTGATCAAATCTTTATCGAATCTTTATCGAATTTTGCTCGAACTTGATCGAATTTTGATCAAATTTTGATCGAATCTTTATCGGATTTGACCGAATCTTTATTGAATTTTATCGAATGTTTATCGAACTTGATCGAATCTTTATCGAACTTGATCGAATTTTGCTCGAATCTTTATCGGATTTGACCGAATCTTTATTGAATTTTATCGAATGTTTATCGAACTTGATCGAATTTTGATCGAATCTTTATCGAACTTGATCGAATTTTTATCGAATTTGATCAAATGTTTATCGAATTTGATCGAATGTTTATCGAATTTGATCGAATATTTATCAAACTTGATCGAATTTTGATCGAATATTGATCGAATCTTGATCGAACTTGATCGAATCTTTATCGAACTTGATCAAATCTTTATCGAATCTTTATCGAATTTTGCTCGAACTTGATCGAATTTTGATCAAATTTTGATCGAATCTTTATCGGATTTGACCGAATCTTTATTGAATTTTATCGAATGTTTATCGAACTTGATCGAATCTTTATCGAACTTGATCGAATTTCGCTCGAATCTTTATCGGATTTGACCGAATCTTTATTGAATTTTATCGAATGTTTATCGAACTTGATCGAATTTTGATCGAATCTTTATCGAACTTGATCGAATTTTTATCGAATTTGATCAAATGTTTATCGAATTTGATCGAATGTTTATCGAATTTGATCGAATATTTATCAAACTTGATCGAATTTTGATCGAATATTGATCGAATCTTGATCGAACTTGATCGAATCTTTATCGAACTTGATCGAATCTTTATCGAACTTGATCGAATCTTTATCGAACTTGATCGAATCTTTATCGAACTTGATCGAATCTTTATCGAACTTGATCGAATCTTTATCGAACTTGATCGAATCTTTATCGAACTTGATCGAATCTTTATCGAACTTGATCGAATCTTTATCGAACTTGATCGAATCTTTATCGAATTTGATCAAATGTTTATCGAATTTGATCGAATTTTGATCGAATTTGATTGAATGTTTATCGAACTTGATCGAATCTTTATCGAATTTGATAGAATTTTGCTCAAACTTGATCGAATTTTGATTGAATTTTGATCGAATTTGATCTAATCTTTATCGAATTTGATCGAATCTTTATCGAATGTTTATCGTACTTGATCGAATCTTTGTCGAACTTGATTGAATTTTGCTCGAACTTGATCGAATTTTGATCAAATTTTGATCGAATTTTGATCGAATCTTTATCGGATTTGATCGAATCTTTATTGAATTTTATCGAATGTTTATCGAACTTGATCGAATCTTTATCGAACTTGATCGAATTTTGCTCGAACTTGATCGAATTTTGATCGAATTTTGATCGAATTTGACCGAATCTTTATCGAACTTGATCGAATCTTTATCGAATTTGATCAAATGTTTATCGAATTTAACCGAATGTTTATCGAACTTGATCGAATCTTTATCGAACTTGATCGAATCTTTATCGAACTTGATCGAATCTTTATCGAATTTGATCGAATCTTTATTGAACTTGATCGAATCTTTGTCGAATTTGATCAAATGTTTATCGAATTTGATCGAATGTTTATCGAATTTGATCGAATATTTATCGAACTTGATCGAATTTTGATCGAATGTTGATCGAATCTTGATCGAACTTGATCGAATCTTTATCGAACTTGATCGAATCTTTATCGAACTTGATCGAATCTTTATCGAATTTTATCGAATGTTTATCGAATTTGATCGAATTTTGATCGAATTTAATTGAATGTTTATCGAACTTGATCGAATCTTTATCGAATTTGATCGAATCTTTACTGAATGATTATTGAACTTGATCGAGTCTTTATCGAATTCGCTAATTTTGAAGCTATATGATGGAAATGGCTAGATGTTTATTTAAATTATGAAATTATCTCGTTATCTTAAAATCATCTTATCAATTTATTAAACTTGCTACTTACCAGGTTAATTTACTATAAATACAACAGATTTTAGATTTGAGAATCAGTATGCATAGTACACTTGAGCTATCAACATGGCTAACTTTCTTGAAATTGAAAAACAAAGGGAGGCGATTAAATCTAAACTTCCAAATCAATCAAATCAATCAAATATCAATCCCGGTCAATTATTTGATTCTAATCAAAATAAAGAAACACCATTTACAGGTAATTCAGAGACCGAAGTTACTTGTAACGATGCTGATAAGTCTACGCTTAATACATCTTTTCAACTCATAAAAAGTTCTAAAGGAAAAGATAAACTCCTTTTAAATGGTATTCCTTTTTATAAGGATAAGGCTATGAGTAATGGTAATATTTACTGGAAGTGTCAATTTTACCGTTCAAAATAAATGTTCAAGTCGTGCTGTAACGAAGGATATGAGACTTGTAAGTTGTACATCACATAACCATATAATAACGCCTGAGCAGGAAGAAAAGGTAATAAGAAATATGACTTTTGAGGAAAAACGTAAGTTTAATGATGCTCTCAACACACATCATACAAATGATGAACTCGCGGGGAGAGATAATGTTGATTCCATCAATCAGCAAAGGTATCCAGAATCGAAAATACTTGAAGATAGTTATTCTAGCTCTGATGATGAAATAGAAAATTATCAAAAGAATAAAAAGTACAACATATTTCAAAGTTATAAAAGGAAACTTCGTAATAACGCTTCATCAGTATCAAGATGTAAAAAAGTGAAAGTTAGTTCTAACGATGTTAATAGTGATACATCATCAGATTCTTCTAATAATACTTTTCTTCAACTCAAAAACTGTAAATCAAAATCTAACTTTAAAAATTCACCAGTATATAGATTTAAAAAAGCAAAATTAAGTTCCATAGATTCTTACAATGATACTTCATCAGATCATTCTATTAGTAACGCGTCTTCATCTAAATACATGAGCGATCTCCTGTTGGAAGATTATGGAATTGGAGAATGGGCAACCCTAATGTATTTGTTGATCGCCTTCGTATTCTTACATCTCCAACTAATACAAATCCGTATACTACCAAGGAGATAGACTTTATAATTAACGAACTACGAGAAGTTGGTTATATATATTAACTTGGGGTGATATGCTTCAAATAAATGTTGAAGAGCTTTTGAAGCATCAACCATACACAATCAAAAGTTTATTTGCTTTCTGAACGTCCCTCCAGAATTGAAACAGAGAGAATATTTTCTATCTGAAACATCTGCCCGATCGGATAGTTAGCGCCATCAGTGATAACGTTTGAAAACATGTGTGAGTGGGAGAATCATTATAAAAGACTGACCCTTCAGTAAAAGGTTCATTTAGGATGAGGCACTTGGTGGATGTGCAAGAAAAATAGCCTGACTCAAAGACTTGGCTGTAACTCCTTTCAAAAATGATTCCAACTCTGTTGTAGTTAGGAAAGTCTTGTCCATGACATCAACTATCGTACAAGAGAAAACAGTAGTATATTTGTATAAATAGACAGAGTGGTAAAGAAAGAGATCTTGTCACACCCATCCCAGCAGCAGAAAATCTTTTTCGTTCAACCTTCTTGAACCATTATAGTAGAGACAGATCCGTTTTCCAAGCCATCGAGCGAAGGAATGATTTCTTCGAGCTAAGCTTGCTCGTATAAATACAAGTGTATCCCCACTCTTCTACCATTGATTCCCACTCCTTTCTTTTATTACTAATGTTCGAGAAGTATCCCCACTCATCGCGTGTCGATAAAGTAGATCGTTTGTGATATACGCGCGACTTATAACTTTTATTAAATGTGAATAAATTTTTTAATTGCTTCATCACTTCAAATTAAATGAATTTTCAGTTTGAAATAATATTTAGAAATTTTTAAAATGAAAAAAAAGTTGACTTGGAATGGGCGCAAACCCGTGACCCTCTGGTCGAGAGGCAAGCACTTATACCACTCGACCACAGAGTCATTATACTAACCCGACAAGAAAAATATTAAGGATGCCCTACAAAATTGTAAGGACCCCACAGGGCATCCTGACAGGGGCGCTACTTGGCTTGTAATGGGGCGCTTCTGAGGTCCTGATAGGGCAGCCTCATTTTCCTAAATATTCTATTATTACCCGTCCACTGCCCGATAATTGCCTGACTATGGATATTCAAAACCTTTTAAAGTAAAACATAACCTCTTCTGAAATTCTCGCCAGTAAATTAAATTTTATTTTTCTTATAAGATACGAATTAGTTTGCAAAAGATAAATGTATTGATATTTTTATAAAATAATATGAATGAATCATTCTTCAACTCAATTTTATATATAATGCATTTATTTTGTTCTACGAAAATTCAATGTTGATTGCTATTAAAACACACGCACACATACACCACACTAGTAAATAAGAACATGGCTGTATCTAAAATTAAAATAATTCTTCTTTTCGTGTTGAATATTATTTATATTCAAACTATTTTAGAGTTAAATTTACAAGAAAAATAGTTTTTTTCACACCAAATAAACACGTGCATCAGATGAGGTTATGTTATCACTTCGAATTTTTTCAACATCGATTGTCAGGCAACTGTCAGGTGATAAACGGGTAACAATAGGGCACATCTGAAAATGAGTCTGCCCTATCGGGACCTTAAAATCGCCCCATTACATGCCATCTAGGAACCCTTTAGGGCACCCTACAGGGACCTTATAATAATCTTAGGGTACCTTATAGGGACCTCATTTTCACCCGAAATTCGTTTCTAGTCGGGAAATTATTTTGGAAACTTATATATCCGCAGATTATCGAATGTTTCCATTCTTATTTATTTGTTCAATTAATTTTTTAAATATTATTAATTATTAATAATTATTAACAATAATTAATAATTATTATAAAAAAAAATTTTTTCTTGCTAAAAATTTTTTATTTAAAAAAATTAATAAAAATAATATTAAATTAATTTATTTAAATATTAAAAAATAAAATATTTAAATAAAATATATCCGCATCCCGGCATATTCCCTACCTTATCGGCACGCTAGAAATTCACGATGCGTTAGAAATTCACGTTAAAAATGCAAGTGCGCCAGTAATGCAAAGGGGAAGTGCGCCAACAAGGGTGAAACAACTTGGGTTATTGGGTTACGTGGCCTAGCTTAGGTGACTCGGGTTACCCTGCCCAGCTTGAGTGACCCAGAAATGCTATGCCGGTTCCAACGCACTGCGCTGGGTTACCCTAATCCGACCCAGCTTGAGTGATCCATAAATGCTATGCCGGTTCCAACGCACTGCGCTGGAACCGGCATAGCTTATCTACTGTATTAATTTAAGTATTCTGAAAATCATTGAATTTTCTCCGGCTTTTAAATTTTCCGGATTTACATTGATTACCTAGTTTCCTAGATGTATCTTAAGAAGACTACCCTCAAAAGTGAGTAACACAATCTTTTTTTAACACTCCGTGCGCGAAACACGGTTTCTCATGCTTGTTTTGCGTGTGCGAAACATAATATTTTTTCATAGTGTGCGAAACATGTACGCCATGTTGCTTTTTTTTAGACAAAAAGATTCACAATTGTTTTGCGGATTTAGCCTCGATATTTATGTCATATAAGGTTATTTTGACAGGAAATTCGAAACAAAATTTTTTATTACCAAAAATAAAAAGGGGGAATTGTTTCATATGTAAAAGAGTGGTTAAATGATATTTTTCAAAAAGATTTTACTTTTATCAATTATAAAGTTGATTTAGATAATAAATATTTACTCATAATGTTTTTCACAGGTAGAATTGATGTAAAAAATTTAGTCACTTTTAAAATATAACATTTATCAGATATAAGAGTAACATATATATAATATATATATATCACTTTTACTATATAACATATATCACAGAATTAAAAAAAAATTAAATTTTTCAAGTATGAATGTTCAATTTTTTTTAAAGAATTTTCTTGAAAAAAAATTCAACTTTTTTGACAGTTAATTCCAGAAACTGTTCTAATGAACAACTAATAACTTTAGCTAGTCAACAATTGATTTAAAAAAAATCTTCTAAATAATGAGCGTTTTAATTTGCTCTTTTGAATTTATTATAAATCAGAAATCTTCTCTAATAAGTAAATGTAAATAAAAGTTTTTATTCGCAAACATAAAAATATTTATTGTATTAATGATGCAGTTGTAAATATTTATGATTTATCATTTATTTTTTATTATTTACTCGTCTAATTGTCACCCTCGCTACGCTCGGGTGACAAATTGACTCGTCTCGCTCCGCTCGGTAAGTAATCGCAAAAATAATCGTGTTTCGCTCACGATGTGTTAAAAAATAGTATACGCAACACGTGCGCGGTACAGGTGATCCACGCACTAGTTGCGTAATATACTATTCTTTCATTATAATACGTCAAAATTTAGAAAAAATTTATTTTATGGGTGATTCTATTCTAACGGGTAATCACATGTAATCGTTGAATAAACTATCAATACAAGGTTAAAATATTATTAACCACAAATTTTTCAACTTTCAGGTTGTAACTTTATGATCCGTTGACTTTTTAATCGCTAATTTCAATGTAGCTTTTGTAGGGACCCTTAGAAAGTATAAAAAGTAATCTCCTTTGTCTGTAATTATATATAAAATTTTTTTTAAACGTTGTAAAGATACAGGATAGATGAATTAATACTTCTGAAAGATCAAAAAATATTTTTTTCCATCCGTACATACATTTCAGCAGAATGGTTGAAAAAAAAATATTTTCTTTGACCCTCTGTTATTATAAAAAAAATTTATATTTTTTCATAGATAAGAAATTTCAAAAATAATAAAAAATGTTATATTTGAATCTTATGAAAATATAAGCTATTCCTATTACATGGAAATATTGTTATTATATGTTTATTTCGCTAAAAAATTGCTTTGTTGATCATAGAATACATTTTTGTTTATGTGTAAACATCATTTCACTTATGAAAGCTAAGTTACCTTTTCTACGATAATTCCCCTGGCTCTAAACATTTAACTGTCACAGATGATATAAGCGCATATTCAAATACGTAATAGACGTTTAAGAAAGTAGTAATGTACAACTAAAAAAGTTTGTATAGCAGTGAATGTTGGAGACCGTTTACTCGGTAAAAATTTCATTCAAATTATCAGGCAATCTCCCCTGGCATATAATTCCCCTGCCTTTTTTGAGATGCACTCACAAAATTCTAATTAAATAATAAAGTCAACAATTTTATTCATGAATTTCATACCATGAAGTGTTAAATTATTTGTACACTTGAAATTTAATACATATTATACTGCTTATAATTTTTATTTATTAAAAGTTGAATACATCCCTACTGAAAAATCTCACGTGAGATCTCACGTGAGATCTCATGTGAGATCTCATGTAACTATATTCGTGAAAATTCTAAATCCGATATGCGTATAAAATTTTGAGGCAAGTCATTCCCCAGCTTTTACATTGTTAGTATATCTATATATTAGTACTATATAGATATACAGGCTATATATATATATATATATATATATATAAGCTGGGGAGATTGATTCCTAAAGTGATGCTCTGCGCCTCTTATCATGTCTATATTCGTTAGCAATACATCCCTATTTTCATTTAATGTGTATTATTGCATGTATTTTTTTATGTAATACATACTCTTATGTACTTTCTTGCACGATTTCATTCTATGTAGTTCGGTATGTAGTGCGAAAATAGTGTACTTCTGTATGTACTCTCATATGTATTTTATTATATAGTTTAGGCTGAAGTATTGTGTGTAGTATAGCGTGTAGTACTGTATGTAGTATTTTATGCAGTTTGTTTTTGTAAGGGGTTGACTTGCCTTATTGGCATAATAGGTAATTTTCAGTTTTAGTTTTTATGGATCTTGAGATTCATGATTTTTTATTTACACATAAAAAAATTTTTTTATAGTGTCTGTGCGTAACAGAATAGTTGCTTTTATATGTGACTCCTTGAAAAAGGATTCACTTAAAGAACTTGAAACGTTGCTTTTTATAGCAATTTGAACAAATAAAGATCTTGCTCTGTCTCCAAGTTGTTAAAGTACTCATTTATTTATAATTTATTATTTTTATAGCATTAATTCTAGTATAATATATCAAATATTTTTACTTTGTCATATGAAATTTTACTATATTATTTATACTATTTGACCTAGCAATTTTTCTAATAAGATATAGTTTCATTTGTTAAAAGATGTTATCATACTTTATAATATTTATTATAAATGTAATAAAAATTCCCATAATTTTTAAATGTCCCAGTTCTCTTATAAAATATAGTAATTTTTATTACTAATTATAATTAAAGTTGTTACACTATTTTTCTCTGTGTGACTAGGGGGAATATTAAAATTGGTTTTCTTATATTAGTGTAATTTTAATTTTCGAGCTATTTTAATAATTTAAAAAAAAACAGGAGTGGCAGTCGTGGGGACTGGCCGACAGAAGCTATGCTTCCAGTATATATACATAGAAATTAGGAAGTGTGACATTTGCAAAATTATAATTAATTTTTTAGTGAAAACGTTATTTTTCATTCGATGTATTATGTATTTAAAAATATATTAATAATGTAGTTTTTTATTAATATCAATTATTAAAAAAACATATATTTAGGTAAACGTAATTTTCGTCATGTGCATTGTAAATAGAAAAATACAAAAAAACGTTATTTTTCATTCGATGTATTATGTATTTAAAAATGTATTAATAATGTAGTTTTTTATTAATATCAATTATTAAAAAAACATATATTTAGGTAAACGTAATTTTCGTCATGTGCATTTTAAACAGAAAAATACAAAAATTTTATTAAATTTTATTAAATTTTCATTTTTTGTTATTAATGTAGTAATTAATAACAACTATATAAATATACACATATTAATAAACGGAAGAAGATAATGAGAGAAAATAAAAAAATTCTTGCCAAAAAAATATATTAAGATTATAATATTATAAATACAAACGCATATTTTCATACGTATACTAATTTTAAAATTTAAATTAAATAAATATTATTTACATAATTTATTTATTTAATCATCGTATTCTACGTCTATCCTTCTCTGTCCGCCGGCTTTAAGAATTGACTCTCTCCCTCTCTCTTTCTTTTTCATAAAGAATAGAGAGGGTTGCGTCTATTCTTCTCTGTCCGCCGGCTTTAAGAATTGACTCTCTCCCTCTCTCTTTCTTTCTCTTATATGTACAATAAAGGTAGCCGCGAATGGAGGGGGCTATGTCTAGCCTTCTTTGCCGGTTACAACAAGGCAGTCTCTTTTTCTTTATCTTTCTTATATGTATGTACATGCATATTCTTAAGCGGAATGGGAGAGAGGGAAAGAAAGAAAGAGAAAAAAGAATGTTTGTATGTTGATAGCAATAATGGCATCCTGTGCCGTATTCGTTCATTCACGCTGGGTGACATTTGGGACTGTCGATTTTTATACATTTAGTGCCCCTGCCGTAACGTCGCGTAAGAAGCATAGCTTCAAAAATTTTATTTATTTAATTTATTTACTCATTTTTTATATCACTTGCCATATTAATTTTTATATGATCAGCTTCCAAAGTTGCGATTTTTAACACAGGAGTACTACTATAGTCTGCCTCTTTTTGACTCACGTTTTGCTAAAAAAGTCTTTCTTAAAATTTATTTTAAGAACTTTATATATAATCTACACATATCTATCGGTGTTGAGAAAATTTATGCAAACAATATTAAATTTTGAGTGATTGATATTTGCAAGATATTAAAATGCACGAATCCTATTCAACAAATATGAATTTCGTCTGTGCGTGTATAAGCGTGCTCGACTTATTGCAGCGTTATCATAGATTAACTTTATAGAAGAGAACTACATTTAAGTTGAGTACAACTGTGCACAAGGAAACGTCCTGAAGGCAACTTTGGAGATTAAATTAGGTTTCATTTTTAGTTTATAAATCATGTTTTAAATTTATAAAATTATATAGATGTTTTAATTTTTCACCATTTTTTTGAAATCGATAGAATAGTTAAAGATTTAAACATCCAAAAAATTTTACAAATTTGAAGCGCAATTTGTAATCTATGAAATAAAATTCAACATAATTTCTTGAAAATTGTTTTAAAATAATTTCATATGAATAATTACTTTATTAACATGAAATTCTAATTATGGCATAGGTTTATTACATTCGGAACTTCACTTTGTGATATTATCACACATGTCATTTACATTCGTATAAAGTATTTTTTTACGTACTGACAAAGAGGGTTTCTCATCGCCGGATCATGAATAATGACAAAACTTTACAAAATTATTCTTTGACCCAAAAAATGTACTGCGTGTCTCGGCGTTTTATCGGATGATTTCTGGAGTTCCAAATATGAGTCATTTATAGATAAGTACAAAAACATGTCTTGACTTGTATCTTTATAATATTATCAAGATATTTACTATAGAATCATTTAAAAAATTTTACCTTGAATAAGGAAATACAGGAAAACATAAGCACGATTGAAATGTCGAAAATAAATGAAAAGATCAAGATTTTAATACAAATTTTGAAAAAATAATATAACAATTAAATATTTTTTTGTTTTTTCTAATACAGAGTTAGCTAATTCAGGTAAAATTTTAAGGCCGGAAATGAAGGAAATATGAACAAAAAAATATCAGTTAATTAGGATTGAGATCATCACATGATAAACAAGCATCGGCTGATGGAAATATGCTATTAATTAATATTAACTTTAAAGAAAAAATCCTCTAGATTATATATAAGGAATCTAATTTTACATTCAGAAAAGTTAATCTTCTGTTAATCTCAGCACAAGTTCAATTTTTTTTGTCAGTCTAAAATAAGACTAACCTAATCTTTCTAAATACTTATTTTAAAAATTATCAATTCTAAAGTTAAATTTGAAACAATTGCTTAGTGAACTTCTTAAACTCCTATTTCTTATACAGCGAACGGTTTGGATTAAAACACATTTAAATAATTTCAGTAGATATTACCATTTATAAAATATCATTAGGGTAAAAAAAATAGTGATCCCGAAAAAATATTAACAAACGCAGAGACCTATTTAAATTTTACTTAATCAGCAAACAATAATATATAATTAACAGACTTGAGTTTAATTGATGTACAAGAGATAATTTATGGACATCTAACGCAAATTTTAAAGAGAGTTATATAAACTTCAATAATCGTTGAAAGATACAACCTAATGAAGTTTAACGATTAAATCAATCGCTTCATGCAAAAACGGACTTGTAAGCAATTTTTAAAATTTTCAAAAATTGAAAAGAAATATACAATAAATTAAGAACAAAATTCGGATACCTTTTCGCATAAATAGCTTTACAAATATTAACTTTTATAAAGTTCTAACCACAAAACATAATGAAGGTTAAATTTGCAATTATAACATTCATTTGATTTAATTTTGCGAAAAATGGCGCATAGGTCCCTTTTTGCAAGAAGCGATTCAAATATTTGTGCTCACCTGGCATGCATCTTCTAGATGATTTATGGATCCGTAGCAAATATTATGTTCATGAATGGTATACAAGTTCCTGTAAGCATATTTACAATATTTTAGATCAACTTTCGTGATGTTTATTGACTGCAAATTCTGCGAAAGTAAATTTTCGTCAACCTAAAATTAGAAATATCATTTTTATTATTTATTTTAATACTCAAAAATAAATATTTCATTATTTTTAGAAATTAAGATGAAACATTTTTTTTCAACTAAAAATGATATTTTTTATTACTTTATAATAACCCCAACCGCTAACAAGACCCCAATCATTTAAGAAAGGAATTCCAGGCTGAGGAAGATTGATTGCCGATGTGGTTTTTGAATATTCAAATTTTGGCTCAGAACGAACAGCACAAATGTCATACTTGTCATCGTCATCCTTATACTTAGTATGTCGTACAATTTGAGACACTTGGTGAATAATACCACCTCTATACAGGAGATTACTACCGCTATATACTGAAAGTACGTCGATATAATGTCTGAAATCATAAGTTAATATAGAATTAGAAAACTCGATAAAAACATTTATACATATCTGAGGTTGATACATAAGATATGGAGGTTTTAAAGTTAATGTGAAATAATAAAATTATTTTAAGAGACGCATTTAAAAAATTGTTACCAATTTCTATACTTCAACATGTTTGATAACGTGTTACCAAAATTCTAAGACTATAGCTTTCCAATCTCGACATCCGGGCTCGAATATCTAACAAATATCTCTGATAAAAAATAAATATTTATGTTATGCTTATTAAAAATGTGATTAATTCAAACAAGTAATTAACGCTGTTCAGGATTATGTCTTTGTGATGGGACTTATCTTAATGATGACATTATGGCATATTAAAAATTTCTTCTCAAGCGGTCATTTTATAATCAATTGTTTTTTTGCCTAAAAAATTGTTGAAAAAAAAACAATAATAACCAATAGCACTTTTCTTAAGTAAAATTATCCGATCTTTCCGATTCTGTAGTCAGAATTTTGAAATTTCTATTAGAAAATTATAAAATAACGGTTTGAATTTGATGAAAAATCTGAAATACTTAACAAGCATGCCAAAATTCTTTAAAATTTTGACATGCTTGTTTAGAATAAAACGGGTTTAACGAAGATCTTAATATGGATTTATGTTGCAAATGATATTATTGATCAAACATTTTATGTTTCCGAATTTTTCTGAAAAATTTTCCAAAATGGTGCCTGTGACATCATGAAATAATCGGAAACTTCATATTTTTTTTCAAAAATTTTTTAACTCTTATCAAAATTTGAATATTGAGGTTCTCGAGGTCGCTGATGATGAATCTGACCTAGAATTAGAAAAATTCAAGATGCTGAATCTAATATGGCGGAAATTTTTTTAAAAAGTCAACCGATTTGGCTGAATTTGATATACAGGGGTTTTCAGGATCGCTGATAACGTATCTGAAATCAGATTTTAAAAATTCAACATAGCGAATACAAGATGACCAGCATTTTTTTCAAACGTCAACCAAATTGGATTCAATTTTGTATATTTATTTTTTAAATAATAGTTGAAGAAATTATACATTTTTTTCAATATGGTAAGTGACGAAACAACTTGAACATATATACTCCACACATTCATTAGAATAAATATTTGTGCGTTTTTTGCAATGATTGTAAGCTTTACAAATTCTTTGTGATGATTTTGTAGATTTCTCGTGGATTTGTCTAAAACAAGTATCGCAAAAATATTTTTTGCACTCAAAGCAATAAAATACCGTTCTTAGGCTACGCTATATACAAACTCTTCTACGATGAGGTATTGCAAGTCTTAAATGCTTTGATAATATCTCTATGGATGACTCAAAATAAGAATTCGCAATACTTTCTGCGAAATCTTTACTGGGCATTTTCTTTTCATTAATCATATTGTACAAAATCAAAGCATTCGTCAATGAAGATTGAATCAACTTGCACGAAACAACCCATGTCCATTTCTTTGAACCAATATTCGTTCACATGTCACTGTAGTATTGTTCATGAAGGTTAATCCCACCCATAAACTTATTATATATCTTGTCCGTTCCAGGTAATTGAATTAATACTCTATCTTTAGCAGTTTTATCAAATCTTTCTTTTTAAATTGTAAGAGTAACGCTACACACACAAGAGCCGTAGATAATATAGACACTGGTTTTGAGTCTATTGTCACGTTGGAAAATTTTATCGACTTATTTTTACTTTTTACCTACCACATATTTTTAAAAAACTTTCAAAATTATTTTCATGATATGTATTTTCTTTTAGATTATTTTTTTTTTTTTTATATACAAGATACCCGTGAATATACTCTCCCAAATAAATAAATATTTGTTTTGCTTATAAATGTTCCACTGATTTTTTTTTTACTTTTATCCAGATACTGATGTTAATTTTTTTTCTCACACCTTTATTTTATGTTCTTTTAAATACAATGAAAAGGAAACAGCAGGTAGAAATGGAATAGGCTACCTTAATGAACACCTATTATAAAATCTTTCAGGTAACAGAAGATATTCATTAAATGAATAATTATGTTTTTTTTTTTTAAAGGAAAATATTTTAAATAATTAAATTTTTGTCAGTGTAACATCCTGACTTCGTTATGATGTCTAATTTTATTTAATTAAAAATTTATTAACTTTATCTTGCAATGACCAGCATCTAAAATTTTTCCTAACTAACATTCGTCACCAGTCTGTCGAAGTTACAGGTCTTTTACTTCCTAAGAATTGATTAAGATATCAAAAGATCCATGCACTGAATTTGCTATTAGCAAACAGCATAATCTTGTCTGTGTCATCATTGACGTCTTAATTAGATCTTGGGTAAACACAAGTGTTTTTGAAAATCGTACCACCTCCGTCGCTTTTCCGTAATTCAGGTATAAAAGACCGGAGAATACATTGTTCCAGCCCCTTATTATCATAATCGTTCTTACAACATACCTCGAGGGGGTTAGTTACTTTAGGTAAAATTCTGTGTCGTCTTTATAGATGAATATTTTTCTCGATATTTTAAATACGAACATTTTCTCGACCTCCGATCTTTTATTCCCACAGGCAGGACTTGTAAGTGCATTATCATATTTTCTTATTGTAAACCAAGGCCACTTGAGCTAATCGTGAATTTCTCTAAAATAATTCTTAAAGGAAAATCGACTTTGGAATTCTTTATAAGCCACTCTAGTTTTCATTATAGTTTTTTTCAGGTGACTAGAACAGTTACTACTCTATCTTACATACATATCAATTTTTCTCATACCAAAAATTAATAAGTGCGCATACTACAACTCGTTCAAGGGATCCATAAAATCGTGTCATTAATTCTAAAAATTCAACTAGTTGAACTGTATATCAAAGAAAAGGATTTTTAATACAGCGTGCGACTTGTGTCTATGAATTGTATTGAACAGTGTTGATTAATAAAAAAAGAGAAATAAAACAGATAAAATATAAAAGGATCCAGCCATTTAATTATTTCAAAAACCAGCCCAATTTCAATAGGATTATTCTTTTTAGTATTTTTATTATAAGTTAATATTTTCATTATTTTGTATTAAGATAATTATTTCACATCATGCTTACTTGTAAGAAACTAGTTTTTTTTGCAGTTGCTAGGTGACTTAAACATAAAACTTTAAACTATAAATATATTTTCACAGAAAAATGTATATATATATACGATAACGTTTTTTTTAAATTTTAATTTTTTATGATTAAATCATAAATCGATTGGTTACGATTTTGTCCGGTTTATTGTAGCAACTACAATGAATTCAACCTATAAAATGAAATGCATACATCCTCTCTCGAGAGAGAGAATTA
Source organism: Anastatus disparis (assembly GCA_017163975.1). Taxonomy (NCBI): domain Eukaryota; kingdom Metazoa; phylum Arthropoda; class Insecta; order Hymenoptera; family Eupelmidae; genus Anastatus; species Anastatus disparis. The sequence goes on along the minus strand of JAFFSR010000383.1, from coordinate 12,064,274 downwards.
CCCTATGTCTGAAGATCTGTTTGACTTTCCTTTAACTTTTAAAAGTATATTTCCGTTTGTACCCGAAAAAGCGAAAATATGTAGTACATGTCGAAGGCAAATTTACAAACGTAAAACAGATTCACCTATTTTAGATACAAAAGAAGCTAATGTAAATTGTTGTGATGAATATCATAAAGCTGGCGTAGCAGTTCTCGAACAAATTAAAAGAAAATTTTCTAATACGATATCAAAGCAAGATAGAATTCAAGTACTCACTCTCGCTCCCAATTTTTGATCTCGTAATGACTTGATCAGAGGGTTTGGCTGCACTGAATGGGAAGCTCGAGAAACAAAAGAGTTAGTAGCTAAAAAAGGAATTATCTTAATTCCTGAAAACAACTATTTAAAAAAAATTATTCAAAATAGAACACGAACACGTTAAAATTGGGTTAGCAAAATTCATACAATTGAGACCAGTACACTCTGTTTCAACTGGAAGCAGTGGTACATACAATGTATGTGTATGTGTACATTATGAAAACATTAAGCTCATGCTAAAAGTTGCTGAGCTAGAGCACGTAACGAAAAATAGTAAACTATCTCTCACAAATTATCATGACTGTATTCAGGCAATCGTCTCATTCCTCTTCAAAAGCCAAAGTAACAAAAAAAAAAGATTAATAACAACGAAAAAATAACTAAATCAGACTAACAGGTTTAAAAAAAATTATAAGGTAACAAAACTTTAACAAGAGGACCGAATCCAGTGGCTGCCGTCAAACGCAAAGTCGCGCGCGGTACTTCTACTCTTGGGCGTTCTATTAATCACTGGAATATAATCAGACACTTTGTGCAAAATAACTTTTTATATGTAAAAAAATCTCAGCTTTCCATTAAAAATATTTTTAAAAATATTAAAAATACTTTTCGAGATATAACACTGTTAGAAAAGTAGATTCTTAATGTATATAGGCATCAGAAATAAAACAACTGTTTAATATAAAAGAATTTATTGTATATAAGGTTTAAGACTCTAAAAAAAATGTTAGGACGCGCCAGCAAAGTAAAAAAACAGAAGCACGTTTGTTCAACAGAGAATCGTAGAGTCAAGAGAAGTCGCCACAAGCGACAAGACCTAAAAGCGTCTTAGAGAGTAAAGAGGTCTCCTATAGGTGGCAGCCGCATACATTTCTTCACTCCCTCTCGGCTGACCCTATGGACCATGACTTCAGTTACTGCCTGTAAACAGAAAATAAAGTACAGATTAAATATTACAATTAAGGATTCTGTCTGATAAGTTTTTATATAACTCAAACGCAAGAGGTTTAGTAAATATATCGGCTAGTTGTTCTTTGGATCGCACCCATTCGATTTGAACCAGATTTAATTTTACACATTCTTTAACATGATGTTCACGCGTCTCGATCATATGACGTAGTTTGTTACCCCTGTTTGCTTGACCACACGCACCTGCAGCTTTATTATCACACCATAACGTCATGGGAATAAGCGGTTTATCTATTATGTATTTTAAGGAATTGTAAATAGATAGCATCTCTTGACTTGCCTCGCTCATTGCCACATATTCTGCCTGACATGTTGAAAGCGCAACATATGATTGTTTATGTGTTCTCCAGGCTATTGAGTCATTAAACAGTTTTATAACAAAACCACATGTGGACAATGACCCTTTGCAATCTGCAAAACTCGCATCTGAATAGGCTTGAAGTTCGTTGCCTGTTCCTCTGTAAGTAAGACCAAGTGTTTTAGTACCATTTAAGTATCTGAAAACCTTCTTGACCATTTTCCAGTCATCTACTGTTGGGTTTAATTGGGGTCTACTAAGAGCGTTTACGACATAACAAATATCTGGTCTAGTCGCACCGGCCAGATATAGCAAACTACCTAAAGCTTCTCTATATGGTACATTTTGTTCACCTTCAGTATCTTCCTGATGTACTTCATCACAATCTTCTTCTCTTTCACGCCTTTGCCCATTGATTACTTGACTAGTATTCATAGGTGTTCTTTGTGGGATTGATTGATAAAATCCGAATCTGGCGAGAATTTTAGCTGTGTAATTTTCTTGAGATAACTCTATAATTTTATTTTTCCTGTCGCGCCTTAACGTTATACCAAGAAACTCTTTGGGTTCGCCCATAGTTTTCATTTCAAATTTCAAGCTTAGTTTTGATTGTACTTCTTTTAATTTCTCTGAATGATTACTTACCAGCAGGATGTCATCCATGTACAACAGCATTATCAAAAATTTACTATTATCTCGCCATAAGAAAAGACATTGGTCCAGATCAGAATTTTATAAACCCATACTTAAACCTGTTTCAGTAAACTTACACTGCCGCTCAAAAATTTAGGCTCACCTAATAAAAAATATTAAAATTTTTAAAGTTGTATATTTCAGGAACTATATGTCATAAAAGACTTTTATACATCTCATTTAAAAGCTCTTGTAATGCCCTTTTAAAATGTTATGTACACATTTTTCTAACGATACGTAAACTTTTTTCTATACATGCTTAAAATCTTGAAATTTAAAAAAATTTTTGGTGCAACTTCAACTGCTTCTACAAGCTTTAAAAATCAATGTATCTTAATAAACCCAAATTGATTCGAAAGAAAATTGCAAAAATCTTTAAAATGAGACGTGAAACGTTATTTAAAAATGACTTTTCATTACTTTATAGCTGTTTTTGTGAAAAAATGCCATTTTTCGAAAATGTATTATGTTTTTAATATTATGCATTCTTGAAAAAATGACAATGGAAAAAAAGTTACTTTTTTGGATGCAGAATCAAGTTAGAATACTTTTGATGCGGAGAAAAAAGTTTTAATTTTTTCAAATAGATTTTTCCATGCAAACGTACATAAATTATTTATGAAAACAAAATTTTTTTTGTTCAAAAAAAATAAAATTTGATTTTTCAAGTTAAAAGTATTCTACCGTGATTCTCCATCCAAAAAGAAAACTTTTTTTCCTCTGTCATTTTTTCATAGAATGCATAATATTAAAAACATAATACATTTTCGAAAAATGGCATTTTTTCACAAAAACAGCTATAAAGTAATGAAAAGTCATTTTTAAATAACGTTTCACGTCTCATTTTAAAGATTTTTGCAATTTTCTTTCGAATCAATTTGGGTTTATTAAGATACATTAATTTTTGGAGCTTGTTGAAGCAGTTAAAGTTGCACAAAAAGTTTTTTTAAATTTCAAGATTTTAAGCATGTGTAGAAAAAACTTTACGTATCGTAAAAAAAATGTGTACATAACATTTTAAAAGGGCATTACAATAGCTTTCAAATGAGATGTATAAAAGTCTTTTATGACATATAGTTCCTGAAATATATAACTTTAAAAATTTTAATATTTTTTATTAGGTGAGCTTGAATTTTTAAGCGGCAGTGTATCATTCCATCGTTTCGGGCTTATACGTAAACCATAGAGCGCGTTTTGTAGCTTACATACTTTATTTGTCACACCAGCATTAATCATGCCTTCTAGTATTATCATGTATATATCTTCATCTATTTCTCCATTTAGAAATGCAGTTTTGACATCCAACTGACTCATATCTAAATCATATTTATTTGCAATAGCTATAATCGCTCGCACCAAGGATAGTCTTGTTACAGGAACATAAGTTTCACGCAATTCGTAGCAGTTGTTATCCTTAAAACCCCGAATCACCAATCGAACTTTGTACTTTACACTTCCATCTGGTTCAACTTTACGCTTAAATACCCATCGAGAATCAATAATATTGGCTTTAGAACCATCTTTATTGTTTGACGGACGATCTACTATTTTTCACACCTGATTCTTATTCATGGAATCCAATTCATCTTTTATTGCTGCTTGCCACTGTATATAGTCTTTGCTTTTCATAGCTTCTTCATAGTTTACAGGATCACGATTTGACTCAGCTAATAAGACATGATAAGCCGCATCCGTTCTATTATTTACACCTAATTCTTTTTCACATGAAAACTGAATTTCATTATAATCAACTGCGGCATCATTATCAAGTGTTACATTTGAAAAGCTTGTATCATTCACTGGTTTACTAATTTGGATTTCAGTATTGTTTTTACGAGGTCTACCGGGTCTCTTGAGTTTCAACTCTCCCTCTGTTTTTAATAATTTATTTAATTTAAGTTTTTCATCCTCTCTGAATGACGTAAACCATTCGCGCCTATCAATTTCTTCATAGTCTAACGCGTGATCTTTGATTTTATCTTCTCCATATAGATCACCATAAACTAACTTTTCATTAAATCTTGCATCTCTGCTCTTATAGAACTTCCCTTCTTCAGGTTTGAGAAATTGATATCCTGTAGGTGTGTATCCCATCAGAATAACTCGCCTGCCTTCAGCTCTAAATTTCGGGCCTGTTTTCCTTTGCACTTTAATATAAGAGACATAGCCGAATCTTTTCAATTGGTTAATGTTGAATTTATGATGAGGAGCAAATTTCTCCAAAGGAATCATAATATTATTAAATTTGTGCAGTGTACGATTGTATGCATAGACAGCAGCAGACGTTGCTATATCCCACATATTTTCAGGTAACTTCGCATCATACATGTACGTTCTTATTTTGCTTTAAATGGTTTGATTAAAGCGCTCCGACACGCCGTTATGTTCTGGAGTATCAGGACATGCTAATTGCAATTCCACGCCGAGTTTGCTTAAAACTTCCTGAGTATATCCACCAGTGTATTCTGTTCCTTGGTCAGTACGCAAATAATACACCTTTGCGTCACACCTTAGTAGGTTTCGTGCGCTTCTGACAAACATTTCAAAACAATGTCCAGTTTCATGTTTATTCTCCATGGGATAAGCAAGTGCCAGCCGAGAGTAATCATCTATAAATACTGATATAAATCTATAACCACTTGGATATGATGCTGGAGATATCGGACCCATCAGATTCGAGTGAATTATCTGTAAAGGAGCTGTGGCACGAGTTAGTGTGTGTTTAAAAAGCAATCTGTTAAAATTAGCTATCTTGCACACCTCACAATCTAGGATAGCATCATTAAATATCGCGTCGTTCAGTTCTTTATTATCGGGAAATCTAGTTTGCAATGATTTTAAATAAGCAATGGACGCATGCCCATATCTTACATGCCATAGCAAGGCTTTGTTGTTATCATGACATCGTTTGTATTTATTGGTGAATAGAGACACATCATCTGTAATCTCTGTCACAGGTAATTCATCTAAATTATGAAAATCTCTGTTCCATACTGTTACATCAAAGTTTTATGTTTCTTTAATATTGAAGTTATCCCTTTTATTAATTTTATTAGTATCAAGTTGTATAGGTATACCAGGGTCAGAGTTCGCATCTGACCTGTCTCCATTCATAAGTGCATCCTTAGGTAACTCTTCTATTCTATTCAACGTTAAGTTATTTTTATTCTCCTTGGCTGATACACTACGAGATACAATTCTATTGAAACTAAACTAAATTTTCTTCAGATAACGGGTCGAAGATATCAATTTTCTCACTGTCTAAATAAATTGCTAAATCCTGTTCTGCGAATCTGCGTAACGATAATAAGTTTCCTTTTAAGTCTTGGGCCAAAATTACTTTATGTAGATCTAAGGTTTTACCATTGTTTGAATTTATACCTATGTCTCTTACTCCCTCTGTTTTCAAGTTTGCCGACTCGTTTTTATTTGCACATTTGATTATGCACCGATCTGTTTCGTCTAGTGATTTAAAGATTATTTTAGAGTTTGTTAAGTGTTCAGTCGCGCCTGAATCCGCCAAAAAATTCGATTTAATCATATCAATATTAATCAAGTTTGATGTTGTGTGTAACGTGGTTTTAATATCATTTTCTCGTCTTGGATTTATGATCTCACATTTTTTATTGGAGTCTGTAGAGCTTCCTGCTTTGTTTAGATCAGCTTGTTTGGAGTTACTTTTGGAGTTTTTGAATTTATCTAAAAATTTTCCACGTTTGGCCACCGTCGCGCCGTTATTGCTGTTTATTTTTCTTCTTGCGCCCGTAAAATTATTTTTACTATTGTTAACCCTGTTCGCACCACGAATAGCAGTATTTTTAGCGTACCTGTTATCACGCTGGAAGCTGCGCCCTCGTCCTCCTTTGGGACCTTGTGGCAATGTTGGACACTCACGAGATTCATGAGTGCCAAAGGTGTTGCATCTATAGCACAGAAAGCCTTTTCCTACATTCGGGCAATTCTTACTAATGGGCCCATATGCTTGGCACTCATAACTTAAACATAAATTAGCAGCTCGTGACCCACCTGCATCGGGATTCGCGCCTGCAGCTTGATTTTTCTCAGCTTCGTCCTGCATAACAATAGATTTCAATTCATCAAATGACGTGCTTTTACCTTTAGTATTTTTATTTATAAATTCTATCGTTTGAATGGAAGGCACAGAAATCATAACTGCATTATAAAATGCAGCTCTTTTTTCTTCTTCTGTGAGAGGAATCGCGCCAGGAGCATTCTCATAATTTCTGATAGTGTCATCAAATCTTTCACAAAATTCTGCAGCAGTTGTTTTGCCAATTATATGACACATGCTATACAATTGCTTACGCACCGCATGAGACGTGACGTTAACCTCGCATCTTTTAACTTCTCTAAGTTTCTTTAAAATCTCAATTGGATCTTTTAAATTTATGACTTTACTGTGATATGCTTGATCTAGATGATTAATTAACACGTCTCTAACTTTAAATTTTTGTTCAGCAAGAACTTTATCAGTTATATCATTTCTACTTAAGAGCATGACGAAGCTGTCCGCCTTCTAATAATATTTCCAATCTTAACTTATAAATAAACGATGCGTTTAATTAAGTTTTTTTGCTATAAAGAAAAAATTTGTAAGATTAAACTCTAGTGCGGACAACTCAAGAAAACCACCAAAATATTATACATACAAAGTTATAATAAAAACTTTCAATATATCGTATTTTAAGGTTAGGTTTGTCGAGTTTGATATCTAATTTCCAATTCAAGCTCATAAAAAAATAACAAGTCCGAATGATTTTTTATTTTAACAAAAATTATTGTACTAATATAACTTTAGTGCGGACAAGTCATTATATTTGTTTAATTTAAGAATTTAAAAAGATATCGATAAAATAAAAAAAGCAAAACTCGATTGCTGCAGCTCCGACATGCCGTTAAATTGGGTTCAATTATATGTAACAAATTTCGCGATTTTAATTCTGAAGATAGAAAGTTATAAAAGAGTTCAAATTTAATATTATTCGTTAATTTATAGTCACGTTTCACGCCCGCGCCTTTATCAATCAATTCTAACTTAAAAGCTTCATGAATTTGACTTTTAACAGAATCACTTTGACCAGAAAAAGCAGTATTATTGATATTTTTGGAGTCTACATAATCTTTAATTAATTTAATAATTTTGTTTTGAGAAAGACTTGACGTGCCATCTATTTTAGCTGTGTTTGTTTTATCAACTGTGTATCTCACCTCAAAACTAGAGCTAGTCTCAACCTCTATTTTTTCTAACCTGGTTACAACATCGTTAACCCTAGTTATTTGAAGAGCATAATCTTCCCTAACGGTCTGCATCAGGTGCGTAAACTTCTGATGCTGCTCCTTCCTCTCCTTTCTGCTAGCTATCATTTCCTTTTTGACGATCTTTAAGACCTCGTCAATAGTGCTGCACATTTTCGCCACAGTATCTTTCAATTCGTCCACCGTCTTATCGCACCTTTCTATACGCTGCATTACTGCGAAATTATTAGGTGGATTAATAAATTTATTTAACAGATTTTTGCTATTCTTGTGTGGAATGTTTTTATTAATAGAGTTAGTACTGTTTAATGTTGTTAAATTTTTAATTTGAGGTAAATCTTTACCTTGGTTCAACGCAACAACAGTCATATCCTGTTCATTTACTTTCGCACCATTTGTAACATCCGTGCCGCTTGTGCAATTCGCGCTGTTTGCGCCATCCGCGCCGTTTGCGCCATCCACGCTATTTGTGCCATTTGTGCCATCCACGCTATTATCTACTATGTCTGCATTTTCATCTGTCGGATTTTCCTCCTGACCCTCGTTAGAATCATTTTCATCCCATTATTCATACACTCTTCCTTCCATTTCAGTAGGCTTGCCCAATGCTCTTCGCCCAACATACGTTTTTCTGTAAAATATTTGTATAAGTTAATAGAATTCTATTTTAATAAAGAAAAACGCTTATCGAGGTACTCATGTCTTTTAGATTGTTAACCAAACACAAGTTTTACTATCTAAAAGACAAGCGGTTGTATGATGAACCGAACAACAAGCTCTATCACACAAAAGCTCAACCTGATTCGAGATCGAAATACCAAACAACAAGTATCCAACCCTAGATCAGTTAGGAGTTCAATTGTATATTCAATGAAAAAATATTTAAATTACCTAATTCAAATAGTTATTAAAGGTAAATTAAAATGTAACACATCAAAGGTGAACAAACGAGCTAGCATGTTTGCTCACTTCCTTGTGATGTAAAGAAATAATACATATGTTGACTAGTCAATAACACAATATGTATATAAGTGCTTAGATCGCGCCTTTCATCTATACATTTCATCATGACTGTGCGCACCAAAATGAACATTTATTAACAACCATTAAACATCTCAAATCATTTGAGAATATGACCTCTATTAGAGGTTATGGTGAGTTTGTCCTCATTTATCAACAGTTCGAGACTCTCGCCTATTTGCAGTAAATCCAGCTTAAAAGCATCTGTTAGATATGCGACTACTTCTTCCAAACCTTTGTCAGCTGAAAAACATTCAATCATAAGAACATATCAAAAGGATACATTCCCCCTTTTATTTATAAGTTAGAACGTTCTTTCAAATTCTCAACATTTCATTTTATTTTATATTTGTATTATCTATTTATTTATTTATTTTTATATGTACTATCATTAAAAACTTTTACATGGATAAAAAAAACGTTAAAGAAGCAAACAAGTTAAAACGACATAACTGTAAATAGATGTATCTTCATGCATACTCGCGCCTGTATTTTTAGCATATACTTTTAACCCTATATGCATAGGTAGAGAGAAAGAAAGAAACAGCGAGTGATCGAATGTTGTACGCCATCTTTCTTGCACCCGCGCGCCATATTGTTGTCGCCGTATTATCTTTTCTCTCTTTCTCACTAAGCGTGCTCGACGCGAACCGGTCGGCAAGTCGTAACGCGCCTCACTTGTCGAAACAAAAAAAGACCGCACCTATGAATTTCCCCGAAACTCAGAAAAAAATACACACCTCAATGCAAAGCTTCATTATCATAAGATTTTTTAATATTTTTTTTTATTTTTCCATTTTTTGATAAGTAGAAATAACAATGCATTCTATTTATTTATTCACTTACTTTTAGCATCAATCATACCCATCTCACTCTCAATGGTGCACTCCACATCATTGGAACCGCCTCTGTTCGCGTCTCCATCATGGCTCCCCTTTCATCCTGAATCTCCATTGCAAAAGGTTGACGAGAGACAAAAGAGATGTTTATTAACAGAATGCGTACGTCAAATACACCACACACTAAAAAGGTCCACGCTTTCACACAATTTCTTTTCTTATATTTTTAAGCAAAAAGCGATCAATCACATCTAACACAAAAACGCGCGCAGTGAGAAGCGTATATATACACTACGCACCTGGGCCGATAACCTGTTAGAAAAGTAGATTCTTAATGTATATAGGAATCAGAGATAAAACAACTGTTTAATATAAAAGAATTTATTATATATAAGGTTTAAGACTCTAAAACAAAACGTTAGTGCGCGCCAGCAAAGTAAAAAAAACAGAAGCACGTCTGTTCAACAGAGAGTCGTAGAGTCAAGAAAAATCGCCACAAGCGACAAGACCTAAAAGTATCTTAGAGAGTAAAGAGGTCTCCTATAGGTGGCAGCCGCATACATTTCTTACAAACACATTTTGTGTTTTTTTTATAGGAAAATGGAAAGCTTTGGAAAATTTGGCCACACCATTAGAAAGATGAGAAAAAAATACATCGAAATAATGTATTAAGTATTTTTTTATATATATTTTGATACCGGAAACGCGAATTTAAAACAACAGGGTTAAGCGCTCGCGCGCCGCGCTAGGAGAGTTGACGTGATTCCGCCCATATGTATGGGCGTTTCTCTGTTAAATCGAAAAACAAAAAATTTTTTTTCGCTAAAAATTGGTAAAATGGTTTTTTTTCATATTATGGACCACTCAGAATTTTTTTTTGATTTCTTTAGTACATATTTTCAGAGTTCAAAACTTGAAAGTTGGGCTAAAACCATATTTTTGACATTTTTGACTAATTTTAGGCTTATATTACTCAGTTGGGTTGCATTTTAGGAATAGATTACTAAAGAACTTTTTTATTCAAAATATTCTAAATTTTGAGGAAAAAGTAATTCAAAAGTGCTAATGTAGCCATTCGCTGAGCTAAAGTCATTTAAAACATTGAAATACCACTTTTGAAGGTTTCGAACCATAATCCCATATCCAAAAAATTTATCAAAGTAAGTAATATATGTATAAATAAAGCCTAAAAATTTCAGACAGGTCATCCTGATCGATCCCTTGGAAAAAATAAAAATGTAATTAAAAATAATGAAAAATGTGATTTTTAACCGACTTCAAAAACGCTGCCATGTGCTTTGGCGGAATGCTTTCTCATAGAGCTCTTTGAGTTTCATTAATTTTTTTATATTTATTTAAATGTGATTTTAATATAAAAAAATTGTCTAACATTAATATTTACTCATATTGTACTTTATAAATTTCGAACATATATGCTAGCTGATTGTCTTTTCAACATTTATAATGTATTTTATAGCATCAAGTAATACAAAAAAATTTGTTCTATAGAAAAAATGTTATAATGTAGTAATAAAAAGAATGATGACAGCGAAATTTCTAATCGTAACCACGCTAAGAAAAAAGATAAATGAAAAATAAAAATTTTTATGAAAATTTTCAAAATGCTCTTAAATTAAAACTGCGCTGAGAAAATTAGTTTTCCAAAGCTTGTTTTCTTCAAAAATAACTTGCATACAAATTTTGGAGCAAATCTATCGAATGGTAATGCGCTAAGAAAATCAGTTTTCAAAAGTTTTTCTTCTTTTAGCAGTCAAAAATAAGTTTCAAACAAATTTTTAAGCAAATTCTTCGAGTAGTTTAGATAAAATACAAAAAAAATTTTTATGAAAATTTTCAAAATGCTCTTGAACTAAAACTGCGCTGAGAAAATTAGTTTTCCAAAGCTTGTTTTCTTCAGACAGTAGCAAATAACTTGCATACAAATTTTGGAGCAAATCTATTGAATGGTAAAAATTTCAAATAACACCTAAAGGAGATTCAAATAAAATAAATTCTTCGTGTGTGCAAATTGCTGCTAATATTATGTTGTATACTAAAAACTAAATACAACCTACATTTGTAAAAAAATGAGTTTATCTGATCTCAAGAAGGTAAATATATATTTTTTCTGTATTAATATAAAAATTAAAATGATATAATGAAGTATACCTCAACAACATATTGTGTTTAGCTAGACTTACTGTTTATAAAAAAAAAATGTTACATTATAGAAGCTATTAATTTTGTTATTTTCTACATTTCAGAACTATTTTTTAATATTAAAAAAATAGTTTTAGAATATTTTTTTATAAATAGTTACAAAAAGTATTCAATTAATAACACAGAAAACCACTACAAAAAGAAAATTTGGCTACTAAGAGAGTCATTTGAACCTGGAAAACAAAATATTGTGAAAGAGCCACTTGTGAATTCGTCCAAAATTTTGATACCATCTCTTCACATAAAGCTTGGTTTAATGAAACAATTTGTCAAGGCATTAGACCAAGATGGGGAATGCTACAAATATTTGAGCCAAGTATTTCACCACAAAACAGATGGTAAACTAAGCGCAGGTATTTTTGATGGACCTGAAATTCGTACTCTATTTAGAGATGAAAACTTTGAAAGAACTATGAAAGGTGATGAGAAAGCAGCATGGTCTAGTTTTAAAGAGGTATCAACAAAATTTTTGGGTAGCATTAAAAACGTAAATTACAAAACTATTATAAAAAAAATGGTGCGCAACTTTGAAAAACTGGGCTGCCTAATGAACTTGAAGCTTCATTTCCTTGATTCACATATTGATCAATTTTCTGAGAACAACGGGGACTTTAATGAAGAGCAAGGAGAAAGGTTTCACCAAGACTTGAAGGAATTTGAACGCAGATTTCAAGGACGATGGGGTATAAATATGTTGGCAGATTACAGCTGGATGATGAAGAGAGAAACATCTTCAAAAAGAGGTCAAAAGTGTGTCAGAAATCCTTTACGCCGGTCATTTGACGAGAAACGTGTGCGTAAGCGTAAAACACTTTAAAACTTTATTTAAAAAAATTTTTTTGGAAGACAAAAATAAAAATAGATATCGCCAATATCTAGTATCCAACATCTCACTATCGAAGTTGCCAAATATTAGCGGAAATTCTGCAAACTCAATTGATTAACCCATTAAAACTCTAAGGCACTTCTTAAATGAAGCTAAAAATATTATAATGGAGTTCATGAATATCGCTATACATAAGTTCTAAGTCTTATTTTATGATCAAGAGTCGAAAAAGGTTCTAGTTTTGTGATTTATGTAGTGGAAAACCTCCAGAATAGTATCCAAAACATCGATTTTTTGAAAAAAATATCAATTTATCACGTTTATTGTCCACTTACGCCGACTAGGAGTTGTTTTTTGAAAAAAATGACTTCAAATTCGTGATTAGCGACCTAAAAAACCCAAGTAAAGTATTTTCAATGTTTATAAATCGGTTTAAAATCGTAAAACTTGATTTTAATGTCATTTTAATCAAATTTAAAGCAAATTTTCACTTTTCGCGATTTTCTGCCTTTTTATCGCCGTATGGTGGGTTGAAATTTCTGTAAAAAAAATTCAAAACATGGTTTTCGATGTATTTTTTCTCGTAGAATTCGATTCTGAAGTCAAAAAAATAAAATTTTTCTTCATTTTTTTTTATTTAAAAAAACCATGAAAAAGCCGTAAAAAATGAGGTTTTTCGAGCAAAACTCCATAAAAAAGTAACTGGACCCTGCTTTTTTATTACAAATTCGGATTCGGCGTCGAAAAATACATAAGAATATATAGGTCTGGCCAATTGCACAAACACTTTTGTTTTTTTTTGTGGGCCTGTGTTATTGACAATATCAAGATTCATATTTCCGTAAGGACAGTATTGAGAATTGAGAAATAGTTGTACATTGCTTAAATCGCAGTGATCAAACTGACTAGCGTTAGCAGTTTTTTGTCCTTTTCGATTTGTCTGGAAACCTAGAATGATAAAAAGAGGCTTCTCCAGCTGATTAGATGTTTTGACTGTCCATACATGTCTCGTTGATGCAGGTAATAATGGATATTCGTATAATTCCCAGGAACGAAAACTCATTGAGATAGGTTTAATTTTCTCGATTTATCGAAGCATGGGAATTTTACATTCATTGGATAACTGTATGTGAGGCATAAGCCACTCGATCCTTAAAAGATCAATTTTGAAATTTTCGTAAGCATTAGTAGCATTCGGTGTTTGTATTACTGCGTTAATATCGTTCCTGGATCTCGTGAGGATAAGTGCATGTTTAATATTGACTATGATTTTGCGATAATCTTTAGCAAAGCCTAAAATCATACGGAGAGGTATGAAAATATCAAAATAGCCATCGTTATTAATGATCTTTCGAGTTTCCGCTGTATCAATCCAACTAGTATTTTCTATAATCAAACTTTGACAAGGGCTGAGTGATACCCAACCCTTCATAACGGTGGTCAATTCCACATTCTTACAGCGATCGATCTCTATAGCATTAATTTCATAGCGAACTTCCTCGAATAAATGACAGATACCATTATTAACTAAGTTAGTTCTTGCTAAAGCAGTGCCATCTTGTTTAGTTAATTTGCCTACTATGTGCAGAGAACTCTGCGAAGGCAAAAGATTCAAATCTTGATGGTGAAATGATATGCGAATTTCATCACTATTATTGAAATTTTTCGAAGTATAGGGCTGGTACGCGTGCACCTCACAGTGAGCTATTGACTCATCTAATGTTACTCCTGACCTTATGTCTAGAATTTCCTCCATTTATTTAAAAACAGCAAAAAATCAAATATGTAATTTTCCACCAGGAGCTCTTATTTTTAAATCTTGGCTTTTCAAAAACTGAATGTTCTGCCGTGTTAATACTTTGACTTGTCGATGACGACTGATGTTCGAATGCCATCTTGATTTACTTATATACCCTTTGTTATTTTTATTGTAATAAACCACTCCCATTTTTTTTCATACTGATTAAATATGTAATCTAACTGTAATAGTTTCTCCATGAAAGTTAATTAAATTCCCGTCTTGATCGAGTATACGCAATTGTAAATGATCTATGCTCTTGACGACGACTGGAAGGTAAATGACTTGTGATGGCACTTCAATGATCTTATATCCTGGTGGGACAGCAGGAAAGAATTCATGTATCGTGTTCAATTTTCGACCGTTTATATAGGCACCAGAGACGATATTGCATTCGACTCGAAGAGCGTTGACCTTGAGGATAGCTACAGGTAAATCTGAATGATTCGTGACGTCAACAGGAAGAACACGTTTTGCGAAGCCTAATAAAAGTCAATAATAACGTCCTATCGAATGTTCTGGTCTGAAATTAATCGGATGATTACATTTTATTTCACTGCGAAGTGTATTATTGTTTAGTTTGATACTGATTGATATACTTTTCGTCGTCAATGTTTCACTGAGATAGTTCTCTATATTCTCAATTTCATAACTACCAGTCGGTAAAACAATTTCTTCCTGTCCAACGTGGAATAGATTACTACCCGTGTCGATATTAGGTGTAGAATTGAATGGCATGAAAGCAACTAATCCGAGAACGTAATTCTTGTCAGGTGAGAGTTCAATCGGTGGAAAATACTGTTCTTCCAGTACAGATGATGTACCCGGAAGACTCAAAGTCAATGAATCTACCATGATTGTTGAACGCATAATGAACAAATACTTATCATTCTTTTCTTTATACATCAAGAGTGTTGCTCAAAAATCTTAGATAAAGATGACCGCAGTTAAAAGTATCGAAGTCTTGATACCTCTCAGGATTGTACTTGATGTTGTCTACTCTCAGATATGTCATTAAATCCAAAGGAGGTTGAAGATCACCGAAGCTATCGAAATACACAACATCGTTCCCTTGTTTGTGATATGCTACCCAGTGCGTTCCAGAACCATCTGCATCATTGAGATTAACAATAGCTGATTCTCTATAGTGCGGTCCATTAATAGGCATACCATTCCTCATGAATACTCCTCGAAAATTTGAGATTTTTAAGATTTTTGCATACTTGATGAGATCAGCATCGGTGAGTGATCTTTAAGGTAATTTTACTTTAAGGATCTTTTTTTAAAGAATTATTTGGTTACAGACGAAGACCAAGACCAGTTTTATATGGTTTCAAGTAAAGACCTTTACCAAGAGCTATTTCTTCCATCTTTATATTATGTCTTTTATTTTCTTCCAATTGTTGTTTAGCAGCTTTGGAATTGTTTACCGCTTTAGCGATTCCAGCAGCACCTCCAGCTATGCTACCGACAGCATTCAAACCTGCAAAGATTGGTATGAGAAATAGTAAGAAACCTCCTACTTTCTTCGGAACTGGTGAAGTACGTGGAATTTTTACATTTTGTTTACCACCTGCTTTTTTAACAGCACTTTGTGCACCTTTTAGAGCTGACAGAATGACTTTTCGAGCACATTTTGTGGGAACAACTGATTTAGATGCAGTCTTTACTATTGTATTGAAAATAGTAAAAGGTTTCTTCATGCCCATTCCAAATTTAGACTTTACTTTCATGATGTTTTTAATTGCAAATGCAGCTGATTTTTCTCCAAAGCTAGCGTCTTTTGATGAAATTCTTTGATTAGCTTTTTCTGCTAAAATTCTATCAGAAGCGTTTCTGGCTTCTACGTTTTTACGATTCTGTGTATAAGCAATGTCGTGCTCTATACGAGCTCTATCGAGAGGATGGATTCCTAGATCACCTCTAGCTAAACGTTTAGCTAATCTTGTACCGGGTCCACAGTATTGGTATCCTGGTATATGAAGTTCGATTGGAAGACTATTAAGAAGCTTGTTGACAAAACCGCGACCACGTCATCGTTGTCTATATACGATCATCACACTTCGAAGACTAAATGAAGACTGAGGGATTGGGTATAAAAGCCCTGTATTTATAGCTGGTCAAGCATTCGTACGTCAGACGTGCTGTCATAATGAATTTCAAAGAACAATCCGTTAAGCTACCAATAGAAAATTTCGACACTGTCGTGGAGCATGAGAAGAAATCAAAGAGGCATGGAGACTTACTTCCAAACAGTATTCGAGCTGTATTTTGCGGTCCATCAAATTGTGGGAAAACCAATAGTCTCTTAGCACTAATAACGGATCCTAATGGCCTCAGGTTTAAAAACGTTTATGTACACTCCATGTCTTTGAATCAACTAAAGTACAAGTTTTTGAAGGACTTCCTAGAGCCTTTAGAAGGTGTACAATACTTTCCCTTTAGTGAGCACGAATCTCTTGTAGCCCCTGATAATGCACTTCCTAATTCTGTCATGATTTTTGATGATGTGGCCTGTGAAAAACAAGATAGTATCAAAGCTTACTTCTGTATGGGTAGACACAAAGATGTTGATTGTTTTTATCTCTGTCAATCTTATGCTCGAATTCCAAAACATCTAGTCAGAGACGATGTCAATTGGTGGGTGATTTTTTGACACTTATATTGTTGACACTTATACAACGATCACGTCAATTCTGACATGACTTACGCGCAATTCAAAGAATTATGCTCCAAGTGTTGGACTGATGATAAATATGGATTTTTAATGATCGACAAAGATAGTTCGATCAATTCTGATAGATATAGAAAAGGCTTTAATTGTTTTGCTATAGATATAGCGCACACATAGTCCTAAAAAAACAATTTATCATTGTACGCTGAAGTGTCAACATGGCTGATATTAGACGAAAGAAAGATGTTCTACATCAACTTGCGAAAGCACGCAATGCAGTTAAACGAAAATATAACTTGTTGAAGTTTGGAAAAGAAAATATTGAAAGAGCATTTGGCGAGACATTCAAACCTATCGTTAATCCTCTTCAGAAACTCGTTGCTACTACTGAGAAAAATAATGATTTTATACGTGACGTAGCAAATAAAAATAATAAAGTCATAAAAATCAATGATACTTATTCCTCCTTCTTGCAGTCCTCTTCTCCTTCCTCTTCATCCATTGGTGATGACAGATGCTATAGATACGTCATTAAACGATACTATTCGACATGTTGATACAGAATTTGAATCAGCTGCAAGTAAGCAGGAATTAGAAAAAGAAGACAATAATTTATTGCTTGATAGTAAGTACATTCATATGCTCCATAAGGAACAATCAAAACAATTGGATAAAGTTTATGGAGTGCGCAAGGAAGGTGATAGTTTCTTTATTGGTGACTCACCTCTATTTTTTGAAGATGAAAACATTTATATAGAAGATAAAAAATATTCAAAAACTAAAGGATTGTTAGATTTGTTGATAGAGGTCACTTGAACAATAATGATATGCAAAATTATAAGAAGATTCTTGAAACTACTAATGTTCACAAACGACGCTACAGAAGTGATGAATCTATTCGTACGCACAAAAGTAAGAGATTCGACAGTATCATTAGTCCTTTGTTTTCATTGAAAAAAAGAGGAGGATCGTTACCTCGATATAAAATTGCAAGAACAGATACGAGAATAGATTACGTATACTGGGATGATCCAAACGAACTCGTTGATAGACTTCGATTACTCATTGCTGAAATAGAAGCTGGAAACCCTAGTCATACAAATGAGATACATTCAATTATAGAAGAGTTACGTGATGATGGCTATATATATTAAGGTGTAGACACCTACACCATACATTATCAAAATGTGCGTCGATGTATTCGGTTGTAATCTTAAACGAAGCGAGGGTAGTCGAGGACCTCCAGGTGTTGGATATAAAATCACATATGATGGTCAGTATGACTTGGAGAATAAGAGACTTTGTAATCTCGCATCACCTAATAAACTCAATGAAGCTATAAATTTAGATACTTTACAGCGTATCGTACGTTTGGAAGTTCAAAAATTATTAGATTCAATATCCAGTTTGAGAATTGATCTCAATAATCTAAATAAAATTGTAGAGGTGCATAGAAACGAGCTAGATAAGAAATTCATACAAAGTCAGTTGGAAATTGAGACTATAAAAGGAGGCATTATCACTGTTAGTGCAAAATAGTCAATCGATAACCATCGATGAAACAACGTCATAGACTTGAAGAAGAGCTTCACAAGCCAGCACATCGTAATTATCCTCGTCGAAAGTTTAATGAGCGAGGTTTGGATGATACTTGGCAAGCTGATTTGGTAGAGATGCAACCTTATTCTCGAGAAAACAAAGGCTACAAATACATGCTTACAATTATAGATGTTTTTTTCAAAATACGCCTGGGCTGTTCCTATAAAACAAAAAACTGATATATATGTTTCTGATGCTATAAAGTCCGTATTGACAAAAGATAGAGAGTGCCTAAGAATCTTAACATCGACCGAGGCAAGGAGTTTTATAATACAAATTTCCAGAATCTCATGCAACAATATAAAATCAATCTCTACTCGACTTATAGCCATCTCAAAGCGTCTTTTTGCGAACGCTTCAATCGCACTCTCAAAAAGAAAATGTGGAAGCAGTTTAGTTTACGTGGTAACTACAAGTGGATCGATATTCTTTCCAATTTGATTGTCAAGTACAATGATGAGAAGCATCGGACTATTGGTATGAAACCAAAAGATGTTACAGCTGAAAACGAAGCAGAAGTTCTTCAACCTTGGTAGAAAATTGACCAGAATTCTGGGCAGAATTTCTGGTCAACAAAAGTTAAAATCACACTCATCTAAAAATTTTTTTCAAAGAATTTGTATAATTTTTAGATAAATATCATTTTAACTTTTGTTGACCAGAAATTCTGCCCAGAATTCCGGTCAATTTTCTACCAGGGAAAGACTCAAACGTAATGTTAATTTAACAGAAAAGAAGCCAATGTTCAAAGTTGATGACAAAGTACGAGTAAGCAAGTTAAAACAAGTATTCGAGAAAGAATACACACCCAACTGGTCAACTAAAGTATTCACCGTACGCCAGATCCGCAGAACAAAACCAGTTACTCACCTGCTGCAGGATTATAAAGATCAGTCAATCGCTGGTGGCTTTTATGAACAAGAATTACAAAGCGTCAAATATCCAGATTACTATCTTATGGAGAAGATTCTCAGAAGACGTGGAAATGAAGTATTTGTAAAGTGGCTTGATTTTGACAATTCTTACAATAGTTGGATTGATAAAGCAGATGCCCAATAAATATTTTATGAAAATGAAATTAGTTACTTTATATAGAATGAATACTCACAAAAAATCCAGTGTTATTTTAATCAGAGCATTTGAGCTTATATATATATATATATATATATATATATATATATATATATATATATATATATATATATATATATATATATACATAAATCTTGTATTTTGTACTGTATGTTGGATAATACGAAATAAATAAAAACTTTTTAAAATCGAAGAAAATTTATTGTAACATTTATTTTAATAAAATATTGATGAATAAACACTTATTATACGCACACTTACTAAACACTACAAAATTCGAGGACATAACCTCCTTTAAACACTACACAAAGTCTAAATTTATTAGCAGCATTCTGTATTCTTTCAAAAAACTCTTGATCTTTTTCAAAAACTTTCGACACTTTTTTAGGTAAGAAGATTTGCATTTCTTCACACAGTTCTGCAACAATCTTGGGTCCAAAGCGAGTTTTCACTTGTCTCAAACATGTGACCGTGTAGGAAGTGCCTTCTGTCAGTTCAGTGATCTTTTTAGTAGGAAGAAATTCTCCTCGGGCAATGACGTTTAATTTAGAAATGTCTTATCTGTAACAGAAAAACAAATTCTTGATTGAAAAATATAATTAATATTAATTTAATCTTTAATAATACTATATTTAAACTTTATTGATGCTATATTTAAACTTTATTGATACTATATTTAAACTGTATTGATACTGTATTGATACTATATTAATACTGTATTGATACTATATTAATACTGTATTGGTACTATATTTAAACTGTATTGGTACTATATTAATACTATATTGATATTATATTGATGCTGTATTGATACTATATTAATACTATATTGATACTATATTGATACTGTATTGATACTGTATTGATACTATATTGATACTATATTGATACTGTATTGATACTATATTGATACTGTATTAATACTGTATTGATACCGTATTGATACTATATTAATACTGTATTGATACTATATTTAAACTTTATTGATACTGTATTGATACTATATTGATACTGTATCAATACTGTATTGATACTGTATTAATACTGTGTTGATACTATATTAATACTGTATTGATACTATATTAAAACATTAAATCTTTTTTCAAATTCTATTAAAAAACACTTGAAAATCTAAATTGCTATGAGGATAAACAGAATTATACTAACCTTAATTCAAGAAATGTCAATTTTGGATCTCTTGTTACTGCCTGCTTCTTCACTGTTTGGTTGGTGGGCTCTCTTGAGTGCGTCTTTTTTTGAAGAGTCAGCGAACTAAATAACGCTCGGCCGATTCTGCAACTGTTCATATACACTGATAGACCTTTAAGAACGATGCTCTCTTTCATATAATTGCCGCGGCCTTAAATGCAATTTGTAAGCTAGCTTAGCCTAAGATGCGCGAGCTCTTTCGTTAAGAATTCGCAGCTCCTACGCAAGAGCTCACAGCTCTTACGAACGAGCGCCGCAATTTATCAGATTATTTTTTTCGATTTTGGTCAGTCAGTATTAACAAGATCTGCTTCTTTGAATATAAGAGCTATGGGCTCTTACAGCTAAGAGAGCCGTTTACTCCCATAGAGTCGCCTTGTACTTAAGCCGATTGTATTCTTTCTTATGAAAAACAGCGTCACTCTTAGACGAAATAACGACGCTTGAATCTGGTAATATTGCCTGTCTCTTAAAAATCTATCAGTATAGAGCGCTTCCCACTACGGCGGCTACCTCCACTCCAGGATCCAGCGGCTCGGCTACCCCCCACTCCAGGATCCAGCGGCTCGGCTACTCCCACTTCAGGATCCAGCGGCTCGGCTACCCCCACTCCGGGATCCAGCGGCTCGATATCAGCTTCGATATCTGCTGGTTCTGGATTTCGTGATCTTGCTAGGTAGTGGCCCCAAGGAAGAGTGTCCGTAGTTTCTTCTTGAAGGAATCTCTTGTCGTCATGCGCACTGAGAGCGATCTTTGTCTCCTTCTCAGTGTACAGTTAATGATTACCCCCACTTTCGACCTAACCTGTTTCACGAGTATAAAAGAAGGTGAGCTCGATTCTGAAATTCATTTCTTTGATTCGCTTCAGTCAGCAAGGTTTATCGCAATGATAAAATACATGATAGATTTTTCAAGGCTAGAAATAATTTACCAAACATTCATTGTAGAGGTTATATGGATGATTGATTATGCCTCATAGGTGAAAGTATTTGTTGGAATTCTCATCATTCATCAACAAGAAAAATTATTATTATTTCAATAAATTAAACTTTAGATTAATAAATATGAATATATAACCTTTCCTTTTTCCTTTGATAAACTATCTTATTAGTTTAGATAAAAATTTTCAAAGCTCTAACAGTTTGAGACTTGAAGAAAAACAAAGACAATTTCTTTGTTCAAGATTAATTTTTAATAATTTAGAATTTTCATTAAGACTAAATAATGATTTTCAATAAATATATTTAAAAATAGTTAAATGTCATAAGATTCAACTTTTTTATGCTTAAATATACTATAAAGTAATTTAAATTAGTCTAATGAATGACTTTTATGAGAAATTGAATCTTTCACTAGTTTAATTCATCACTTTGCATTGAGAAAATGAAGAAATAATCATCTTAGAGTCTTGGAATAACTTTCTATATTATTTTTTTAACATAACAAAGTAATGTATCAAATTTCAGATCTCTATCTCTTTTAGTTTTTGAGATATGAATAATGTATAATAGTTGAAAAAGCCGATAACTAATGTTCTTGAAAAATGCACATTAATTAAATTTATTCTAATTATTTATTGCTTTGGTGAGAATATTTGAGCATGAATTAACTTATTGTAATATTACATATCTATTTCATGCTTAAAATCAATCCCATATGACATTTTTTACATTATTTAAGTTAGTATTTAAGTATCTTCATCTACTAGTTAAAACAAACTTTCAGTAAAAATTTTAAAGCTTTATGTTCTCCAGCTTCAGAGATATAAGATATTTGCTATTTCAATTTGGAACGATAACAGCTATATCTTGAAAAAAAAATTAGTTTTACAAGGAGAGTGTTTCACCTTCGGGTCATCAATTTTGCTTAAATTTTGGGAATTTTTTTTGGATGCAGAAACATGAAGGAAGCCAAAATTTTAAAGGCCAACGCTCAATATTTTCTTAGTTACAGGCCATTGAAGAAAACCACTAAAAAAGTCACTAGATTTTCAAATGCTTATAATATCTCATAATTGTTAGCTAGAAGCTTATACCTTTTTTTAAATGAAAGCTGGGCTCAAATTCTTTCAAAATAGTACCTATAGAATCTCAAAATATTATTTTTTCCAAAAGCTTGAGCGTCATAAAGATTGGACCTGAATTTTTTGTTTAAAACATTAATTAATGATAAAAGCTAAAATTGGGTTCAATCTTTATTACGCTATAACTTTGGGAAAAAATAATATTTCGATATGTTATAACTACTATTTTGAAAGGATTTTAGCTCAGCTTTCATTTAAAAAAAGTTTTAAGCTTCTAGCTTATAATACTGAGGAACTATAAGCGTTTGAAAATCTAGTAGCTTTTTTAGTAATTTTGTTCAATGACCCGTAACTAGGGAAATATTGAGCGTTGGCTTCTAAAATTTTGGCTTTCTCCATATTTCTGCATCCAGAAAATATTCCCAAAATTTGAGCAAAAACAGTGACCCGAAGGTGAAACACTCTCCTTGTTAGTGCATTTCTACTACTTTTAATGCTTGAAATCAATCCTATATGATATTTTTTTACATTATTCAAGTTAAATATTAGATTAATTATATTTTGAAAAGGTTTGAGCATAAATTTTGTATAGCACTATAAATGGATTCATTTTTAGCTATAACTTTTTTGAATGAAATTTTAAATTTTATAAGTTATGTCATAAGCAAGTATTTTATCTTTATCTACTAGTTGAAACAAGCTTTCAGTAAAAATTTTAAAGCTCTATGTTCTCTAGCTTCAGAGATATAAGATATTTGCTATTTTAATATGGAACGATAACAGCTATATTTTGAAAAAAAATTAGTTTTAGGGCTTGAAACATATTACTTAATCTTATAAATCATCGATTATAATGTATAAGATACTATAAGTTAAATCTTATTGTTTATAACTATTTTATAATCATACACATTTATAATAAGAACATCAATTTGAGACTATTATCTACATTTGAATTTTAACTTGAATTGAACAAAATTGCTATTGTCAATTTTTCATATCTCAGAAACTAAAAGAGATAAGGATCTAAAATTTTGTATATAACTTTGTAATATTTAATAAATATTAGCAAGCTCTCTAAGTTATTTTTTTCATCACTTACACATTCATACACACATTCTCAACAGGTTGCCTTTTTCAAAACTAATTAAACTAATTTTTTATTACAAACTATTTATTTATTATTAAAACATTTATAATAGAAAAATTCATACAAATATTACAAAATAAATATAAATATAAAATATGAAATTAATTTTGTTTGTCTTCATCTTTTCATTCTTCATAAATCCCTCTTATAATATTTATAAAACTTTCAGGATCCACCCTATACGCTAGAAGTTTTGATATGAGCACAAATTTTTGTTGCTCAATGTGCACTTCTTCTTTTATTATTCGTTGGACTATTTCATGGGCCAATGTAGTGACATTTGGAAATAGCTGAGCAGCCCAACGAATAAAAAAACTATCAACTCGATCATGAGCAGTCGCCCGGATTATAAAATCTAAAAAAGATTTTAATCCACCATATTCTTTTGCGGCTTCATCAAAAAATATTTCGACCATTTTCGATCTTGGTCCTGTTGGAATTCTAGAAATAAAAATTATATATATATATATATGTGTGTGTGTGTATAATTAGTGTCACTTACGTAGACTATTCAGATATAAAACGGTATTTACAACGACTTTTTTGGACTTATGTGGACGTCTACATAAAGTTCGTCAAATTCGTACCTAAAATGTGACTTTCGTGATTCCGTCTAAAGATTTTGTTCCTTGCAAAGTGTACTCAAGTAGACATGACTTTATAAGTCACGATTTATGTGCATTTATTATTCATTGGTTTAAATCGTATAAATGACTTAAATATTTTTTGTTTATGTGAATATAAATATTTTTCTTTAATAGAAAATTTATTGCATTGAAATTTATGTTGCATTGATTAATATTATAATTATTATTATTATAATTTGATTGAAATCGCATAAATAAAATAATATAAAAATTAGTATATGAAAAAGAAATTTTAATGTTTGAGAATTTCAATGAAAATTAGTTTTAATTGAGTGAATGAAAATATTAACTATTATTTTGTTGATAAAAGTTTCAATGAGAATTCTAGCAAATATTGTTAAAAGTTGAATAAATTTATTACAACATTTTTACAAATTTAAATATCTTCAAACTTATCAGCTTGTTGTTCGTATTAAAATACGTTAGAAAATCAACTTAAAATGTTTTGTTGTTTCAAAAAGACAACCGAAAGTGTTCTTCAGTTTTTATTTTTCACAAAGTGTAACAAAGTTGTTTTTTACATAAAAATTTACATCATTTGTTTGAAAAATATCACAAGAGTTAAATAAGTATGAGCATTAAAAAAAAAATTTCATCCATAAATGTGTATAATATTAGAGTATTAAAATTTCATTACAGCGTACATTTAATTTGCAGTCATTAAAATAATATATTACTGCAGGAATGTCATTTAAAAGACGTTTGGGACTTCAGTGGAATATTCAACCATACCAAAAGTTATTAATATATATCAACAATAATAAACAAAATATAATGGAAGAAGGATTGAAAAAGTTATCCAATATAGAATATAAAAATATGAGCTCATTCATTTACGAAAAATGGGGCCATAGAAATTATTATATAGATCAAGTTAAATTTTTCCTTGAATCATACTCAGAAAGAGTGGTTGAAGATATGAAAGATAAGACGATACCTGATTAATTATTTATTGGTAGGATAAATTAAAATATGAAGAAAGACATTTAAACTATTAGTTAAAATCTATTTACTATACTCATATATATTATATTCAGATTTTATACATTAGATTCTGATGAAAAAGTAATTATATGTCTTAAAAAAAATTGAATACTCTCTATTTCTTCTTTTGAAATGATGGTTTTTACTAATTTTAATTGCTTCAAATACTTAACTTGAGGAATAAGTCTATACTATACTTAATACTCTATGTACTATACAATCTGTGTCATTTAGTTTTTTTACATAATCGTTCATATTAAAAGAATCTTTTTAAACTTTTTATAAATCATTTTTTATATTGTCCAAGTTATACAATAATTTTTATTAATAAAAATTCTATAGGATGTATTCTAGAAGCTTAATGCCTCTAGAAAATAAACACTCAACTGGTGGTGAAGAGCATACGCTGGTGGAGTATAATACAGTGTAAATTCTCCACATCATCCAGAAACTTATCAAAACTGATGATTGAATACTTCAAAAATATTTTTGTATACAAAAATGTTTATGTATACATATGATTGCAGTATATTATTAGAATAATTATCAAACAAGACAATGGACAACTTTTTTGATTTTGAACATGTGATATAAACATTTTTGTATTTATCTTGAAGTATCTGCATTTAAAGTTGGATTATTGCATCAAACTTCCCTGTTGTTTCTTGTAAATGAAGAAATACTTTGTGTAGCAAATTCTCTAAAATTATAATATTGAGCAATGTATGAATCCAAGATTCTTAAGGTAAGAGCTGGATATTTGCATTCTTTTAGTCTGCATTTATTACATAGTTTAGATTAAAATTTTGTATAAATACTTTTGGTTTCACACATATTTTTTATTAAAATGACCCAAGTCGAAGAGGCCGTAAAAGAAAAACCATCTAAAGTAAACTATATTGCACTTTGCAATGGTGAATCTTGTAAATCTCTTATAGTGACAAATTTTTTATTTATTTTGGCTTGTTGAAATTTTTTAAATGTTCATTTCTTAATAGTTTCACTCATATAGTGCGAGCAATCTTTGATTTCTTGTTTACATTAAATTCAATATTTCTCGATAAATCTTTCCCATTAAGATGCAATTAATACAAGTAAACACCATAATTTTTTTTGCTCATTGCTATACTTTTATCCTTGATCCTTTGAGTGGAATTTCATAATCCTCTAAAAATTGATTTGACTAAAGTTCTTTTTGAAAAAGGAATACTTATCAGTATATAAAATTCTATTTTTTTTAATGGAATATCTACCTGGGAACATAAAAAGTTCAGAATCAGTGATCAGTGATTTTATTGGTGAATCATTAAAGCACTGTTTATCCTTACTTGTATGTGAACCGTAAAATCCATTTAAAATTTTTCAGTTCCACACAAACAAATAATGTATAAAAAATATACATGATAAGAATTATTACCCATGTGAAAATAATTTCTGTAAATAATTGTAAATAATAGTGGATAATAGTAAATAACTGCCTGCGAAAAAATAATTTTTATATAATCATACATGATTATAATATCATTCATAATCATGGATAAACTTATATAATCAAATATGGCTTAGGAGTCTGCATGATATTATATAATTGTTCTTAGTTTTATAAATTCAGAAATGTTTATATGTGATTCCATATAAAATTATAGAAATACTCGATGACATTACATATAATACAATATACTTTTATATGATTCATTGATAACCCAACTAAAAAATAAGGTGAAAAATCACCTGATTTGTCACTTGATTTATCATACCAAAACATCATGTAACGATTTTTTTGATTTTTAAATGTTCTAAACCACGCTTAGTCAATTAGGAACTATTTTTGAAAATTTTGAATTTAGAAAATTTTTGTAAAATAGTCAAAATTTTTTCTAAGGCCAAATTAATAGATGATTAATCAGGTGATAAATCAGGTGATTTGTCTACCCTGTTGAAAATAATGACGTCTTTGGTCGTGTCTTAGATTGGAACAAAATAAGACGTCATTTTTTTTATGTTCCGGAAATATAGTAACCAAATGACGTCTTTTTTATAAGTAAAATAATTTCAAAGACGTATTTTTCCAATAAATACTCATAGTAAAAGACAAATTTTCAAAAAAAAATTCTTTTTTTAAAATGAATGACGTCCTTCCTGTTGAAAATAATGACGTCTTTCTAAGACGTCTTTGAAGACGTCTTTGGTCGTGTCTTACATTGGAACCAAAAAAGACGTCATTTTTCTAATGTTTAGAAAATTCAACAAATGACGTCTTTTTATTATTTCAAAGACGTATTTTTTTTAATGAAAATGACGTCTTTTCTTACGAATTTTTATTTAAAAAATACGTCTTTGAAAATGTAAAATGACGTTATTTGTTAAATAGCTTTTCTAAACATTGGAAAAATGACATCTTTTTTGTTCCAATTTCAGACACAACTAAAGACGTCTTTTAAAGACGTCATTTTCTACGAATTTAGGGAAAAAAACGTTATTTTTTATGAATTATGTCATTGAAAAATGACTTTACGTGATAATCATTTTCCATTTAAAGGAAAAAACAACAAAAACGAGGTAAACCTCGTAGTTTCAACTCTTCGAAAAACGAAGAGCATTTGCGATTAAGCTGAGATCATTCTGGCCTTATATATCTGCGTCTTTGAAATTTGTATAAGGGATCGCAAAACTTGAAAATCGCCACCTGGTGAGTTAAAATAGAATTGACGTAAGCGCAATCATCAATTCGACTGTAAGTCACTAGGTGGCGATTTTCAAGTTTTGCGATCCCTTATACAAATTTCAAAGACGCAGATATACAAGGCCAGAATGATCTCAGCTTAATCGCAAATGCTCTTCGTTTTTTGAAGAGTTGAAACTACGAGGTTTACCTCGTTTTTGTTGTTTTTTCCTTTAAATGGAAAATGATTATCATGTAAAGTCATTTTTCAATGACATAATTCATGAAAAATGACGTTTTTTTTCTCTAAATTCGGAGAAAATGACGTCTTTGAAAGACGTCTTTAGTTGTGTCTGAAATCGGAACAAAAAAGATGTCATTTTTTCCAATTTTTAGAAAAGCTATTTAACGAATAACGTCATTTTACATTTTCAAAGACGTATTTTTTTAAATAAGAATACGTCTTTTTATAATTTCAAAGACGTATTTTTTAAATAAAAATTCGTAAGAAAAGACGTCATTTTTATTAAAAAAAATACGTCTTTGAAATTATAAAAAGACGTTATTTGTTGAATTTTCTAAACATTGGAAAAATGACGTCTTTTTTGGTTCCAATCTTAGACACGACCAAAGCGTCTTCAAGGACGTCTTTCAAAGATGTCTTTCAAAGACGTCTTAGAAAGACGTCATTATTTTCAACAGGAAGAACGTCATTCGTTTTAAAAAAAGAACTTTTTTTGGAAAATTTACGTCTTTTACTATGAGTATTTATTCGAAAAATAGGCCTTTGAAATTATTTTACTTATAAAAAAGACGTCATTTGGTTACTATATTTACGGGACATTACAAAAATGACGTCTTATTTTGTTCCAATCTAAGACACGACCAAAGACGTCTTCAAAGACGTATTCAAAGACGTCTTCAAAGACATCTTTCAAAGACGTACTGGAAAGACGTCATTATTTTCAACAGGGTAAGCATGGTTTGAAACATTTAAAAACCAAAAAAAATCGTCACACGATATTATGGCATGATAAATCAGGTGATTTATCACCTAGAAAAATTCTTCAAATCGATCGTCTATGCTATGTAAAATTGGACTATCGACCATGCCATCACCCCTGCAATATTTCTCTTCTCAAACTCTTTTGACTCATTACATCTCTACCTCATCCTTGCCATCGGCCTTATCAGATGAGATAATCAATAGCATTCTCAGTAATCTACTGCATGAGGATATTCCGGTCTTTGATTTCACTTAAATGAGCCCATTGACAGTTAAATCAATTATTGAGTCTGCACCCTCTAAATCGATGATTTTTTATTTATATGTTTAAACTTGCCAGCAACTTTATTTTGCCACATCTAAAGAGTACTATAATTCAATCCTTATCCTCTAGTGTTTTTCTAACTTTATGGAAAAAGCCTTTTTACTATCTTTGACGAAGACAAATAAGCTTGAATCACTCTTAGTCCAGTCATTCTACGTAAAAACATCGATTTCATGACTTAATTTATTACAGATATTTGAAGGTGGGAAATCATTGAGGGGGGTTGGTAGATGATAAATAAATAAAAAGATACAGCTAGATTTGCCCTATTTTTTTATAAACAACGATCAAAGTCTGAAAATAACGATGTTTCGCCCTATAATTTTCAAATGACGTTTTAGAGAAAAATGTTATGGATAAAAGTTATAGGCATTAAGAAGACCTAAAATTTCATTATTGGGTACGTGAAAATCAGTCAACAACTTTTCCGGATAATCGCGAAAAACACTCATTTTTACACTGTTTTATAAATGTTAATAACTTTTATAATAATTGCTATAAGTGATTTATAATACATTGTCGGTGAGGCCATTATGGGTCTTTATAAGCATAAAAAATTTCAGCCCGATCGGTTTGATAGTTTATGAATAATTGCAATTGTTTATCCCAAAGAAGATTTATTTAAACAATCATAAGACAGAAGATTGTGAATTTTCCGACATTTAACAAAGTGGAATGGATTCTTCAAAGTTTAAAGTATAAGTTAAGTCGAAGAAATTAATAATTTTTTAAAAAAATTATTGTTAAACAGTTAATGTAAAATTAGGCTATTTTTTGCTTATAAATAATTGGAATAACTTTTTGGTTATTTGTCATACGGACTTCTAATTAGTCTCATTTGATGGCTATTTCAAAAACGCATTTAAAAAAAAAAAGTATTTTCTACGATCAATACTAACGGAGATAACATTTTTTTTTCAAAAATTTATATCTCCGTTATTTATAAACATTAAGAGTTGAAATTTTCAGGAAATTTCAATGAAGACTTATATTTTTGAATGCAATAAATAGTTATACAATTAATGCCATGAATTTCTACATCTTTAAAGTGATAGGTACATCTGCAAGATGGTCTTGGTGAGAGTGGCTTCAGCTTCGTTTTCCGTGCGGCAAGTATTAGGATATCGTTGCCTCGAGCGGGGACTGCGAAGAAAATGCAATATCTCGGCTTCTAGACGACGTAGAACCTTCTTTTTTTTTTAATCTGGGGTAACTCGAGAAAATATTAAGAATGGGCTTATTTTCAGCCCCCTGGAAAATTGGGAAATGACGGAAAATCTTCAATTATGTAACCGTATGAAAATTTTCAACATTAATACTTACATTTTCTTATTATTATTATTGAAGAATCCATTCCACTTTGTTAAATGTCGGAAAATTCACAATCTTCTGTCTTATGATTGTTTAAATAAATCTTCTTTGGGATAAACAATTGCAATTATTCATAAACTATCAAACCGATCGGGCTGAAATTTTTTATGCTTATAAAGACCCATAATGGCCTCACCGACAATGTATTATAAATCACTTATAGCAATTATTATAAAAGTTATTAACATTTATAAAACAGTGTAAAAATGAGTGTTTTTCGCGATTATCCGGAAAAGTTGTTGACCGATTTTCACGTACCCAATAATGAAATTTTAGGTCTTCTTAATGCCTATAACTTTTATCCATAACATTTTTCTCTAAAACGTCATTTGAAAATTATAGGGCAAAACATCGTTATTTTCAGACTTTGATCGTTGTTTATAAAAAAATAGGGCAAATCTAGCTGTATCTTTTTATTTATTTATCATCTACCAACCCCCCTCAATGATTTCCCACCTTCAAATATCTGTAATAAATTAAGTCATGAAATTTCGTAGAATGACTGGACTATCTACCGCTCATCCGCTTAGTTATGTGAAGTCTCTAAAGTTGTTGAAAGGGTAGTGCACTCACAACTTTACTTATACGTGGAAACAAACGCCTTACTAGATCCTTTACAGTCAGGCTTTCTTAAAGCAAACAGTACTCAGACGGCTCTCTTTTAACATCTTGAAGATACACGTTTGTCAATTCATAAGAGAATGATAATTGTTTTGCTCCTGCTCGATTTCTTTAAGGCGTTTGCTACTGTGTTTCACTCTCGTCTTCTTTATAAACTTCGTGCACTAAATTGCTCTGACCTAGTGTTACGGTGGTTTGCATCTTATTCGAGCGGCAGATTTTATGCAATTTCTGATATGAATAACCGTGTGAGTGATTGGATCTCGTATAGTGAATTCTCAAAAAATCGGCTGATTTCCGTTCTTCGCCAAAACTTTCATATAGAATAATGATTGACAAGACTGAAAAATTATTTTCAAGTTACCTTATACTTTCTTGTGATAGATAACGGGATGAGATTATTAATGAGGTACCCTATTTGTTGACCGAAGAATTGTGAAATATTAGAAAACGTAACTCCGGTAGCTTTCACGCGCTGAATCACAAAAGTATTATTACATATCATCCTTGAATCATATTAAAGCTCATTTTAATCCACTCAGAAGTGTTCGTTTTTCTTTAATAAAAAAGTATATTTACTTGTTTATACCCCTTTTTACATTCATCATTAAGTATTGATAAATGGATCAATTCCACCCCAAAAAAGATCGTAAACTCCGTTAACTCGATGTAACTGCTATTAATTAAGGTACTTATTGAAAGGTATTAATTAAGGTACTTATTGAAAGGTATTCATAAGTACTTAAGTTCAAATTTCATCGTCATTAAAGTATTATTCAAGTTAAATATAATGCATAAAGATACAATATATCAATTCTTTTCAATCGTCATCATTAAAAATTTCTTGTATAATCAGCTGATTTTTTGAGAATTCACCATATACTTCCGGTGTAATGTGGTGAAAAATTTGGAAGTCTGGATCAGTATACTGAAACTATAGTTCCTTAAATTTAAACAAGCAAGTCTGCTCAATTGGTCGCTTTGGGACTCTCCAATATCTCAAATTTCACAGATATGCTCTGTCTAGGAAGGTCAGGAAGGAACTGGTCGAAGCCTTGATATATCCAATTCTGGAATATTGTTATGTGGTCTATAAACTTACCTCAAACTTTATCGTGCTCCTAATGCTTGCATAAGATTTGTCTATGGAAAAATTAGTAGACAGGAAAGAGTTTGTCCATGCAGATTGGAGCTAGGGTAGTTACCTATTGCAAACAGGTGTCTTTACTTTAAAATCAATCTAGCTTTTTCACTACTTTCCTTTCTGAACTTGTCATACGTCTGCACGTCTTTTATGAACAAATATTGATGCAACTGTTAGATCGTCGTCTCGCTTGCCTCAACGTATACTTGTCTATCCTATCGCCAGAACTACTGCGTTATTTTACTCTTTCACTTCATGAGCGTCCGATTTCATCAATAATAATATTTATGAAAAATATGGTTTATGTTTATAAATCATATTTTTGATGAATATTAAGATTCATTATTCTTTTTTAGCAGTGTTTTATTAACCTTTTAAGGACGAGACTGGTCGATATTTCGACCATTTAAATATCATAATATTTTTGAGTAATTTTGAGGATAATATTATGTTTTGAATATAGGAAATATTGCAATACTTGAATGGTCGAAATATCGACCAGTCCCATCCTTAAAAGGTTAATTAGATTTATCGCGTATAAAGCGTTATTCTAAAAGAATTTTTTTAAATGTTTGATTGTTTCGATTCATTATTTGTATTTTTTGGTAAATTTTTAGATTTATTATTCGTTTTTTCAATAATTTATCATTATATAAATTAATTGTGTATAATGCGTGGCTTTGCGATTAATAGTGATTCTTAAATAACGTTCGTTTTGAGTTCTTATACACAGTGGAAAAAAATTTGTAATTTTAACACTCATAAGTGTTACAGATGAAACACAAATTTTTTTGTGTTAAAATTTACAAATTTTTTTTGTGTAATTTTCGAAGTTAAAATTTTAACATAAAAATTCATAAATAATACAAAATTTTGAATAATAAAATTTGTAAATTTTACAAATTTATTTGTGTTAAAATATAATGATTGAAATAATGATTAGATATCAAATACTGACTTTCTCGTATTTCTTTCTGTTAATATATTTAACAAAGAGAGAGAGATAAAGAAATATAAGAAAAAGGATAAAATGATGGATGTTGGCGTGGATCAATAAAATCATAAACAAACTAATCTCATTTGATAATATTACATTATCGTTCAAAGGCGAACGTAAACGAATGATTACGAAAAGAGCCGATCATTTTTTAATGTGAGTACATCATAGGAATAGAGCCGGTTAGTAGCTCAGTCAGTAGAGCGTTGGATTCGTAATCTCGGGGTTCTGAGTTCGAATCCCGCTCTCGGCAACCGATTGACAGAAGCACCACTGTACGTTACATGTGTTTTGTTCACAAACACACTAACGAGCTCCTCTGTTGCTGATTAACATCACAAATAGCATAAATTTAAAAAAAAATTCACAAATTTTTGGAGTTACAAAAGGAGTCCATGACATTTGAATCTCAGATTTTCTTTTAACTTTGAGATATTTTTTCTTATATAAAATTATGAAAAAAGCCTTATTTTTAAGGTGCTACTCTCGATTTTTGCCAAATTATCAGCAGATTTATCTAAATTTTTAAAAACTTGCATCTTTTTATAATTATACTTTGTTTAAAGAGATTATTCTAGGTTTTTATTTTATCACGTGAGATCTCATGTGAATTCTCATATGAGATCTCATGTCATTTTTTTTTCAATAGGGAACTGCTGATAATTTGGCAAAAATCGAGAGTTGTACCTTAGCAATAAGGCTTTTTTCATAATTTTATATAAAAAAAAATATCTCAAAGTTAGGAGAAAATTCGAGATCCAAATGTCATGGACTCCTTGTTAGCAGAAATTAATATTTACAAACTAAAATTTATCTTGCATTTAAGGCATTTTTATTGCATAAAATAATAATAATGCTGATATTGGCATTACAACTCGCGTATTCTACTAACTAAAAATACATTTGTTTATATCTATATATATATATAATATATATATGTAAACAACATGGCCGTTTGATATAGGATAAATATGCAGAAACCTATGAAGAATATTTAGTTTTAGTTGATTATTTTACTAATTAAAAATCCGATTCATGAAAATCCGATTTAAAATGGTACAACTAACAAATGTGCATATTATAGTCATTTACGATTGCATTTTTTAAAATAATAAGTTAAATAATCATTTAAAATTTAATATTCTCCATAGGTTTCTGCATATTTTTCCTACATTGAGCAGCTATTTTTTAGTTAGCAAAAGGCGCGAGTTGTAATGCCAATATAATTATTAAAAGTATGAGATTATTTGAATAACTAAGTACACACATGTTTGTAAAAATAACAAACTCCGTGTGTTAATTCTACAAAAATTTTTAAATTACAAAAATTTTTATGTTGATTTTACAAAGATGTTTGTAAAATTTTAACACAAAAATTTTTGTACAAAAAAAAATTTGACGAATTACACAAAATTTTTTACAGTGTAGGTATTAATTGTAAAATTTTTTAATTTATCATTGGTATTTTTTGATAAATCTTCAGATACATAATTCATATTTTTAAGTATTTTATTGGTTAGATTTATCGTGTCATTTTTTGATTGACAATTATATTTAAAAATTGTTTAATTTTTTCAATTCATTTAGCAGCAAATCATTTATATTGCACCTAGATCAATTAGGGTAGGCGATTTCCTGTGAGCGGAGGTGTATAAATTAGAGTATTCCTTCTTTACTAATTTAACTAATTAGTAAAGAAGGAATACAAGAGTTTAAAGGGAATAAAAATGGAAAATCAAGTAGTATTCTATTTTGTATTGAAATTTGGACACCCTTTGTGAGGGATTATAAATAAAAAATTAACTAAAGCCTGTTAAATTTAGGTCATCCTATCCCTCGAGAGAGATTACTGATCAGATTTAACCTTCATGGCAGTTGAAAGTATCGAATGTCACGTTGTATCCGCAAAATCTTGATTTTCACTTCATTTACACATGTGTACACCATCTGTAAAGGGCTGTAGCTCAAAATTGACCAAAGGTTCGGGAAATTCAGTTTATTTCATCCCCAGAAACGTGTTTATCAGTTCGTTTTTACCTTCTGTGAAATTGTAAAAAGCGAGTGTCACGTTTTGTCCGCGTGGGCGTTAATGGGTTAATGACATATCCTCATACATCAACTTTGAAAAAAGAGTCATGGTCTGCGATAAATGAGACAGAAGATTTACTATAACAAACTTTCATCATTGATAATAAAAAAATTTATCCATGGGTTGAATAATCGTTTGTAAGAGTGTGATGTGTCAGATCAGGTGGAACAACTGTTTCATCATTAAAAGGTCATAGTCAAGGCCAAACACAGGTTCGCTGCGATAATTTCAAAATCAGAAGTTGTAGAGAGAAACATCCAAGATATAATATTCATGATTTTTCTCCGGCTAGTCAATGATAATTTTGAATTTGACCTTGAAGGTTATCTGAAGGTTGAGCCACTTTTAAAAAAAAAACTATCGTAATTTTGATCTGAAAATTAATAACCTTCCAAGGTTAAAATTTAAAAATGGTCAAACCATAATTGAGCGTAAAATTTTCTGTTCTTTGTATTTCTGGAATCAAAAACGCTGCTCAGTGCTTTGGCGCAATGCTTTTTCATAGAGCACATTGAATTTGAGTACTTTAATTTTATTTTGCTTTCTCATAGAGAAAGCATTGTATCGATAAAAAAAATTTTTTTCTATTTTTTCATTAATTTGTACATATTTGAACTCGGTGAGTCGAAAAAAGTGGTTTCCAGAAAATGTCTGTATGTATGTATGTGTGTGTGTGTGTGTGTGTGTGTGTGTGTGTGTGGATGTATGAATTCAGTTAGTAAACTGTATCTCGAGAACTACTCGATGGATTTGCTTCTAATTTTGCATGGAATTTAGTTTTGTGACTAGCTTGCTGGGAAGCTATTGATAATTGGTTCTTCTAGCGTAGTTTTCATTTTAAAGTTTTTTTAAGAAAAAAAAAAAAATTCGATTTTTCGTTTTTTGGTTTTTTTTTGTTTACTACTCGATGAATTTGCTTCAAAATTTGCATGGAATTTATTTGTGATTGCCTGGATAAAATAAATTTTTAAAAACTGATTTTCTTAGCTTAGTTTTAATTTTAGAGCATTTTAAAATTAAAAAAAAAAATGTTTCTATTTATTAAGCCAATAAAATCTTAAAAACTACTCGATGGATTTACTTCAAATTTTCCATACAATTCAATTTTTCCATACAATTCAATTTTTTGATGAACTGGTGCGGAAGCTATTGAGAATTGGTTTTCTTAGAGTAGTTTTTTTTTAGAATCATTTTAAGAATTTTAAAAAAATTTCGATTTTTCATTTTTTTTTGTATTTTACGTAAACTACTCGAAGAATTTGTTCAAAAATTTGTATGAAACTTAATTTCGACTGCCAAAAGTATAAAAAATTTTGTAAACTAATTTTCTTAGCGCACTTTTAATTTTAGAGCATTTTTAAAATTTTTTTTAAAATTTTTATTTTTAATTTTTTTCTATTTTACGAAACCCATTTGATAGATTTGCTCCAAAATTTGTATGCAATTTATTCGCTACTGTCTGAAGAAAACAAGCTTTGGAAAACTAATTTTCTCAGCGCAGTTTTAATTCTAGAGCACTTTGAAAATTTTTTAAAAAATTTACATTTTTCATTTATTTTCTATTTTGCGTAAACCATACTATAAATTTTCTCTAAAATTTTTATACAATTAATTCGCTATTGTCTGAAAAAAATAAGCTTTTGAAAACTAATTTTCTTAGCGTGGTTACAATTTTAGAGAATTTTAAAGATTTAAAAAAAAATTTCGGTTCTTCTTTTCTTATTTTTTTTTATTCTACGTAAAGTACTCAATAGATTTGTTCTAAAAATTGCAGGGAAATTATTTGCGACTGCCAAAAGAAGAGAAATTATCAAAAATTGATTTTCATAGCGTAGATTTAATTTTAGAGCATTTTTAAAATTTTGAAAAAGAAATTTTGAAAAGAAAATGTTATTTATTTAACCAGTTAGATCTCGAAAATTACTCGATGGATTTGCTTCAAATTTTGTATACCATCTATGTTTTTGTATAACTAGACGGGAAGCTATTGAAAATTGGTATTCATAGAGTAGTTTTTTTTATAGAGCCATAAACATGAACTGTATTTATATATAAATATGATTGCATTTTATAATGATTAGAAATTTTGTTGTCATCATTCTTTTTATTACTACATTATATCATTTTTTCAATAGAACAAATTTTTTTGTATTACTTGATGATTTAAAATAAATTATAAATGTTGAAAAGACAATCAGCTAGCATATATGTTCGAAATTTATAAAGTACAATATGAGCAAATATTAATGTTAGACAATTTTTTTATATTAAAATCACATTTAAATGAATATAAAAAAATTAATGAAACTCAAAGAACTCTATGAGAAAGCATTCCGCCAAAGCACTTGGCAGCGTTTTTTTAAATATGATTTTAATGTTGATGTTCCTATCCACTGCATCGAAGGCTATCTTAAGATCTACAAAACTATATAAAGTTTATTCTTCCTTACTTTTGCCATTTGCATTATATGATTTTGTGATGCTCTACAATTAAAACTGCGCTAAGAAAACTAATTTTCCAAAGCTAATTTTCTTTAGACAATAACTAATAACTTGCATACAAATTTTATTGCAATTTCATTAAGTAGTTTACAAAAAATACAAAAAAAAAATGAAAAATAAAAATTTTTTTAGTTTTTAAAATGCTTTAAAATCAAAACTACGCCGAGAAAATCAATTTTCAATAGTTTATTTTATTTTGGCAATCGCAGATAATTCCCATGCAAAATTTTATGCTAATTCATCAAGTGTTTACGTAAAATACCAAAAAAATAAAAAATGAATTTTTTTCAAAATTTTCAAAATGTTCTAAAATTAAAACCGCGCTAAGAAAATAAGTTTTCCAAAGCTTATTTTCTTCAGACAATAGTGAATAACTTGCATGTAAATTTTAGCGCAAATCTATCAAATGGTTTTCGTAAAATAAAAGAAAAATGAAAAAAAAAATTTTTCTAAATTTTCAAAATGGTTTAAAATTAAAAGTGCGCTAAGAAAATCAGTTTACAAAAGTTTTTCTTCTTTTGGCAGTCGCAAACAATATTCATACGAATTTTCAAGCAAATTCTTCAAGTAGATTACGTAAAATACAAAAAAAAATGAAAAATCGAAATTTTTTTTTAAATTATTAAAATGTATTATGTGCATACCACTTTACCTTATCTCTATATTCTGTCTTTTTACTTTTTCCTTGTTCTTTACTATATTTTAAATAGTTTCTTCTTATTTCTCTCCTTCGATTTTTTCTTGTACTCTCTATTTTTCAACTTCTCAACGTTTTTTTTTACTTGGATGCATTTTAATTTTCACCAGAAAACCTCCTGAGGTCTGGATCGTAGATCTTGATATAATTTCGGATTAGTTTTTTAGGTACCCAACAATTCGGTTATATAAAAATGTAAAATCTGTGGAATTTTCGTTCATTTCTGTTATTTAATTTCAAACAAGCATAATTTTGGATCAAATTATTTTTTCTGTATTCTGAAAACGGCAAATTAAAGCTTTCTGTCTTGAATTTTAAGTTATTTATTAAAAATTTAATAAGGGTTTACCTAAAAGAATTATTTACATTTAAAATGAAAGTTCAGTTTTCATGTTTTTTTTTTTTAATAAGACTTAAGGAAATGTAAAATATCGACATTATAATTTTTCAAATTTTATGATTCTTAATCAAAAAGTTTTAATAATATCTTTATATTGTAACCTTCCATTTTTACTTATAAAAAGCTTAATATAAAGATATTTCGTAAAATTTTTTGATAAAAATTTAAAATTTGGAAAACTGCAATGTCGATAATTATGTATAAATCATAACCATAACCATAACCATTCCCTTAACCTTTAGATAGCTGGAAAGCCAATATATTGGCGCACGACCTCATCGGCACTTTTCCTACATCAATCAGTGATATAAGATACTTTTTTACCGATTTTCTATGAGCGATATGCCACCTCAAATCCCGGCTGGGATTTATGGGCTGGGAAATATGTGCTTACTCCAAGTCCGCGTGTTTTGTATCTTATAGTAGTAAAAAGATAATCTTTAAGTAACCATAAATAATAAAATCAGTCGTTAAGGCTACTTGAAAATTTACGAGAATTTTTTTCTAGATATAAATTAACTTTTTTCATAATTTTGAAGAATTCTTTTTACATTCAATTTTTATGAACAACAAACTATAGCTAGTGGATGAGCCATACTCTCATGATCATTCAATAAACCTTCAAATTCATAATTACCGTAAGGTTTCTGATGACATAATGAACTCATTTGACTCTATCAAATAGATTTTGCTTCAGTATTAATGTCATTCTCGCATGAATATAGGAATTTGAAACAAAAAACAAAAATTTCAACATTTCCAACAAAAACTTTTTATTTTTCAACGAAAAATATCAATTTTCTTAATAAAATTTCAATATTACCATGTTTTTATTATTTTTACATTATATCAATTTTCTCAATAAAATTTCAATATTACCACGTTTTTATTATTTTTACATTATTTTAAAGATTTTTACACCGCTTACAGTCATTTAATTTTAAAACCCTACTTTTGAACGTTGAATTTCGACGGTTTGCAAACCTTCCCCATACAGCATGAAAGGACTTTGAAAGGATTCTGAAAGGATTCATGAAAGGACTACAATCTTTCAGAAATATTTCACTGAAAAGATTCTGAAATAATTCTATGTCCGAGGTATTATTCTTTTAAGGGGACGCTGTATCTCTCTATCCTTTTCTAATTGAAAAATGTAAATTTTTGGGAAAACTAGTTATTATTGATAGAAATTAAGGGTTGTCCGGAACTTCTATAGTGAAAAACAATATTTTGTCTGATAAGAGCAAATTAATTTTGTTGCTTTTTTTTCAAGTAAAGTTTGACATACTTACAAAATCCTAAATTAGGCTAGAGAATACGTTATTTAAGTATGTCAAACTTTACTTGAAAAAAAAGCAACAAAATTAATTTGCTCTCATCAGACAAAATATTGTTTTTCGCTATAGAAGTTGCGGACAACCCTTAATTTCTATCAATAATAACTAGTTTTCCCAAAAATTTACATTTTTTAATTAGAAAAGGATAGAGAGATCCAGCGTCCTCTTAAAAATAATACAAAAAATATTTTATAAAGAATTCACAAAACATTTCAAAATCCTTTCAATGAAAGAATTCTGTAAGGATCCATGAATTCTTTTGGTAATAATTAGTAAATCTTTTCATACATCTTCCATTGAAAGGATTCTGTAAGAATGATAAGAAATATTTTTAAAATATTTCATTGTATTATTTCTAAAAGGAATATACCCCGGACATAGAATAATTACAGAATCCTTTCAATGAAAGAATTCTGTAAGGATCCATGAATTTATTTTGGTAATAATTCGTAAATCTTTTCATACATCTTCCATTGAAAGGATTCTGTAAGAATGATATGAAATATTTTAAAAATATTTCATTGTATTATTTCTAAAAGGAATATACCCCGGACATAGAATCATTACAGAATCCTTTCAATGGAAGAATTCTGTAAGGATCCATGAATTCTTTTACTAATAATGCATTAATCTTTTCATATATCTTTAGTTGAGAGACGTGTAAAATTGTAGAAACTTTATTCTTTCCTGTATTATTTGAGAATCAATTTAGAATTAATACATGCACACACACACACACACACACACACACACACATATATATATATATATATATATATATATATATATATAACGGATATGATGATATAATTATTTATAGGATTACGAATAGTTTCACAGCGGTTAGATTCGAAGTTATCATAACACAGACATCGCACGCATAACAATTTATAGTTTCCATTTTAGATTCTTATTTTCCTTATATATGAAACGGGAAGCACTCTTACCGCTTGTGAGAGTAAGAGATACCGCCGTCAAGCGGATAAAATATAAACTAACCCTGAAAATATTTCTAAATGATTCTGTTATATTTCACGTTTTCTTTCAAAAAGTCCTTTCAAAGTCCATTCAGTAAGGATTTATGTAATAACTTTTATTCTCATCATAAGTTATTTTATGAAATATTTCAAAAAGATTTCAAAATTACCAAAACATTGCATGAATTATTACAAGAATGCTTTTTGAAAGAATCTTGAAATGATTCGGTGAAAGAATACCTTAGATCTTCCGAAAAATCATTCTAAATTATTTTCTGAATTTAATTGTTGGAAGATTTAAGAGTTGTTTCTTGTTTCCTCTCAAGTAGTATTTTCAAAGTCCTTTCAGTAAGGATTCATGTAATAACTTTTATTCTCGTCATAAGTTATATCATGAAATATTTCAAAAAGATTTCAAAATTTTTTCATATAAAATTTCGTGGGACTTTACCAAACCATTGCATGAATTATTACATAAATGCTTTATAAAAGAATCTTGAAATGATTTGGTGAAAGAATACCTTAGATCATCCCAAAAATCTTTCTAAATAATTTTCTGATTTTAATCGTTAGAAGATTTCTGAGTTGTTTCTTGTTTCCTTTCAAGTAGTCTTTTCAAAGTCCTTTCAGTAAGGATTCATGTAATAATTTTTATTTTCATTATAAGTTATTTTATGAAATATTTCAAAAAGATTTCAAAATTATTTCATGTATGATTTCTTAAGACTTTACCAAAATATTGCATAAATTATTACATGAATGCTTTTTGAAAGAATCTCGAAATGATTCGGTGAAAGAATACCTTAGATCATTCCGAAAATCTTTCTGAATTATTTTACGACTGGAACCTTCGAAAGAGTTCTGAGTTATTTCTCGTTTCCTTTCAAGAAGTCTTTTCAAAGAACTTTCAGCAAGGATACATGTAATAACTTTTATTCTCATCATAAGTTATTTCAAGAAATATTTCAAAAAGATTTCAAAATTCTTTCATGTAAGATTTCGTGCGACATTACCAAAACATTGCATGAATTATTACAAGAATGCTTTTTGAAAGAATCTTGAAATGATTCGGTAAAAGAATACCTTAGATCATCCGAAAAATCTTTCTAAATTATTTTCTTAATTTAATCGTTGGAAGATTTCAGAGTTGTTTCTTGTTTCCTTTGAAGTAGTCTTTTCAAAGTCCTTTCAGTAAGGATTCATGTAATAACTTTTATTCTCGTCATAAGTTATATCATGAAATATTTCAAAAAGATTTCAAAATTTTTTCATGTAAGATTTCGTGCGACTTTACCAAAACATTGCATGAATATTACATAAATGCTTTTTAAAAGAATCTTGAAATGATTTGGTGAAAGAATACCTTAGATCATCCCAAAAATCTTCCTAAATTATTTTCTGATTTTAATCGTTAGAAGATTTCTGAGTTGTTTCTTGTTTCCTTTCAAGTAGTCTTTTCAAAGTCCTTTCAGTAAGGATTCATGTAATAATTTTTATTTTCATTATAAGTTATTTTATGAAATATTTCAAAAAGATTACAAAATTATTTCATGTATGATTTCTTAAGACTTTACCAAAATATTGCATAAATTATTACATGAATGCTTTTTGAAAGAATCTCGAAATGATTCGGTGAAAGAATACCTTAGATCATTCCGAAAATCTTTCTGAATTATTTTACGACTGGAACCTTCGAAAGAGTTCTGAGTTCTTTCTCGTTTCCTTTCAAGAAGTCTTTTCAAAGAACTTTCAGCAAGGATACATGTAATAATTTTTATTCTCATCATAAGTTATCTCATGAATTATTTGAAAAAGATTTTTAATTATTTCATGTAAGGATTCGTGAGATTTTACGAAAATCTTACATGAAATTATTACGTTAAAGCTTTTTGGAAGAATATTGAAATTATTCGGTGAAAGAATAACTTAGATTATTTCGAAAATCTTTCTGAATTATTTTACGACTGGAACCTTCGAAAGAGTTCTGAGTTCTTTCTTGTTTCCTTTCAAGAAGTCTTTTCAAAGTCCTTTTAGTAATGATTCATGTAATAACTTTTATTCTCATCATAAGTTATTTCATGAAATATTTCAAAAAGATTTCAAAATTATTTCATGTATGATTTCTTAAGACTTTACCAAAATATTGCATAAATTATTACATGAATGCTTTTTGAAAGAATCTCGAAATGATTCGGTGAAAGAATACCTTAGATCATTCCGAAAATCTTTCTGAATTATTTTACGACTGGAACCTTCGAAAGAGTTCTGAGTTCTTTCTCGTTTCCTTTCAAGAAGTCTTTTCAAAGAACTTTCAGCAAGGATACATGTAATAATTTTTATTCTCATCATAAGTTATCTCATGAATTATTTGAAAAAGATTTTTAATTATTTCATGTAAGGATTCGTGAGATTTTACGAAAATCTTACATGAAATTATTACGTTAAAGCTTTTTGGAAGAATATTGAAATTATTCGGTGAAAGAATAACTTAGATTATTTAGAAAATCTTTCTGAATTATTTTACGACTGGAACCTTCGAAAGAGTTCTGAGTTCTTTCTTGTTTCCTTTCAAGAAGTCTTTTCAAAGTCCTTTCAGTAAGGATTCATGTAATAATTTTTATTTTCATTATAAGTTATTTTATGAAATATTTCAAAAAGATTACAAAATTATTTCATGTATGATTTCTTAAGACTTTACCAAAATATT
The DNA here is from genome assembly GCA_017163975.1 of Anastatus disparis. NCBI lineage: Eukaryota > Metazoa > Arthropoda > Insecta > Hymenoptera > Eupelmidae > Anastatus > Anastatus disparis. The sequence goes on along the minus strand of JAFFSR010000383.1, from coordinate 12,019,821 downwards.
GCATAAATTATTACATGAATGCTTTTTGAAAGAATCTCGAAATGATTCGGTGAAAGAATACCTTAGATCATTCCGAAAATCTTTCTGAATTATTTTACGACTGGAACCTTCGAAAGAGTTCTGAGTTCTTTCTCGTTTCCTTTCAAGAAGTCTTTTCAAAGTACTTTCAGTAAGGATACATGTAATAACTTTTATTCTCATCAGAAGTTATTTCATGAAATATTTCAAAAAGATTTCAAAATTATTTCATGTAAGATTTCGTGCGACATTACCAAAACATTGCATGAATTATTACAAGAATGCTTTTTGAAAGAATCTTGAAATGATTCGGTGAAAGAATACCTTAGATCATCCGAAAAATCTTTCTAAATTATTTTATGATTAGAACCTTTGTAAGATTTGTGAGTTCTTTCTTGTTTCCTTTCAAGAAGTCCTCTTAAAGTCCTTTCAGTAAGGATTCGTGTAATATTTCATATCTTAACTTTCGTTTCCTTTTTGGTATTATTTTTGTAAAGACTTGGTAATCTTCCTGTGTATTATTTCATAAATTCTTCTCAAAAGAATATAGTTATCTTTTTAAGTTCTCTTTAAATGCTTTCAACGTATTATTACTTGTAATATTTCATGAAATTATTTCAAAATTCTTTCATGTTGTGTGGGTCGTTTGAGTTACAACATTGAATACAACATTTAAGATTAAGCTTTGGAAAATGTGGTAATCAACGTTAAAATTAAGCTAAAAATAAAGGTAAATCTACGTTTGTCAACGTTAAGAGGAGGTCGGAACCATTCACCGCTAGGGAGCGCTGCAGTCAGGTGAGAAAAAACTATAAAATATTTTTTTTACGGCTATTTACAATTTTCTGAGACAATTATATTCTTGTAATGTTGTCATTTCCTCTAGCTATATGCATGTAGAATGATTATCAATGCTAATATTATTTGAAAAGTCTAAAATATTATTATAAAGCGAAAAATGCGACGCAAGGTAGAGCTCATGTAAACATTGGTATACATCATTCTTTAGTACTACTTTCTCTGTCGCACTAATGGAAGGTGCTCACATGTTTACATCGGCTCCACCCCACGCTCTCTGCAATCAGCAGAGCAGTGGTCTGCTTTCCTTCTTGCCGACAGTCGTAGGCTTCTTTCTGTCGTCTTTATGCTTAATACTATATGTCTAAGTAACATGGTCAAATTGCCATGTTACAATCCCCCCCCCCCGCCACACGGAAGTATACGGTGAAACCGGATACTTTCGTTAAACGCAAAAAAATACAAGCTAGAAACAATTTAAGAAAAGAATGGATATATAAAAAAATAGTGGGGCTTAGATTAAGATAACCGGTGTTATCTGCAGCGGTGTACAGTGTATATAGGAAAATCTTCTTCTCCTGTGTCTGGTGATTTTATTTTCGCTAAGTTAAGTGTAAGTGTTTCGCGCTGTATATGAGGGTGTTTAATGTAAAATGACGCGACTGGCTTCTCCATTTATTATTTACAAAAGTTATATTTCTTAAAGCTAGTTATTTAAATATTTATTTAGTCAAAACACTCATATCCCATTCTTACATGTTGTTACACTCACACTCAGAAGAAAAATTCTAATTTATTTACTATTCATACAAATAAAACAATATTAAATATTTAGATTATAAAGCAAATTCTACTTACTGAGAGATGACGCTCTGGTGCTCTGTCGATGCATGCTAGGTTCCAAGATTATTATATTGCAGCAATTTTATAATAAAATAAGCTATTTTTAAAAGAATTGAGTTGAATGAAATTTAGCTAAGATAATTTTTTATGTTGTATTAAACAGTGATCTATTAAACAAAATATTGTGTAAATATAGCCTTTGAGCCTTGAAAAAGAATTGTTGCAAGTAGCTAGCAATTTTAATTAATTTGATAATGAATGTGAATAAATGAAGGTTATTTTAGCAATCTTAATAAATACAAAAAAAAAGAATGTTAATAGAAGCAGACAATGATTTGGCTAGCTGAAAGAGTTATGGGTTTGGGTTGGTAAGGCTTTATAAGTAACTAGTTTTTTCTTTAAACAGGATTATTTTATATTTTGGTTATATTTTATTAATGCGCATTCTGTCTACACCAGATACATGTACGCTTGGTAACGTCTGGTCTGCCACACCCATGGCAGAAGGTGCGTTTGGGGGCTCTACACCCGGTCCAATTGTGGTTGCCTCCCTGACAATTCCAACAATTTGGTCTCTCGGCTTCTATTTCTCGATTTGGCCTCTCGTGTTCAGCAATAGATCGAGTAGGCGATGGTTCACGGGCTGGAAGGGCAGGGATAGGAAGAATAGCTGGAGGGGATACTTTTAAAGACATCAAGGGCGGGATTAAGGGTAAAGGTTGTTGTGAGGTACTTGGTGTTGGGCAGGGTGAGAGTGTAGCTAAAAGAGGTGGTGGTATTTGGATTGGAGGAGTGTGTTGGTGACCGGATTGACTGATTGGGACAGGATAGGGTTTTTGTGAAGGAAGCTGGAATGGGTTAATGGCGGCAATGGATGGTAGGAGTGACTGAAGGCATAAGACAGCTTGAGAAGGAGATAGAGTAGGATTTGGAGTTTGTATTTGAGGTAGAGGGGGTGATGGTAGTAGGAGTGTATTGGAGGAAGGTGAATTGGTGACGGGAGCTGGAGAGGATGGCGGTGGAGCTAGAAGGAAGGTAGAGGTCGGCGGTACATTTTCATTATACTCGTGGGCAGGTGGTGCATCTTCTATCTCTGCATCACACAAGTGGCGAGTTCCTCGCATGCAAGCTCTAGTGCGTTGGCAACGGGATTTCGGTGGTCTCCCACGCTTGCGTGCGTTTCTTCTTGGGCTGGGTGGAATGTTAGGTCGTTGTATGACCCTCTGCCCGGTCCTACACGTACCGCCCGTCTCATTTGGTGCATGTTGGTCGGCCTGGTTCGTTGCATTTCCTGAAATCGAAGGTGATGTGTTATGGTGCTGTTGTCGTCTAGGCGATTTTGTTGTACCAATGATACAGGTTTGGGGGATGCTACATTGCTCGTTGCTAAAGGGGAATATTTTATGTTGCTAAAAAGGGTGAATGGGCACGCTTGATTATTATCATTGTTAGAACGTGGGTTATTTGTCTCAGTTTGTGCTATTTTGCTATCTATGGTTTTACTAGAATGTATTGCTCGTTTGCTCTGCTCAACTTTTACTGGCTCGCATTTCACATTCGTCGATTCTTCGACGTTGTAACGGTTGTCTGCCAGATTACTCTCTTCTAACTTATGACCCGCTTCTAATGGTCGAACTATGTTTTGGTCTATGATGTTTGGGTTTTCGAGCATGTAGACGGATTAAAGTGTCTATTTAGAAGCGGTCGAGTCTGACACGCTTCATCGGAAGGAACAGCGACTCGTAATGTTCCCTCCGTTGTTCGTTTTCTGCTAAATTACATCGTCTGCACTCTTTAATGTGACTATTTAGCTGCCCACATCCGTAACATAGTAAAGGTTGAGTGCATTCGCGCAACCAATGGCCCAATTTTCCGCACCTAAAACACGGTTCTTTTTGTTTTCGCCAAAAGTCTTCAACTATAGGGGACGGATTTTTATTTGAGGGAAACTTTGCACTATTTTGGCCCTGAGTACGTGATTGGCCGTTAGAAGACATGGTTCGGTTATTATTATTATTATTAGTCCCGGATTTATTAGTAAAGCACGCGTTGGGGTTTTTTAAAGTGGGGTTCTGCTGAATTCTACTACGTTCCAGTTTCCTCTGTGGCTGAGTGACAGCTGAAGGGTTTGTGGCAGGTGCCTGATGGGTACTGGCGACAGGAGCTAACACAGGAGTTTGGTTATGAGGCTGTTGCTCATCAGGGTCATCAAGAGGAGAAATGAGAGCAGTTTTATTTAATCGAGACTGCTTAATACCCGTGCACGCTGTAGTAGGGAATAACGACTCACTAGGAGCTGGAGGAGGTCGGTAAGCTTTATCTTGGGCTCTGCGGGTTTCTTCTCTATTGCCAAGGCGTTGCAATTCCGTGAAACTATTAAACTGGTCCCTGTAGATTCGTTGATGGTAGCTGGGATGCAAATTTCGGTAAGCTCGATTCAATTGTTCATCTAATGTCATCAGCGGACGAACTTGGTCCAGTAAGTCTCGTAGTTTTGAGAGATATGTGCTAACATCTTCGTGGGAACCTTGTGTTCGCCTTTCTATCTCCACTTTCAGATGTTCCTAAACATCTTCCATACAGAACTGCAGACGAAAAGCATCTATCAAATCTTCGAACGTACGCCAGTTTTTATTTTCCCTCCTAAACCATTGATAGGATTCTTCATCAAGTACAGCCGGCAGTGCCCGGATAATCGTGTCCACAGTCAATCCATAAGCTGCTCGGCACCCTTGTAAGTTATTAAGAAAGGACTCCAGGTCCTTTTTTTTATCTCCTTTAAAGGAGACGTGCCAGTTGGCGAAGATTTGGTTTGTCTGCTTCTCTTTGTGAAATATGGAGGCATCTATAGTCGATCGATATGAATCTGTGTATCCTGGGATCGCAGGTTGCCCGAAGATAGGTGGTTGAGACTGGGGTATTGTTGATTCCGCTGGGTAAAAGGGTAGAGGTAATGTTCTGGGCACAGGTGGTGAATAATTGTAAGGATTTTAACTGTAGAGCGTGGGAGGAACAGGGTTATGACTACAGGTGCACGCACCTGAGGTGGGAGTCGGATGGAGAAGAAAGCTGCGAGGAGCTTGACGGCTGGTGGTTGTGGTAGTAGTAGTTACATGGGTGGCCGAAGGACAGCTGGTGTTGCTACTGGTTACCGCCGTATTAGATAACATCGGGGCTGTGGTAGTCGTTGGAATAACTCCGTGCCCAACTGGTTGGGTAATTTCCATATTACTCAAATAATTCACCCGATTGGCTAATGGATTCTGGGTTCCGGTGGTCGGGTATTGTGTGGATTGCGCCCGAGGTCACATGGAATTTGGGGGCGTGGGATGAGCCGGGGGCCTAGTCGAATGTAAAGTGGCGGCGGCTTCTGCCGGTACCGATGATTGATCCTGCGGAAGCATTGTCATCGGATCTTGATAGACTCCTAGGGTTTGACCTGTTGGTAAACGAGGAGATGGCCTGTTATTCTCTTGTGCCTCCAATGAATCCTGCCCATTATCCTGCTGGTCTTCTTGCGACAACGTGGAAATCGCTGGTAGTGTATTGCATTCTAGTCGCGAGTCTTCTACCGTATCTTCATCTTCTGGCAGCCACTCGGCTACCCTATTTCCTAGATGACGTCTCATTTCATATCGGAGAATACGGTTCTTATATTCATTTATAGTTCCGTTTTGACTAAGACCCCTATTACTATAGGCAAGTGCTTGAGCCAGGGGCATTTCTTCAACCATTATAGCTAATTCGCTCCCTACCCGAAGGGGGTCATTCCAACAAAGTTCATCAGGAAGTAAGAGGGGTCCCATGTCTAAATATCGACTAGCCATTATACTAAACCTATACTATGCGGGGTTTTATTTCAGGAGGTTAGATAACTCTTTGCAATTTTATTTGAGCTCTGGCTTGAATTTATTAAATATTATTTACTTTAAAAGCAAGGTTTATACGGCTAGATTTTCACACAGAGTATCCAAGCAGATTTTATGTTAAATAGCAGAAAAAAAATTTTAATAATAAAAAAAATTTGATTAGCAAAAGCAAACAAAAAGAAGAAAGAAAAAAAATAAATTTATATGCCACACAGAAAAAAAAAAATTTTAATGAGAAAAAAAACGTTTTATAGTAATATTAAAATATTTATGCAAGGCACTAGTTATCTACAAAGGAAAAAAAACTGTTAAGTTATAGCCAGTGCCTACAAGTAGACTTTCGATGTACTAAAAGGTAAAATCTAAAAACAGACAGCGTCAACGCAGCAGGAAATTTTACTCGCACGGTTATTTAACAATCACACTGATATGGACAAACAAGAAAAAATATGTCTTCGTGGTGTTGAATAAATTTACGTGACAAATGCCAAAGCCAAAAAAAAACAATTGAAAAATAATTTATTACCGTTAAGAGAAGTTATGAAGAGTTTTAAATCGAGAAACAAAACAGTTTTATCTCAAGGCAACTGCAAATTATCTTATTAGCAGAAAAAATTAATTAAGTAGACCGAAGCACACAAAAAAAATTTCGTAAGCAAAGGCGTCACAATCAAGCCAGAAAATTTTTCAAATACAATGAACTATATAAGCCGACAGTATTTTCCAGTCAGTATAGTCACCGCTTGGCTGTGGGTATGAGAGAGCGCACAATAGATGGTAAGAGTTCGAAGCACCTGTATTAAAATACTACCAAGCTCGCTTGCTAAAGATGGCGTCGCTTAAAGGAATATATGCTGGATGGTTAGGATGCTGTAAGGATATGTATTGCAAGGTAAAATAAAATGGACTAGCACAGACAAAATAAATGATATATATATATATACTAGGGGGGGTTCCCCCCTGCTCGCTTCGCTCGCCAACCCCCCATTGTCAATATCAATTATCAAATCAATATCAATTTCCAAGAGAACGTTTTTAAATTAGATAACAATTAATTAAATTAGCTAACAATTAACTACCTTTCAGCTATCTCTCAGCTAACTTTCAGCTGAATTTTATCTGAATTTCAGCCAACTTTTGGCTAACTTTCAGCTGAATTTTATCTGAATTTCAGCTATCTCTCAGCTAACTTTCAGCTGAATTTTATCTGAATTTCAGCTATCTCTCAGCTAACTTTCAGCTAAATTTTATCTGAATTTCAGCTATCTCTCAGCTAACTTTCGGCTAAATTTTATCTGAATTTCAGCTAACTTTTAGCTAACTTTCAGCTAAATTTTAGCTGAATTTCAGCTAACTGAGGGCACATAAAATTCTTATACAGGGCGGCGGCGGCGTTGGCGATATATCTTTATTATATATATATATATATATATATATATATATATATAGAGTATGACGTAGTCGTGCTACGCGATTTAAAACTTAACAAAAACTACTTACTAGGAGAGTAACCCTTGTTTGGATCACGGATCTTGCTGTAACTTGCGGATATGTTTTTATACATAGAATCATGAAAAAAGCTGCAAGCATTTGGCCTAACGCTCGATCATTCCAAGATTATGAGCGATTTTGTCAAATTCCATTGAAAAATCATTGTTTATATTATTGAATATTACTCCCCAACGGAAGCTTCTAAGTTTATTCTGCAAAAGTTTTCTAAAAGTTGAGATTAAATCCTTTCGAATAAAAAAAAAACGAGTTCAAAAAGCTCAACCAGTTCAAAAGTTATAGAGAAATAAAAATTGTTATAAATATTTTCATAAAATTTTGCATAAAATTAAACTTAAATTTTCATGAAATTATTATGCTTATTTTTTCAAGTTTTGTATTTTGCTATAACTTTTGAATGGGCCAAGCTTTTTGAACACGTTTTTTTTTAATCAAAAGGATTTAATCTCAACTTTTAGAAGAATTTTGCAGAATAAACTTAGAAGCTTCCGTTGGGGAGTAATATTCAATAATATAAACAATGATTTTTCAAAGAATTTTGACAAAATAACTCATAATCTTGGAATGATCGAGCGTTAGACCGAATGCTTGCGGCTTTTTTCATGATTTTGTGTATAAAAACATATCTGCAAGTTACAGCAAGATCCGTGACCCAAACAAGGGTTACTCTCCTAGTTAGTTTTATAGTTAAGTTTCTACTCTCAAAAGAAGCCTTACAGTTATTTTATTAAAGCACGCCAAATCAAGATAAATACTAATGACTCGAAAAGTTAAAGCTGTTATAGAAAATAGATATATAAAAAAAAATTTTAACCAATATTTAAATGCATAAAAACAAAGAATTATGAAAGCAAGAAAAAAAATTATTATTGAAAATTTTTAAATAAAAAAAATTATGGTAATAGCCAGCACAAAACGTTTTTACCAAAAAGCATTTTACGAAGCACAGTCAAAGGAACGATTTGTTCTCTGACTGCGCGGCACGACTACGTGAGGAAACGATACAGATATGAATATGCATATGTATAGTTATATGTATATGTATAATGATGGCTCTATATAGTTGCACATTCGTAACAAGCTAAAGCAATAAGTATTATCAAAAATTCGTGCTATGACAATTGAATTGCGCACTACTACTTTTTAGGCTATAGCGTAGATTTACAGCGACTAAAATTCGCTACGCTCTAAATACTAAATAAACTTGTAAATCTACGCATTATTTAATACCTATATACCCAGTGCAACCTCCTAATCCCCAAGGTTGTCACAACTGTATATTATAATTATACTCGGCAGTTATGCTCTAGTCTCTACGGTGACGTCACAAAAAAAAATTAATTAAGTAGACCGAAGCACACAAAAAAAAATTATTTTGCGTTGAATTTTCAAACATTAGCATAAAAGAAATTGAAGGCTAAAGACAAACTTGCTGCAAGATAAACAAAAATTTTCTCTCTATACTTTACCAAGCGACAGCATCAAGGAAAGGTAAGAGAAGAGAAAAGAAAATGGCTGCCAGAGCGTCCTCTTTCAGCTTCGTCGTGTGTGCGTCGTTCATAATGGTGACCACGTGGCGAACCGGAAACGCATGAATATTCGCACAGGCAAACGTCTCTCGCTTTCAGCACAGTTTTTGTTTTTGCTTTTAAACACAGTTTTTTTCTATTTAATGCTAAGTACAAATTGTTTTTCTCTTAATTTTTAATTACCGTTTTTCTAGTATAACAATATTAGCAATCGTTAAGCACACAACAAGAAATTCGATTAATTTTTCGCACAAAAAAAAAGTTTCTTGTTTACGTTTTATCACCTTTTTTCGCACAGTTCTTTTTTTTCGTTTTACTTTTTAAGCACCAATTTTTGACATTAATTTTTCGCACAATTTTTTTTCTTTTAATTTTTACGCACACAAAAAAAAATTCTTTTAATCCCGTGATTTTAAACAAAAATTTTTCATTGAAATTTTTGTCGACCCCACGTTGGGCGCCAGTTGTGACAACCTTGGGGATTAGGAGGTTGCACTGGGTATATAGGTATTAAATAATGCGTGGGTTTACAAGTAAAATAATATTTACAGAAAAGTACTTTATTATTACAACGACACAATTATAGCACGCGCTCTTAAGATGGACGCCAGCCGCGTGTAACGCACGCAACGCCGTTTTGTTAATAGTATAGAAACTATCGGCAAGAGTAAAGCAGATAGTTTCCAACAATCACGCACGCAAAAAGGGCACAAGCACACAAAAAAAAAATATATGATTTTATTAGCACAAAAGGGAAATAGCACTAGAACACGCACGAGGTCGCCCGGCACACACGTCGCACAAGCAAAGCACTAATTAAAGCTATTTGACTAAAGAAAAATAATAATACACTCGTAAAATTACGAGGCTTGATTGTAAATCGCAGAAAAAAAAGATACGCTAATTACTATCACTCACACAATAGATTAGGTGTGATTGCACACAAGAAACGTAAAGTATATTATAATTATACTCGGCAGTTATGCTCTAGTCTTTACGGTGACGATAGAAAGAATAGAGCAATGGCAAGTTCCTTCTGTCGACCTAGCTTGTTGCTCTTACGGTACGCTGCGCGCGCCGCCAGAGAGAGACAAACGATCCTTAACGGACCCCAACTTAGCTGCTCAAGTCAAGCGGCTTGCTAGCCCTATCTGTGCATATTGTAAAAGCCTTATAAACTCGCGCGTGTGTGCCAACGAACTCGTGTATGGTGTTACGAGTTTGACTCGCGTGGTCTGCTTTCCTTCTTGCCGACAGTCGTAGGCTTCTTTCTGTCGTCTTTATGCTTAATACTATATGTCTAAGTAACATGGTCAAATTGCCATGTTACAATATATATATATATATATATATATATATATATATATATATATAAAGAATTTATTTTAAATTATTATGATTATGAGTCAATATTATGGCCAGCTTATGGTGAAATCTGTCAATGTGATTACACTGTACAAATATGACCATATTTTGGGAGGTCGGCCATATTTTATGTTAAATTTTATACTAAGGTTTAATGGACATTTTTAAATTGCAGTTTGCAATAGTTATGCTGTAAAATACATGATATTAATGCATTTTGCAGTAATTATGTTCTAAAATACATGAATTTTAATACAAATGTACATGATTTGCATTTTATGTACTAGTTTCAAATTTGCTTACAGTATATATAATGGAAGCAATTGTAGTTTTGTGTAACTGTAGGTTTTATTGCAAACAATTAAATTTTATCAAAATTAAAAGAATGATAATGTATCATTTAGATTATGTTTAATGTTCAAATAAAAATTTTCGAGTTTTACTCACAGTTTTGAATATATATACTTATAAGCACTTAAGTCTTCTAAATATATTTTATAATAGATGTTTTTTTAAATGCGCTTTGAAGCAAATACAATATACTTATATTAAATACATTTTAGGCAATACAAGAAAATGCTAGGATAAAAAAATTCATTATGAGAAAAAACCAAAAAAAAAGGATGATTCTCAAAAAAACAAAATTGTTAAAAAATTGACAGTTTTGGCATTATTACCAGATTTGAAAATTGAGGAAGGTTTCAAATTAATTGAAGAGGGGGTGAAGGAAAGATTTAAATATGATAGTAATGCCACAAAATATTTAAATTATTTCCAAAAAGAATGGCTTACTGATCTTGGAAGATTTTCTGTCTACCGTAAAGCACGGCACACCAATAACGCTATTGAGTCATACCATAGAGCCATTAACGCCATGTTACAAAAACGGCCGACAATAACAACATTTTTTGGTGAGTTGATTATATAATTTATTTTCGTTCAAGTACTTTAAGGATAAAAATATTGAAATTAACAACCATTAATAAACAATTAAATAAATTCATAAAAATATTATTACTTACATAAATTTAGTACTGACTAGGAGAGTATCAGACCTCCGGATCACGGATTTTGCTCAAACGTTGGGGTAAGTTTTCAGATGTCAAAATATGAAAGGAAACAGAATTTTAGATCCCAACGCTTAATATTTCCCTAGTTACCGGAAATTAAAGAAAATCACTAAAAAAGTTACTAGATTTTCAAACGCATATAGGAGCTTGAAACTTTTTTTAAATGAAAGCTGAGCTCAAATACTTTCAAAATATTAGACCCGATTTCAGCTTTTGTTATTAATTAATGTTTTAAAAAGAAAAATAAGGTCCAATGTTTATTACGCTATAACTTTATGAAAAAATAATATTTTGACATGCTATAACTACTATTTTGAAAGTATTTGAGCTCAGCTTTCATTTAAAAAAAGTTTCAAGCTCCTAGCTATCAATGCTAAGGAACTATATGCGTTTGAAAATCTAGTAACTTTTTTAGTGACTTTCTTTAATTGCCGGTATCTAGGGAAATATTGAGCGTTGGGATCTAAAATTTTGTTTCCTTTCATATTTTGACATCTGAAAACTTATCCCAACGTTTCAGCAAAATCCGTGATCCGGAGATCTGATACTCTCCTAGTGAGTCAATTAAAATTAATTCAGCTTAATTCTAAATAATGTTTTAAAGGGGAATTAATAAAAATACAAATAATGGCGCAAGTGGATTTTTCTCGGCTGGAGAACTAAAATATTAATATTGAGCCAGCGACCAAGAAGAGAAGGTCCCAAATAGACCGTGACCAAGAAATCAAGGAGGGCTGGGACCATCTTGATGGGTTGAAAGAACCACAGTGGTCGATTTTGGAGTTTATAAATAATTGGTCTTATTTTGAGGAAGAGGAGAAGTAAAATCAGAGGGAGCAGAAAGCGAAGTAGTTGACTAATTTTTTATTCTATGCTTACATAAGAGCAGCATTATTGAAATCACAAAGTATAATTTTTATAAATATATTTATAGGGAGTAGAAGGTCACGAGGTATTAGGACAATCAGTCGAGAATCAGGAAAGTGAAGTATGTTACATATTCTTAAAGTAACATTTTAATCAAAGCAACATTATTGGAATGACAAACTAAATTTTTATAAATATATTTATAGGAAGTAGAAGGTCACAAGGTATTAGTACAATTACTCGAAAATCAGGAAAGAGAAGTATGTATCATATTCTTTAATTAATATTTTAATCAAAACAACATTATTGAAATGGCAAACTAAAATTTTTATAAATATATTTATAGAAAGTGAAAGGCCACGCGGTAGTAGGACAATCAGGAATCAGGAAAGAGAAGTATGTAAAATATTCTTAAATTTATATTTTAATCAAAACAATATTATTGCAATGAAAAACTAAAATTTTTATAAATATATTTATAGGAAGTAGAAAGTCATGAGGTAGTAGCACAGTCGCCTGAAATCAGGAAAGAGAAGTATGTAACATATTCTATAATTTACATTTTAATCAAAACAATATTATTGCAATCACAAACTATAATTTCTATGAATATATTTATAGGAAGTAGGAGGCCACGAGACAGTAGTACAATCATCCAAGAATCAGAAAAGTGAAGTATGTAACATATTCTTTAATTTATATTTTAATCAAAGCAACATTATTAAAAAAACATAATAAAATAATTGCAAATATATTTTCGGAAAAGAAAACGCTACAAGGTGGTTCACTTAAACGATCTAAAAATTAAATTTAAAACACATTACAAGAAACAAATTTGTAACTGTCCTAAGTGACCATTATGTACTTATAGTAGTTCTTATAGTCTTTAAAATATGAAAATTTATGAAAAAATGAATAATATTATTTTTTACAGAGCTTCTTTGATTCTTTCAAAATTATTTTACAATTCACCCAACAAGTCCTGGAAAAAATTATTTTGTAACAAAAAATAATATTTTTGAAACTTCAATTCAAAATAATCCTTTTTACCTGTAAATTCCTTGTGATATGAGATATCACCTAAACGTCACTAGTTACTGTGCAACGTTTGAGGTGCAATTATAGTTATTTGCATTACTCCATGGAAAAGAGGTACTTGATAAAAATTCAATTTTTTAGTCAATTCCTTAAACCGAATATGACGATTAGCATAATGAAATTAAGGAGGCTTGGTGCGTCAGCCCTTTCTAATAAGGATATTTTGTAAAAAAATACCGAAAAAATTATAAATTATGAGTATTTAATACAAATTTTTAAAATATAAGATGTAACATGGCCGATTGGCGATATTACTTATTTATATAGTAATACGCATATAGACGACAGAAAGAAGCCTACGACTGTCGACAAGAAGGAAAGCAGACCACGCGAGTCAAACCCGTAACACCATATCCGTGTTCGTTGGCGCACACGCGCGAGTTTATAAGGCTTTTATAATGTGCACAGATAGGGCTAGCAAGCTGCTTGACTTGCGTATCTAAGTTGGGGTCCGTGGATCGTTTGTCTCTCTCTTGCGGCGCGCGCAGCGTACCGTAAGAGCAATGAGCTTGGTCGACAGAAAGAACCCGCCATTGCTTCATTCTTTCTGTCGTCACCATAGCGAAAAGAGCGTTACTGCCGACTGTAATATACAGTAATTTTTTGTGCGCTTTAATAACATAATTTATGGTGTGAGTGAGACTAATTAGCTTATTCTTTTTTTTTGTGATTTACAATCAAGCCTCGTAATTTTACGAGTGTCTTATTGCTAAACCAAATAGCTTTATTTAGTGCTTTATTTGTGCGACGTGTGTGCCGGGCGACCTCGTGCGCGTTCTAGTGCTATTTTTTTGCTTTGCCAATAGTTTCTCTGCTATTACAAACGGCGTCGCGTACGTTATACGCGGCTGGCGTCCATTTCGAGCGCGCGTGCTATAGTAGTGTAAATATTACAATAAAGCTTTTTTTTATTATTACATTAATTGAACACCCATATATTAATTATACCTTAGTGCAACCTCCTAATCCCCAAGGTTGTAACAAAGGTAAATGAAAAAGAAAAAATCATAGAAATTTGAAAATTTAACATGGACTCTTATGGGAAAGATAACATTCATGCTTATAACTCAGTAATAAATAAGTAGTTTTTTATTAATCAAAAACAAAAATCATAGATTTTTTCACTACTAATTCAAATAAATTATATATTATCGATGAAATAAAAAGAATATTTGAAAAATTTATTAATTTTAACGCGATTAGAACATTAATAATCGTGAATAACAGATATTTTTTATACATATATAATTAAATATAGTTGAAGTTACAACTATAATAATAAATTAATTACACTTTTCATAAAAATTATTTATAATACAAAAACAATATTTTTTTTCTTTTTGCGGGGCCCTGATTAGGTACGGTGAGCGCATGAGCCTCCTTAAATAATTTGTATGTATACATTGAATAGTAATAAAAAATTTAAATAATACCTTTATAATTAAAATAAAACTTGATTTATAAATTATAGTTCTTATATACTTCTATAAATAAACAAATTTTACAACATTTCTCTCTTAATTAAAAGGAATAAAATAAAAGTTAATTTGAAAATGATTCCAGAGAACTTTCTTTATAAAGTAAAAAAGGATAAATTATTTTAATTACCCTGGTAGAAATTTGAACATTAAAAATGGTGTATAATACATTCTATGGGCATTATTAATAGTAATATTTTGTCATATCAATATTGGCTAATAAATAGTCATTTTTGACGAATCTGCAGAGCCTTCATTTTTTGCATATAAAAAAATGCTAATAGAAATATGTTGTCCATGAAGTGGGCATTTGAAGTCCCTAGAAATATTTTAACCTATAAATCCAATACATCGTTTCATTCGTGTTTAAATTATAAAATATATGTTTAACGAATACAAAAAAATGAAAACATGAATCGTCTCAAACACAAATAATTATAGAGATTTAATTATGAGTATTTTTTCTGTTTCTAAGATCCACATTTTAATCTTCGAAAATGCGTGTAACATGTTACTAGTATATAGGTAAAAAAAACGTTTCATATTAGTTAAAATAATGACCATAGAAAATGCCCATTTTCAGCTCTTCATTTCAAAGCAATGACCATAAAATAATAATAAAAGCGTTTAATTTTCTTCCAGGGTATTACATAATAAATATGTCAAAGAGCGCGGTGATGAAATGGACAAGGGTTTTGCTTTCGATACTGAAGAGCACGGGTTCAAATCCCGGCCAAGTTAAATTAGCTTATGTGCCATGTATATCGCGACTCTTTAAATCCGACTTCATGGAGTATCGGTTAATTATTGATCATAGAAGTGGTTGGCCATACATAGTAAGTCAAAGTTGTTGGTATGGTGTGGCAGAGGGTTGTAGCTTGATGTAATGTGTTAAACAGGTACTGGCTTAAACTCACACTAATATTATCATATTTAAAAATAAATGTATATAGGACAATATCCTCAATACATTAACTTAAAAAAAGAAAAAATATATAAATATAACAAATATTGAATATTTAAATTAATATAAAAAAAACAATACAAATAAAGTTTACTATACAATTATGTAGCAAAACTACTGCTAAGATCCACCCTTTATTATATTGTAATTTTCTGCCTTTTTTTAATTGATCAAATTTTCGACACCTCATTTAAAAAATTTTTCTTTGCAGTTCAATATTCAAAAATTCTTCAACACTATCGGAACACTTCGTATTTCCTAAGCCAAGTATTATAATAAAAATTGTAATAAGCTTTAGGTACAAAAAACAAATTTGTAACCGTACTAACAAGGAGAGTATTTGACCTCCGGGAAACGGATTTAGATGAAACTGCAGGATATGATTTTTGATGAAAAAAAATGAACCTGTGTTTTTTCTTTTGTGCTAATAGACCCTATAGACGGAGATATAGACATTTCTTCGAAAATATAATGAAAAGAAGTCCTTATAAGAACTTGAACAAAAAAACTCTCACAGAAAATTGTATAAAAAATAAAATAAAGAACAAGTTAAATTCTTTAATTTAAGTCTTGTTGCATCAAAAAAGCTTCTGTAGTTGAAAAGCTGTGCCTAATTGAAAATTATTACATATTTATTAATATTTTTAGCATGTAACATACAATCAAATTTTTATCCTATTTCATTAGCATATTTTTATCGCCTGTAACTTTCGAACCATATGAGATTTTTTAATATAACAAAGCTTAAATTAAATTTTTTAAGCTGTACTTTCTTTTATTTTTCATACAATTTCCTGTAAGAGTTTTAGTTGTTTAGTATTTCAAGTTCTTATAAAGACTTCTTTTCACTATATTTTCGAAGGAATGTCTATATCTATAGACATATATATTCTCCGTCTATAGGGCCTATTAACACAAAAGAAAAAACACGGGTTTATTTTTTTTATTTTATTGCAACTATAAAACCAATTAAAGTTTCGAAATAAATTATTTTTTTTATAGTAAATAGATTTTGATGTCAAGTATCCTATAATTTTATAAGTTACGACAGAAAAGATGCATTAAAAATTCATTTTAAATTACTTTTATTTAAAATTTTTTTTTAGGATCGTAATATATTGAACTTAAATTTTAAAAAAATTATTAAACATTCGATAAGGCATCGCAATATATTTTTAACACATTTCATATTGTTTCTGATATTCCGTTTATTATAAAAAATAACTATTACGATTAATTATACATTATTAATTGATATTAGAGCAATGTGTATTTGAGACTACTATAATATTTGAAATAGAGTCAATATAAATTAATGATAAAAAATCCATTTGCCAAAGTACTTTTTATGCACCGTTATTGTATTGTTAATTAATGTTGTTATCTTTTTAAAATGAAAATTAACTTACACTGCAACGATTATTCATAATCGTGCAGACAGGATAATCAAATCTCCCGCGAGGCACGATAGTAAAAGGCTCAACCGCCATGCGCCGTCAGCTTTGCTGCTCCCGCAAGAGGAACAGCGAGCTCGAGAAGATATAAGAGCTAAGGCTCAACGAAGAGGAGAAGCTTTGCAGACTAAGCTCTCCCTCTCTCTCTTCGCCGAGTAAGCTCGCTGGCCTAGAGAGCGGGGAGACAACAGTGGCATTGATCTTACCCAGGGTCTTATTCTGGCTAAGAATGCTTTCTCTCTCTCTCTCTCGTACTAAAGCCTATATAGAGTGCGCTCGCTTATATAGCCTTTAGCTGCGAACTGAGATGCGGTCGATTTTGGCGTAGTGCGCTCGCTCGCTTAAATCGAGTACAACAGAGTTAAGTTGCAAATGCACTTCCGTACCGCCGTACCGCCGTACCGACCGCACTGTGAATAGATTAGTTTAATTTAACTAGTTTAAGATTGTTTTAGTCCGTACCGCTAAGCTGCCATACCGGCCGTTGGTAAAGTAGTACTTTATCAATTTAATATAAATTCATATTTGATGTTAAGGTTGATTTACACCGAACCGTTATATACCGTCGAGCCGCCGCGCCGACCAGTACATAAGACATTCCGTCTAATATAAATTAATAGTAATGTTAAAGGTGTTTTTCCACCTATTATAGCCGTAGTATTAAGTTAGCATTAAGGGTGCTTCCCACCTATTGCTGCCGCCGGAAAAGGGCAAGCCAGGATTACTCTATCCATGTGCATCCTCCGCGCATTAGAGAATCATAGGCCTTCGGCCACATTCCGTGTTACCGCATTAAGGGTGTCGTCCACCCACCGTTATTATAATAGTTTGTTAACATTATAATTATGATAGTTTCGTTTGTTTATTGAAACCGTCCAGGCCGTTAACCGCCGTTAGTCTAATCTGACTTATTATTAAAGATAAAGTTTATTTTTGATTAAAGAAAGCAATATAATTTAGTTTGAATTATTTTTAATTCCATTTATTTCCGTCGCCAACAAGAGGTGCATAAAAGCCGTCAAGTAGCTTATAATAAATTCAATAATCATTTCTTTGTATGACGCGCATAATTATTTTAGGTTGGTTATTTGATTTATATAATTTAGGTTAGTTTATTACTTTTATCATCATTGTTATACGTCGTTGTAAGATATGAGTTTTAGAGTACAATAAAGCCCAGGTACTCCCTAGTATAAACAAACGTGTCAACCCGTTTACTATTCTTTATCTTTCCACCGTCCGTCCTAACCGACCTCCTGTCTCGAACCCTGGTGACTCACTGAAGCGTCTGGCAACAGAGGGTAAAAAAGTTATTTTCCTATCCGAGGAAAATAAAAACGTTACAACACAAACGTAGTAATTATAATACTAAATTTAAATACGGTTTTACATCTCTCTTTCTCTTTCTATCTCTTATCATTCACATTGATCACGTAAATAAATTTATGTGTGATCACACATCTATATACACAGTAAATTGATAAAGTAAGTATCTATAGATATTTTCAATGAACAATAAAAAAGGAGTGGGTAGTCTTTCTTTGTCATTCATTGAATTTAAAGAATTGGGTATTTCTTATATTTCGTTTGTTATAAAAATAACAATCAATTATACATTAGTAACTGTTTTTTAGAATTTACAATTAAATTCTGTATTTTTAATAAAATAGATACAGATGAATAAAAAAAAAAACGTCTACATACATCGTTATTCGATTTTTAATTACGTCCTTAAATTTTGCGGAAATAAATATTATTATAAGAAAATGTGGGTCAGCTGGGTATTTAAATATGTTGTATCGTAAGAAAAAATGGGTCAGCTGGGTATTTCAATATGTTATATCATAAGAAAAAATAGGTCAAGTGGGTATTTAAATGTCATTTTCCCTCTCTCTCTCTTTCTTCCTTTAATTAAATACCACGCGTGAATCAGTTTACATAGGTTATACTCACAAAGATACATACGCACGCTCGTGCTCATACACTTGTAAATATAAACATATAAATATATATTGGTGGATTTTCTGGTAACCGCGGAGATAAATAAGTTGATTTTCTGGGATTTCTAATATATTTATACACTTTCCGGGACGTCCCAGAAAACCGGCATATATAAGTTGACTTTCTGGTAATTTAAGTCAAATTCACAATTGCCAAAAAATAGAAAATTAAGCTAAAGAATGAATATTTCTTTAGTAAATAATTGCTCATTGGCTGAAAAAACATTAAGTCGCGTTCACAAAAGGTTTAATATTAAAAATTGACCAATAAGGATGATTATTTCTTTAGTAAAATTTTGTTACTGTTGTGATTTTCCTTAATTACCAGAAATCAAACCAACACATATTTATATATATATATATATATATGGTTGGACGTTATTTACTGAATTGCTTGAAACCTTGTTCCCAAATCTTATATCCATTTTTTAACACTAAAAACTAAGAAAACCATTCAAAGACCTTTTTAGAATGGCTATTTAAGAGGATATCGTAGTTATCCCCTCCTAATAATATTTTTTCTTCATATCTTGGTCGAAAGTTCTACCTCCCTCCCTACATATCCACATCGAAAGTTGATGTTCCCTCCGCATCGACGCGCCACCTAGCTAGCCGGGAGGGAAGAATATACAACGTTTACTCGTTCTCCCGTTCTCCTTGACGCGCTCTCGCAATCGTGATTTTAACCTCCATTGTAGAAAAAAGCATCAATGTACATTACATGTGCTTTGTTCTCAAACACATTGGCGATCTTCGTCGCTAATTAGCATCGTAATGATAGCATAAAT
This sequence comes from Anastatus disparis, assembly GCA_017163975.1. Classification (NCBI taxonomy): domain Eukaryota; kingdom Metazoa; phylum Arthropoda; class Insecta; order Hymenoptera; family Eupelmidae; genus Anastatus; species Anastatus disparis. Next base: position 12,000,171 of record JAFFSR010000383.1, on the reverse strand, counting down.
AGAGTGACGATAAAAATTTTTAAAAAAAGTTACATTTTGTAAAATATTATATGCGTTTAATTGTGTTTGTGTGTGTGCATTTAGTTGGGTTAATGGACGCGTAGTGGTGTGTTATATTTTTATAATATTTATTTTGCTTTTTAATGATAGCATAAATACAGTGACGTTAAAAATGAAAAAAGAGTTGCATTTTGTAAAATATTATATGCGTTTAATTGTGTTTCTGTGTGTGCAGTTAGTTGCGTTAGTGAATGCGTAGTGTTGTGTTATATTTTTATTATATTTATTTTGCTTTGTTTGCTCTGGGCTTTTTAAAATCCGCAAACCAGCAACACTCGTTTCACTCGTGTTGCAAATGTTAGCGGATTTAAAAAGCCCTTCGCTTTTAATTTGTTATACATATAATAACGCGCATCGTAAGGTCAGCTGGTACACTGATAGACCTTTAAGAACGATGCTCTCTTTCATATAATTGCCGTGGCCTTAAATGCAATTTGTAGGCTAGCTTAGCCTAAGATCCGCAAGCTCTTTCGTTAAGAACTCGCAACTCCTACACAAGAGCTCACAGCTCTTACGAACGAGCGCCGCAATTCATCAGATTATTTTTTTCGATTTTGGTCAGTCAGTTTTAACAAGATCTGCTTCTTTGAATATAAGAGCTATGCGCTCTTACAGCTAAGAGAGCCGTTTACTTCCATAGAGTCGCCTTGTGCTTAAGCCGATTGTATTCTTTCTTATGAAATACAGCGTCACTCTTAGACGAAATAACGACGCTTGAATCTGGTAATATTGCCTGTCTCTTAAAGGTCTATCAGTGTAAGGAGGGAAGTACATACAGAAAACATGGCTGCGCCGGCGAAGCAGACTGCTCTCGCCTACTTCGTGCGTTCGCGACCGCTGAACGACAAATTCGCCACGAATTTTCGACCAGACATGAAGAAAAATAGTATACATTACATGGGACTAAAGTCGATCTCGTTCCCGTCAATCACACCGCCAGGAAGGAAGATCGCCTTTCGTCCCTTGTAATGTAATGTACTATTATTCAAAGTTCATGAGTAAACGGTGCGTCGAATCATATTCTTTCACTACAGAAAGAAAATTTATAAGATTAATCCTGAGTGCGGACAACTCAAGAAATTTATTAAAATATTACATATAAAACGTTATGAACAAACTTTCAATGTATAGTATATTAAGGTTAGGTTTATCGAGCTTGATATCTAATTTTTATTCAAAGTTTATGAAAAAATAACAAGTCTAAGTGATTTTTTTCTTTCAACAAAAATGATTAAATTAATGTAGCTTTAGCGCGGACAAGTCATTACATTCGTCTAAATAGTCAATTTTAAGAGATATGAATCAGATAAAAAAAGCAAAAATCGATTCTAACAACTACGACATCCCGTAAGCCCCTTCAGTACTCAAAGAATTGATTTTTTTTCGTTTTTTTTTTATATTTTTTAGATTCCTGCCTATTACTGACAATTGAAAAAAAATTTCCACGCCCGTTTCTTCCATAAATTATCAGTATTTACATTAATTGCTTTTTTTTTAAATATTATAACGTATCAAGTTACTAACAAAAAAATTTAGTTTAAGAAATTTGCAAAAATCTAACAAAATTATGGTATTTTTTATGATTTTTCAAAGTTATAAAAGTTTAATCTTTAAAACAGAGATAAGCGATAAAATGAATATAAAAGTATACTTTTAAACCTTTAATTTTTTTTTAATGTTTCTAGGTGCTCGAAATCCGGAAGTATAGTTGCTATCTTCTGATTGGTCCATTATATATTTGCATATAATTTTAAATTACTCGAGTACACCCAGGTTCATTTAACTCATTTGGTATTAAAAGGTTGCATTATATATGGACCTTTGACTGAAATATTCCCCCATGTGGGAAAATGTCTCTGTAAGCAGCTATAAAACTTTTAATTTTTCCAAAAGTAATGTTTACAGTGTTATTGAAAATTTTTATTTCAAATTTGCTCTCGACACTCTTGATGATTCTTAATTATTAATGTGATAATTAGTTAATATTATTATAATATCTTGAAATGTTATTATATTTTAAAAATTTGAATCTTAATTAGTGCAGAATTTAGCTAAATTAATAACTGCACATTCGCATAATCAAAATCCACTTAAAAGTTCGAAGTTAAAGTACACTGAACGAATAATTACACAGGCCCATAAAAAAAAAGTTGGTGGTTCTGGGATGGAGACTATACTTTTCTTTTGTACTTTTTCCCGCTAAATCCGAATCCGGCGTCGAAAATAGGGGGTTGGCAGCATATTTTGAACATAACCTCAAAAAACTGTCAAAAAACCTTGTTTCTGTGGAAAAACATGAGAAGAAAAAATGAAAATTGATTATTTTTATGCATTTTGGCCTTCTAAATCCGAATTTGTTATGGAAAAATAGAGTCGACCGCCTAATTTTGAACATAACCTCAAAAACTGTCAAAAAACCGTGTTTCTGTGGAAAAACATAAGGACAAAAAATTAAAATTGTTTATTTTTATGCATTTTGGCCTGCTGAATCCGTTATGGAATTTGTTATGGAAAAAGAAAGTCGACCGCCTAATTTTGAACATAACCTCAAAATACTACTTAAAAGTCAATTTGCACAAGAGCTAAATTGACTTACGCTTGCGTATACGCTTGTCTTCGAATGACCTATGCTAAGGATTCCTACGTCTCTTTTTCTTATTAGGTTGTACTTCTCTTTTTAGCATCCAGCAATAGTCCGCCATCATGTTTACGCTACATTTTCGTTGCCATCTACGTTCAAATTCCTTCATATGCTGATGAAATCTTTTATCATGCTCTTCACTGTAGTCACCTACGATGCTCTTGTAGTTCTCATCTTTATTGTTACCAAGAAATTTTGTTGCAACATCTTTAAAACTCAACCAGGCTGCCTTCTCGGTATCATTCATACTTGTATCGAATTCTTCGTCCCTGAACATTTTCCGAATTTGAGGTCCATCAAAAATACCTTCCTTCAATTTAACCAGAGTTATATTCGTGAAGATGGTTTCTACGTATTTAAAGTATTGCCCTTCTTTATCGAAAGCTTTAACAAATTGATTCATCAGCCCTAATTTAATATATAAAGGCGGTAAAAGGATTTTGCTAGGATCGACAAGAGGATGATTGATGACATTGTTGGAACCTGGAGTAAGTGATGGTCTCGCTGGCCACGCTTTTGTATTATAGTGTTTTGCTCTATCTCGACTGTCGAACATGCATAAATAGCATGAGTACTTGGTAAAACCTGATTGTTCACCTAGTATCATTAACAATAATTTGAGGTCTCCGCAAATTAACCATTCATGCTCACTATACTTTATTTTATTTAAAACTTTTTCGATGTTACAGTATTCTTCTTTGAATACAGTTGATTGAGCCAATGGTAACGGAGCATACTCGTTCGTATTGTGAAGAAGAACTGCCTTCGAGTTTCGCTTAGATGAATCGATGGATAACCTCCACTCTTTTGGCTTGTATGAATTTGGTTTAAGGGGGGAATCTTCTCTGGAGAGCACTTATTTCGGCATTTGATTTAATAAAGAATAAAGTATTTATTAAATCGAGGTAAAGTACATTGTAAAATTGATAATAAAGGTACAAAAAAAAAACAAAATGGCGGCACTACAGCTACTTGAAGTGGGCTCCTCGACTTTGCGCTGGGCAACGCACAGGTCCGTGTAATTAACTGAAAACAAAAAATCAAGTTTTTTTCATTAAAGTTAGTCATTTTGTACTTTGTGAACCTAAAATAAAATTTAAAAAAAATTTATTAAAAAATAGAGAACGTTTTAAACAAAAAATCACTTTTTTTAAATAAACAAATGGTTAAAAACAATAGAAATTATAATAATTTTAATTTTATTTTAGGTTCACGAAGTATGGTTTATGTTAACAAATATTCATGTAAAATTTGAAGTCGATAGGATATTAACTTTTTTAGTTACATTGCCCGGCGCGGAAAAAAACACGTTTCGAAAAAAACGCGATTAAAGTTTTCGTTATCTTGAAGTAAAGTATAAAGTGATTTATAACTACCTGAGCTTAATCTGCGATTCCGGGGCCGTAAAATAGTCCTTCCTCTTCTACAAAAGCATCCAGTTGTGCAGCATTTTCCTCCTTTCGAATGATTGCAGACGTGCGCATTCATATGCCTGCTTTTCGTACGATAACGTCCATATAAGTATATGGGTTCAATTGCGTTTTACGAACTTTTCTAATTTCTTTTGGACTTTGAAAATTTACAGACTTATTCTTTAGATGATAAATGAATTTTCTAAGCAATAAAAAAAAATGCCAAAAAAAAAATTTCTTGAGGATATTCATCCCTTAAACTCATTAATAAGTCCTCGTACACCGGTGCAATACACTAGATCAGATTCGCTAGTGAAGTATGATCGAAACGCTTCTTCTCGGTTTCGATAAAATGTAACTGTTACGTTATTTTCTAATACATTGAAAGACTTTAATTAAGAAGCCATTAATTCAGCTGCATCTTTTGCTAATCCAGCATTCCTAAACATGTCATTAAGTTGAGCTTAAGAGATCTTTTTTTGACTTTTCTCTTTACGAATGGGAACATATTCCTCATCACTGTCCAAAGACAGTTCTTCTTCACTTCCAACGGATTCACTTTCTGCTTTCCTCAACGATTCATTTTCGTCAGTATCGTTGTCTGTATGGTCGTTAAGATTTTCTACGTCTTCTTCTGTACCACAATCAACTAGCATACTATCCGTTCCTTGTATAAGGCTGTCTCGTGAAGCCTCGTCTATCAAACTTTCGACTATTTGCTTCTACGGGCGAACGATACTAGAAACTGTAACATACAATATTTTATCTAGTCGCACTTTATTTACCCCACTTACATTTGTCACTCAAGTGTAGCAATCACTTTTACCTAATGGTTTTTTCCAAATAGCTGGTTTCAGAAACTTTCTTTTACTTTTATCTCTAGTTTTATTGAATGTGTGTAATATTTTGTAACATTTAGCACATATAATATGCGGAACCCAGGTTGAATTTTGCTGAGAAATTTCTACTTCAAAGCATGCTTTAAATAAATCTCTTATTCTTTCAGTTACATGCTTCTTATGATTTTTCCACACATATTCCGTACAAATATAGCAGTAACTATCGAAATCACCTACACAGTCATGATCAACTTGTTCGCGAGATCCCGAAGCAATCTCAATATTATTATAGTATATTGTGTAACGAGTAAGGTTTAGTTGACTATTGCGCACGAGGGCAAGTTGGCGCACGAGCGTAGCGAGTAGCGCCATTGCCCGAGTGGCGCAATAGTCAACTAAACTGAACGAGATTCACATACTATTTTTTCTCATAAGTGCTGGGTGTAAGAGAGAGAGAGTGACATGTTAGGGCGCGGAAAGGGGGGGTTGCGGGGGCTTCGCCCCCCCATTTAAAAAAATTAATATGTAAATAAAAAAAAAACATTTTATATAAATATTATTTTTTGCATTGCCAACAACTTTCATCAAGAAGCTAGCACACAAATGACTCGTACATAGAAACTCGTGCACGTTCTAGCGTGTTTTGTTTCCTTGCGGTATAGCATTCTCTTACTCTCTCTCTCTCTCTCTCTCTCATATCTGCCGTACGACTGACTCGTAAACACGTCCTGGCGTGTCTTGTTTTCTATCGATAAAGCATTCTCTTTTTCTCTCTCTCTCCTATCATCTTCGCCCGCGCGACGCTACTTATGCATATACAAAACCAAATCGTGGTTTTCTTTTTTTCATTAATTAACGGATTTGCGTGACGTTATTTTTTATAACCTAACGCTTTTTACTCAAACACACGCTTCAAAGACAAAACACACGCGGCGCGCGCTATTAGCTACTTACCACCCCGAAAACGCATGCGCTATAGGCCACTTACCCAGCAAGTATGAGAAAAAAATTATTTTTAGTATCCATAGATTTATTGAAAAACCCGCACGCTGGAATTCCTGTTCCGATTGCAGGTGAGTCAGTCGTCCTAGGGGTGATAACCCTCGTGCCTCCCCAGGCCTAAGTACAAGGGCTTTCCGACTTTGACAAGGACAATGTCAACTCGTCTTCGGACACACTACGGCATCATAAAATCTTAGATCTCCGATAATATGAAAGTAGTTATAAAAAACTAACCACTGGGAGATAGGGCCAAATAAAATCCACAAAAATTGGATAAAATATTCTTTTAATTTCAGTTACGTACGTTTCGTCGGTACTTTTTCCGACCTCTTCAGACTATAATAAAAACACTTACAATTAAAAATAAATTAAACATAAATCTTGACATTACGCAATTTTGTACATACCTATGTTGAATTAAATTAAAATTAGTACATGAGGATAACGCTCATTTAGTCAGACTGAGAGTTGAAGGTAAACAAAACTTCTATTTATATTAAACATCGATCATTAAATTTGAAATTTGTTTGTATATTGAAGGCAAATATAAAGTGTCAGTTTTTAAATTAATTGTGTTCTTAGATCCGTTGATGTGACGTGTTTGCATGAATGTTGAAGATTATAATTCGAAAATAAATGGTTTGTTGTCTGATATAAACACATATAAGATTTATAATAAATGTCCGTTAGCCTTCCTACAAAGAGAAGTGTATAAGTTCATGAAAAAGTTAAATAATTTTGAAGCTCTGGAAAAAGCATATAAAGATATTGAATTAACACAAACTAATACGGTATTACCTCGGGCATATGGACTACCAAAGGTTCATAAAGTTGATATTCCTTTAAGACCAATTATTTCTACCATAAATAGCCCTATTCACAATTTATCAAAAGCATTATATAATAATTTAAAAAAGCTGCTCAAATTGCCAAAGTCACATATTAATAATAGTTTAGAATTTGTTAATAAAATCAAAAGCGTCGTGATACCAGATGATTTTCTATTGCTCTCCTTAGATGTTTCGTCTTTATACACGAATGTATCATGTGAACTTGTTTTGAACAGTTTAGAGAGACGTATCGATTTTATTTGTAAAAGTAATATACCGTTTAATGATGTTATAGAAATGACAAAGTTTTTATTTAATCATACATTTTTCTCTTTTAATAATGTTATTTATAAACAAATTTATGGTACACCGATGGGTTCACCTATTTCTCCATTATTTGCAAACATTGTCATGGACGATTTAGAAAAAGATTGTTTAAACATTTTAAAATTAGAACATACTATAGAACCTATATTTTACTATAGATATGTAGATGCTATTATAACATGCATTCATAAAGATAATCTTAATATTATTTTAAACGTTTTTAATAATTATGACGAATTAAGAAGCGATAATTCAATATGTACAATAGCTTTACCATTTATTCCTCGTTTCTAAAGCCAATGTAATAAGTCTTTAAGGAAATTTCATATTAATACAATTCCATTGATAAATAAAAAACTGGATAATGTCATAAAAATAAGAAAAGACAAACTTGAGAAAGAAAATGTAACTGGCATTGTTTACAAATTTAACTGTAAATCTTGTTTAGCATGCTATGTGGGTGAATCAAAAAGATCTTTCAAAACAAAACTCAATGAACATAAAAAATCTATTGATAAGAATACAGTTGTAGGCGAACACATGACAGAATTTTCTCATGAGTTCGATTGGTCTGGAGCATTAATTTTGGACATCGAAGATAATTATAAAAAACGTAAAATTTCTGAAATGCTTCACATCAACGGATCTAAGAACACAATCAATTTAAAAACTGACACTTTATATTTGCCTTCAATATACAAACAAATTTCAAATTTAATGATCGATGTTCAATATAAATAGAAGTTTTGTTTACCTTTAACTCTCAGTGTGACTAAATGAGCGTTATCCTCATGTACTAATTTTAATTTAATTTAACATAGGTATGTACAAAATTGCGTAATGTCAAGATTTATGTTTAATTTATTTTTAATTGTAAGTGTTTTTATTATAGTCTGAAGAGGTCGGAAAAAGTACCGACGAAACGTACGTAACTAAAATTAAAAGAATATTTTATCCAATTTTTGTGATTTTATTTAGCCCTATCTCCCAGTGGTTGGTTTCTTATAACTACACTACGGCATCATTCTCACGTTCTAGCGTTCCCCTGCAGGACAGCGCGCCTCGCTGGCTTCGTTACAACGGAAGATTGGAAGCGAATCATTCTACACATCCCTTTCGGACAGTTGTCATCGTTCCAGTGTCTTCCGTGGCAGCAGGATTAAAAGGACTACATGAAAAATCCAGTTAGTAAAAGTTTAAGTTACTCAGTGAGGGAAATAATGTACACGAGATAACACTACAAATAGGCGAAATTCGAATACTCCCAGTTTTCTTCTTTTCAAGATATAGCAGTCATGAGATTTGTCTTCAGACTAATGTTGTTTCAAGTTATTTTTATAGTCTGTATTACCAAGAATATATTTTTTGCAAAATGTTACATGAATTCGATAAAACTGGAGATAAAAGTAAAAGAAAGTTTCTGAAACCAGCTATTTGGAAAAAACCATTAGGTAAAAGTGATTGCTACACTTGAGTGACAAATGTAAGTGGGGTAAATAAAGTGCGACTAGATAAAATATTGTATGTTACAGTTTCTAGTATCGTTCGCCCGTAGAAGCAAATAGTCGAAAGTTTGATAGACGAGGCTTCACGAGACAGCCTTATACAAGGAACGGATAGTATGCTAGTTGATTGTGGTACAGAAGAAGACGTAGAAAATCTTAACGACCATACAGACAACGATACTGACGAAAATGAATCGTTGAGGAAAGCAGAAAGTGAATCCGTTGGAAGTGAAGAAGAACTGTCTTCGGACAGTGATGAGGAATATGTTCCCATTGGTAAAGAGAAAAGCCAAAAAAAGATCTCTCAAGCTCAACTTAATGACATGTTTGGGAATGCTGGATTAGCAAAAGATGCAGCTGAATTAATGGCTTCTCAATTAAAGTCTCTCAATGTATTAGAAAATAACGTAAAAGTTACATTTTATCGAGACCGAGAAGAAGCGTTTCGATCATACTTCTCTAGCGAATCTGATCTAGTGTATTGCACCGGTGTACGAGGACTTATTAATGAGTTTAAACCAAATTCATACAAGCCAGAAGAGTGGAGGTTATTCATCGATTCATCTAAACGAAGCTTGAAGGCAGTTCTTCTTCACAATACGAACGAGTATGCTCTGTTACCATTGGCTCAATCAACTGTATTCAAAGAAGAATACTGTAACATCGAAAACGTTTTAAATAAAATAAAGTATAGTGAGCATGAATGGTTAATTTGCGGAGACCTGAAATTATTGTTAATGATACTAGGTCAACAATCAGGTTTTACCAAGTACCCATGCTATTTATGCATGTTCGACAGTCGAGATAGAGCAAAACACTATAATACAAAAGCGTGGCCAGCGAGACCATCACTTACTCCAGGTTCCAACAATGTCATCAATCGTCCTCTTGTTGATCCTAGCAAAATCCTTTTACCGCCTTTATATATTAAATTAGGGCCGATGAATCAATTTGTTAAAGCTTTCTATAAAGAAGGGCAATACTTTAAATACGTAGAAACCATCTTTACGAATATAACTCTGGTTAAATTGAAGGAAGGTATCTTTGATGGACCTCAAATTCGCAAAATATTCAGGGACGAAGAATTCGTTACAAGTATGAATGATACCGAGAAGGCAGTCTGGTTGAGTTTTAAAGATGTTGCAACAAAATTTCTCGGTAACAATAAAGATGAGAACTACCAGAGCATCGTAAAAAATATGGTACGAAATTTAAAAAAATTAGGTTGCTTAATGAATTTGAAACTTCAGTTTCTCGATTCGCACATTGATGAGTTACCACCAGTGCTAGGCGACTACAGTGAAGAGCATGGTGAAAGATTTCATCAGGATATGAAGGAATTTGAACGTAGATGGCAAGGAAAATGTAGCGTAAACATGATGACGGACTATTGCTGGATGCAAAAAAGAGAAGTACAACCTAATAAGAAAAAGAGACGTAGGAATCCCTTGCATAGATCGTTCGAAGACAAGCGTATACGCAAGCGTAACTCAATTTAGCTCTTGTGCAAATTGACTTTCGAGTAGTATTTTGAGGTTATGTTCAAAATTAGGCGGTCGACTTTATTTTTCCATAACAAATTCGGATTCAGCAGCCCAAAATACATAAAAATAAACAATTTTAATTTTTTGTCCTCATGTTTTTCCACAGAAACACGGTTTTTTGACAGTTTTTGAGGTAATGTTCAAAATTAGGCGGTCGACTCTCTTTTAACATAACAAATTCGGATTGAGCAGGCCAAAATGCATAAAATTAAACAATTTTCATTTTTTCTTCTAATGTTTTTCCACAGAAACACGGTTTTTTGACAGTTTTTGAGGTTATGTTCAAAATATGCGGCCAACCCCCTATTTTTGACGCCAGATTCGGATTTAGCGGGAAAAAATACAAAAGAAAAGTATAGTCTCCATCCCAGAACCACCAACTTTTTTTTTGTAGGCCTGTGTTATTTGCAGTTGCATTCTAAACTGCTATTTAATTAATATTAAATGAAGAAATTAGTTTGAATTGTGAACTTACAATACACTAAACAATCAAGTTTAAAATACACAACAGAAACCTATAAAAAGGAAGCGAACAAGTTTTTCAGCTCGATAACTTTCAAATTATAGATAAGAATTTATTTTTTAGTTTAAAAAAGCTGAGGTTGAAGTGATAATCCCAAAAATATCAGCAGAACCTACTGATTTATCTTACAGATTTATTGATACTGTTCACTGTTCAGTGTAAGACAGCATCTACAATTGTACTTAATAATTAGCTGTAAAAGTTATTGATTTTTCTAATTTTCTTGGTGGATTTTTTAATAAGAAAATTTTCACGACCAAGCTCCTCCTTTTCTCTTCTTTTTCTATTCCCTTTTCCGTATTTTGATCCTCATTTTTTTCCGTTTCTTTTACGTTATTTTACGTTATTTTTGTCTCTTCCTTTTCTTTTTTTTTCTCTTCCTATTCTCTTCATTTCCTCTTCATTTTCTTCTCCTCACCTCTTCATTTCCTCCTCCATCACTCCTTAAAAAATCCTCAACTTTTTTCCGTTATTTCTACGGTATTTTATGTAATTTTAACTCCTTCACAGGTAATTCATCATAAAATCTCAAATTTTTCCCTGTTTTTTTAACATTATTTTACGTTATTTTACGTTGTTTTAGCTCTTCCTTAGCTCATCCTTCTTATTTCTCAAATCATATGTAGAGACGATTAATTTAGTAATATATTAACTTATATAAAGACATTTAATTAAATCGTGACTAACATTTTCATTAAATTAAAAAAACTATTACCTATTCATTTACTAATAAACTCTTATAGATAAATGCTATTGTCTAAGCTACTGAAGCGAAAGGGTAATCATATAAAATTTAATTAGGATAAAAATTCAATTTATATTGAAACATTCAATAATTTTTCTAATAAAAAACAATTAATTAATGAACTATTAACGTTTTATCTATATATATGAAAAAAAGGGAAAAGAAGATAAGACAAATTTCTTTTGGAATGAAAAAGAGTATGCATTACATAAAACTATTGATTAGTTAATAGCTAAATAATAGTTAAGTTAGAACTTAACTATAATTTTTTGAAACAAATGCTACCTTGTCAATTAAAATAAAAATTTAATTCAAATTCAAATATAGAATAATTAAAATATTTTCATTAAAATTTAAAAAAATAATATTAGTTCATGTATTTAAAAAAAAAATATCATCTGTTCATTTATTAATTAGCAAGGGATTGACGGTTCAGAAAAATCTGAGATTGGGCACATAAGTAGATTTTAATTCAAATAAAGCACAGTTAAATTTTGGTTAACTTACAGAGCATGAGAAAAAAAATTATATGCATTTTAATTTTCATCTTTTAACACGCGCTTTATATCTATATACAGTGTATATATAGTTATACACGGGCATGCATTGAGTCTAAGATGTTTATATCGTTTCAAACTCGATGCTGAAAAATTTATTCTTTAGTTCTTTAATTAATTACGTGTTAAATTTGATGAAATTTTGAACCATTAGTAGCTTATAATCAAAAGTTGAAAAAGAATTTCTGTGTGGTTACCATAAGAGCGCGTGTTAAAAGTGTGAAAATTGAAATCTTTTGTTCCTCAAGGACACTCCCGAACAGATAACAAAGAGCTTCACCTTTGTAGCACTCGAAAACACCTCCGATTGACGACTCGATGCGGACTGACTGAGCTCAAACGGCGCGCGCTCCTTTATACCATGCGCGCACGCACAGAAGCCCCCCTCCACAAAATGGCGCGAAAACCACGACCAGGCGACACAAAGCCCGCGTGAAATACGCGAGACAATCGCAGGCACGCGTCATCAACAATAAGACTCGAACAATGATTAACAATTTACTTGAACCAGATAATTTACTTTGTGTTATGCTTCAACTTGATCCTCAAACTTCAAGGCCTTTATATTTGTATGAGGCGAAAATGGCAATGTTTATCTGACTGGCTTTAACTATAATGTTTGCATATAAATTATGACGTAATTAAAAATCAAGTTTTGCCATAATTCAGTTTAACACGAGAAGATGGCAATTTAAAATTGAACAAAAAAAGACCAGAAGATAATCAGTGACAAAATATAAATAAAAAGTGACTGCGTCATCTACGTTCTTCTTATTTATAGCAGCAAAGTATATGTAGTAGTTTGTGTGGTTCTTGTACTTGCTACAATTTTGCTGTGATGTTACTTTTTTCTCCGAAAACTTTTTATAAATTTTTTTATCTTGTTGTCATTGTTTTTCCTCAATTCGACTTTGAGTTTAACTGGGTCAACTATGTGCGTACTGACACAAGTACATTGTGTAGCGTATACCAATCTTCCTGACTGATGTTCACTTGTGTATTCAATGCTTGGACATCATTTACCTTACGAACCTGATAGATAATGTAAATTAGATGAATACAATAATATTTCAGATACTATTGTTTTTGTTATTGAAGGATTATCTTTTGGCCATTACCAATTAAATGAATCAATTGCTACGTACATTATATTGTACGTATATTATAATATAAGACATAAAATAAGGTAGAAACTCGGAGAAATGCGACTCCGAGTTCCGGACCAAGAGTCGCACGATGCGCGAAGTGCTGATTCGGCACTTCGTCGCGGGCAACTTACATCGTCGTTTTAGACAACGACGAGCGACAGACCATCGTCGGACGCGCTAGAGTACAGTAGTAACCAATCTCTCTCTCACTGTATTTTTTGGTTACAATAAATAACAGTTAACGTATATTAATTCTCTCTGTAATTATTTTGCATCCTCACACTCCCCATAGGAGTGCGTATCAAAAATCCCACGTAACATTTTGGTGGCAGCGGTGTGGGATACGCAGTGAGGTTTTAGAAAAAAAATAAAATTTTTTTAAGAAATAAACTTAAAGCGCGTTTTTTAGAAAAAAAAGAGAGAGAGAGGTGATTTGATTAATTGTACAGCGAGCAAATAGATTTTTAGCAAATAGAACAAGAAGAAGGAGGAAGGAAGGAAGGAAGGAAGGACATCCGAGAATATCATCCGAAGAAATGAGAGTGTTTATTCTGCTGCTCACTCTATACTGTAACAAGTAGGTAGAAATTAAGTAATACATAAAGTGTCCCAAAGCGTAGTGTAGCACACTAAAAATAATCTTTTAAAATAACCTTTTCAATCGTTAGATAAAATTGATTAGTGCGTGAATATAATTACGAAAACCAACAGTGTCGACCGGTAATAATAAATATTTAAAAATTATATGTAATTTTGTGGGAAAAAAAAAGGAATAATTCAAACAAGTGCATACGTGAAAAGGAAAAATTAAATATTTTTGTTTATTAATTTTAATTAGGATTCTTAGTAAAATAAAATAAATTTTTATCATTGTGCTGAAAAAAAAAATAATAATTATTGCCGTAGTTAGAAAAAAAGGGAGTTTATAGTCTAAATATTGGAAAATAATTTTAATAATAATTTCATAATTAACGTGATTTGTAGAAATATTTTTATGTCATAAATTGTCATTGTTACTAATAAATTTCCGTAAATCAAAAAAAGAAAAAAATCAGCGCACATAAGAAAACGTAAACGCTTCACCTTATCACGCGTAATTTAAAAAGCAATAATAAAAATTTTAAGGAAAAGTTAAATTGTGAAATTTTATTTATTGAACATGTCGCTCATCAATTTATTTTCGAAAAAGGACGGAAAAGCGAGACGTAGAGGACGTTCGTTGTCCTATTAGAGGTTCGCGTAGTGGAGAAATCTTAGCCGAATTCGGGAACGAAAGGATATCATTTCCGACCATGTCACAGAACACGGTGTATATGCCAATGTACACCCCAAGATATGGTGAAAATTTAACAGTCAATTTGTCAGAGAAAGAAATGAAAGAATTGAATGAAAAATACAAAAGAGCCGCGTCTCAGGGTTTCGAATTACCCAAAGAATCATTAAATATTACGAAAGAAAGAAACATAGTAAATAACGGCACGCTCCCACGGAATAAAAGGGAAACCGAGACTCAAAAATCGAAATCAGAGGAAAGCCCAAAAACCAACGAAACGTGGTTAACATACGCGAACCAGGGCCCGAACCAGCTAGTTTATCCTTCGATACCATACAATTACGCGAGTTTTCCGCAACAAATTCCACAACCGTGGAGTAATATGATACCAGCTCAAGTTAACCCAAATTTCCCAATAAACTCACCGATAAATACTAATTACGCATTAAATACGCAACAAATAAATCCTATGTTAAATATGCAAAGCGCAAACTTTCAGAATATACCTCAATTATCATTACATCAAGCGATAAGGCAAATACCATATTTTGACGGGAGCGTAGATAAATTACCCCTATTTTGCTCTGTGTTAAGGAACATAGTAAATAGTTTTGGGCCAGGTAGTCAAATTCTTATTATATACGAGTTAGCAACGAAACTCACGGGAAAAGTGGCAGATATTTTTACAGCGCGATTGATGCAATATGAGTCTATCGAGGCGCTGATAAAAGACTTAGAGGCGCAATATAATAATATAACAGTGATGGAAGAATTATCAACGCAATTAAAAATAATTACACAACAACAAGGCGAATCGGCAGCAGATTACGGCGCGCGGACGCAAGCCTTATTGAATAGGCTTTTAGTGATTTACGACACGGTGCCCATGTTAAACTTACAAGATCGATTAGCAAAAAAGCAGCTAATAGAGAGAGATACGTTACAATATTATCTGTTTGGACTAACTTCACCCTTAGACGTACAAGTGCGCTGCGAAAAACCTCTAACGTTAAGAAAGGCTATACAGCTTGCAGCTGATTTCGAGAACAAACAAAAAACGCGACTTTTTGCACAGATGCAAAATTCATTTATAAACGGCCTGCAACCCATAAGTTCTATAGCACAAAATATGCAAGCCTACTCATTATTAACACAGCCAAATGTCAATAATATAATGCAATTAAAGCAAAATCAACATCAGGCATTAGATACAAATAAAGTGCATGAAGCACAAATAAAAGCAATGCAAGCTACGCCTGTAAAAATGGAAACAGGTACAAGTGCAGTTAAATGTAGCTATTGTGATAAAGAAGGCCATAAAGAAGGCGCGTGCATTAAGAAGAAATATGATAAAATACAATGCGCTTATTGCGATAAGATGGGGCACGCGACGGCAGAGTGTCAAACACTAAGAAATGATGCCGAAAATGGTATTATTCATGCACAAAATAAAAATAATGCGCAAAATGTTAATAATAATAAAAGAAAACAATCAAACAATAACAGAAATTATACGAACGGTCCGCGAGGCAATTATAGCAGAAGTAATTTCAACGATAATAATTACAATAAAAATTATAATAATAATAATTACAATAGAAATTTTGATAATAATTATGGCAGAAATAATCCTAATAATAATTATAACAACGTGAATGCTAATAGTAATTACAGAAATAATTATAGCAGATTTAACAGTGGGTTCAATAGGAACGGAAACTATGACTCACGCAATAATGAATATAATTATAATGCGCAAGGACCGCCGCGTTATAATAATTATGCACGTAACGATAATAGAAATGATATAGGTTTTAATAGAGGTCGTAGTAGAGACAATAGTCGCGAGAGATATCAGTATATCAGGAACGAGAATCAAATGCGCGGCCCGGATAGAGAACGGGATTCGAACGCAAAGATAAATGAGAATAATCAAGGTAATAAAATAAACGAGCCTTTAAACTCGCAGGATGTCCACCGCAATCCTCAGGCGCCGGGCAGGAATTAATTAATAATGATCAGAATATATTAAATAATAATAATAATAAGCATGTAAAAATTAGACGCACAATAAACATGAATCTTGCGTGCGCAGGGCGTAATCCGCCTATTGTTAAACTGGAAAGTCGGAATTTAAAAGAAAAAAGTGCAAGATTTTATGTTGATTCAGGAGCAGATATTTCCGTAATAAAGGCCAAATGTATAAATGAAAATACAAGTATAGATAGGCAGCATATTTTAGAGATTACAGGCGTCGTACCAGGAGAAATGTATACGTTAGGAAGAGCAGATATGACTCTTCAAGGACTACAGTGTGAGGTCCATATTGTCCCAGATAGCTTTCCTGTAAAAACAGATGGGCTACTAGGCTGGGAAACTATTAGTGAGCACAACGGACATATAAATGCCGTACATAAGTGCATTGATTTTATAAAATTATCGATTCCCTTTGAGCGGGTGGAAACAGTGGAAATTCCCGCAAGAATGAGACGCGTTATTGCTGCAAAAGTTATTAAGAATGATGTAGAAGTAGGCTGGGTGCCACTTCAAAATTTAGGGCCAGGAATATTATTTGGAAATTTTATTACAGAAAATAAAAATGGTAGAGCGTATGCAATATGTATAAATACGAATCATAAAAATATGGAAATTCCGACTCCAGAGGTAGAAATTTTTCCATGCGAGGTTATTAAAGAAGATAATAATTTTTATGCCGGTGAGGACTGCAACCACGAAGGAAACGAAGTTTCCGATTGCAAAAAAGTTAGACGCGCAATGTCGGAGTACGCGCAACAAAATTCAGAGAAAAAAAGTGCTGATGCTGAAATAAAATATGTAGACAGATGCATGGCAAATAAAACTCCTTGTGAAATAAAAGAAAGAGTGGAAAAAATAATGGAAGTGTTAGACTTAGAAGAATTAAATAAAGAAGAAAAAGAGCATGTTCGAAGCTTGATATCCGAGAATCCCTTTGTCTTTGGGTTAGATAAGGAATTATTACCAGCAACAAATATTTTAACACACAGAATAAAAACGACTCATGAGGAGCCAGTTCGTGTGAAACCGTACCGTTACCCGATAGCATTAAAAAATATTATGCAGCAAGAAATAGAGAAGTTACTGAAAAAAGATATTATAGAACCATCTATGTCGAGTTATAGTAGCCCAGCATGGATAGTTAACAAGAAACCTGACCCTCAGGGCAGGAAACGCTGGCGTTTGGTGGCAGATTTTCGCCAACTAAATGAAATCACTGTGGGAAGTTGCTATCCACTGCCGTTAACTTGTGACATCTTAGAAAATTTAGCGTCAGCAAATTATATTACCGCCGTAGACCTTAAGGACGGCTATTATCAGGTGAAGATTGATGCAAAAGACGCACATAAAACTGCGTTTTCAGGGCCATCAGGTACATATCAATATAAACGTATGGCTATGGGGTTATGTGAAGCACCCATGACCTTTAGCAGAGCAATGGCTCTAGCGTTACAAGGCTTGCAAGGTTCAGAATTAGAAATTTATCTAGACGATGTAATTATACACGCCGAAAATTTAGAACAGCATGCAGTAAGATTTAAGAGATTTTTAAAACGTATTGAAAAGGCAAACTTGACTATTGAACCAAAGAAATGTCAATTTTTAAGACGCGAGGCGAAGGTATTAGGACATATAGTAGGAAAAGGGCAAATTAAAACAGACCCTAAAAAGATAGAAGCAGTGCGTGATTATCCTATACCAACAAATAAAAAGAAAGTAAAGCAATTTTTAGGCTTTGTTGGTTATTATCGTCGATTCATAAAAGATTTTGCGAGCATAGCAAGACCTTTACATAAATTAAGTTCAAAGAAAGAGAAATTTCTGTGGTTAGAAGAACATCAAATAGCATTTGACACGTTACGTGAGAAGCTATGCGAGGAGCCTGTGCTGGCCGCGCCTAACTTAAGTGAGCCATTTATAGTAACAACAGATGCATCTGATTATGCAATAGGCGCAATATTAAGTCAAGGAAAAATCGGCGAAGATCGACCTTGTGCATATGCCTCACGATGTTTAAAAGGAAGCGAACTCAGATATACTGTATATGACAAAGAATTGTTGGCAGTAGTTTTTGGAAAAGAACAATTTAGGCCTTATTTATACGGTACAAAGTTCACAGTAGTCACAGATCATGAACCGTTGAAGCATTTTCATACGAGCACAAAGCCTGATCTAAGATTTAATAGATTAAAAGCAGCTTTACGAGGATATACATTTGACGTTGTGTATAGGCCAGGAAGAAAAAATAATGCAGCTGATGCACTCTCTACGAATCCAGTAATTGCAGACGGCGAAGAAAATCCTGAATTACCACGTGCAGAAATGTATCAACAAGCAGATAAGCAAGAAAATCAGGAACCAAACGCAAACGAATGCGGTCCGCCAGCAAGAATTTTTATTACACGCGCAATAAATAAAAATGCGAATAAAACTAAAGAAGAAGATTCAAGTTCAGAATATTCTGATAATCCTAAAAAGAAAATTTTTATTAAAGAAACAAGTGACGAGTCAGAAATCAATAGTATAACCGGATCTGAAGAAAATTGGAATTATGCAAAAAGAAAGAAAGACCCTTGGAAAAGATCGGCGTACAAAAGGAAAAGGCGAAATAAAAAAGCGTTAAAAACACGTAAAAGTCAAGCAGATAGAAAGAAAAAATTAATTCAAGCTGAAAATATAATAAGTCAAGCACAAGACGACGATAAGCTCGCATATATGCGAAAAAGCACAAACATGCGAGAAGGAATTCTTGCAGCGAGTACACCAGTAGATAAGCCACATGCAGTGTCATCAAGAAAAGAAAAGAATACGAATGAGCCAGCGAGCGAAATATCAAAAAATAAAAGTATATTGAAAAATAATAGAAACAGCTGTGACGTAGAATCGCCATTAGAAACAATAAATGTAAAATCAAAAGCTTCTCAACACAACAGCACCCAAATAGAAAAAGAAAAGGAGACACAGGATGATTCACAACACACTTCGCAAAGTAAAGAAAGTAGCCGAGGAAGTATATTAAATATGATTCCAGAAATAATAACAAAAATGCGTGCTCGATTTTTAGTTGATGTGCAAGAACGAGAGATAAATGGTAGAGAAGGTGTACAAATAAATATATGGGAAGAAACACCAGGAGAAGTAGCAGAAGCACTAAGAGGCGACGTACCTCAAGAAATAATAAATCAAACAGATTTTAATGAGCGAGAAAAAGTTCGACCTCAAATGCCAAGAGAATACTACAAATTAGTACCAAACATAAGCTTAGAAAAAGATAAAGAGGAAAAATCATTAAGAATAAGTTCTGAAGTCGAAATTATTGACAGTGAAACAGACAAAGGTTCATATTTCGAGGACGAGTTTGAGGTACAAGATACAAATAAAAATCAAGAAAAAGAAATTATAAGTGAGAGTGAAAGCGAGAGAGATAAGCATGACGTCAGTGAATCTGAGTCGCAAGACGAAAGCATGGAGCAGGAAGAGAATGAGAGTGACGTAGAGCTAGATAAAAATGATTTAGATGAGACTGAGTCGCAAGACCTTGAAGAAGAAGAAAAAACTGACGAAGAAAATGAGCATATGAATATAATAGAAACAGTACAATACGATGACGAAAATGAACCAATAAGTTGGAGTAATTCTTTTAATGATGGTGCAGGTGTATTTGAGGTATATGATGCAAGTGATGAATGTGCACAACACTGGTTGGATTTGATAAGGGATGACAATATACCGAAAGACGGTAATTGCTTTTTTCACTCAGTAATTAAAGTATGTAATTTAGGAATGTCCGCGAATGAATTAAGAGACATTTTATTAGACGCAATATCATTAGGAGCATGCGGAGACCCGCAGACAGCAGAAGCTATTTTGACGTCACGCACTAGACACGCAGATGTTGATTGTGTATTTATATTTTCTTGTGAATTTAATCAAAACATATGCGTGCATTTTATAACAGATTATGATGAAACACTATATTGCCATTTCAAGGCAAATAGTTCAAATAATTTTATTCATCTACATTTAAAAGGAAGGCATTTTACGCCGTACCTTTATACAAGGAAAAATAATATAGTAAAAAGACATCAAAATAATAAAGAAAACGAAGAAAGTACAGCGTCGAGCGAAAACGACGACGAACAACGAGAGAATAATATCAACAAGCCAGGTACTCCTATTACACCTACGACAGACTTACTGGCGCAAAGAGAAAAGAGTCAATCACATAAGATAAGTGATGCGCTCGAGCGTTGCCTTGTAAAGAATGCAAGGCTGCCGCGCGAGAAACCACCTTGGGCTCCGTTAGATGACGAAGTACCACAGCCATTTAGTAAATTAAAAATATTAAGAGATCACCCATTTAAATATAAAGAAAATTTAATTTATACGATTTCAACAGATTTTTACATTAATACAGAAATAATTGAAGCGCTTATAGAGCGGCAATATATAAATCCGGAAGAAATATCAAACAGAAAATTTGCAGTCGGCGAGGTACATGTATCTAATTACAAAGATAATTTCATATTTTGTGCATTCGTTAAAGCACATATTGACGACAAAATATTAAAAGGAGATATTAAAAAGTGTATCAAAAATTTAAAGAAAATAATTGTACAATACGATATTCTATACGTTAGCGTCGTGAGAGACTTAGCAATGCTCTCAACTAGCGACTGGACATACTTCATAGAAATGTTTAATGAAATGTTCGCAAATATGCCATTAGTAGCAGTATTTTACCAAAATAATATTCCAGTACCACCGGTAGAAGATAGATATAAAATACTCAAAGAATATCATGAGGCAGCTATAGGTGGGCACAGAGGAATAAATAAAACGTATAGCAAAATAGCAGCAGACTATTATTGGAGAAACATGAGACCAGACGTGCGACAATTCGTCCTAGGCTACGAAAATTGCCAAACGAAAAAACTAGTACGTGTTAAAACACGACTGCCTATGTTGATTACAGACACACCTGCAAAAGCCTTTCAAAAATTATCTATGGATTTTTACGGGCCATTAAAGCAAACGAAGGAAGGATATAGATATGTGCTGACAGTGCAAGACTGGCTAACTAAATATTGTATCTTAATACCAACGGTACATGCGGACGCAGAGGAGGTAGCACACGCCCTTACACGGAAAGTATTGGCATATTTTGGGCCGCCAGCTGATATTATTACAGATCAAGGCAGGCATTTCGTAAATAATCTACTAGAAGAATTCGCAGAGATATTTAAAATAGAAAAATATTGCACAACTGCGTATCATCCTCAAAGTCAAGGAGGAATCGAACGCATGCATCATACAGTCACAGAATATTTAAAAGCATATATGGAAGAAAAGTCAGATTGGGCCGAATGGCTAGACTTATGCCAGTTAGCTTATAACACTACAAAACACGAAGCAACAGGATACAGTCCTTACGAACTAGTGTTCGGATACAAAGCACGTATGCCATCAAGCTTTCCACCGAAGGAAAGATTACAAACATATGATGAATATTTAAAAGAAACGGTAGAAAACCTTTCTCAATTACAAACATTAGCGGCAATGAACTTAGTACAGGCCAAGTACAGGTCAAAATTTTACTACGATAAGAAATTAAGCACTAAACACTTCCGAGAGGGTGAGAGCGTTTACTTACTAAAACAACCGCAGAAGGGTAAATACGACGCGCAATATGAGGAACCGTACGAAATCATAGAGATAAATAACGCAAAACATAATGTAACAATAAAAAACGCGAGTAAGATAAAAACGGTTCACGTAGACAAAATAAAGCGCGCAACTACAGTAAAAGCACCTCCTCCTTTCACAGACAAAGCAAGTAATTAATTTTTCAATATGGAATGCAACGAAAACTTTTCTTTTTCCGCGGCCTTCGGACGAGGAAAAAGAAAGAACGACATATGATCACTGCTTATTTTACAGAAGATAAATAGAAAATATATTAAAAAAAAAAAAAATGAAAATTAATAATAATGGTTGAAATTAAGAAATGAGAATAATAAGATATCCTTAAAGGCGCGACGTTTCAACAAAATATTGTATAAGTGAAAAAAAAAGAATCAAATATCTTTTGAATAAAACAAAAAATAAATAAGAAAAATAATTAGTAGATAAGATTCAGTTGTACAGCAAAGCATCAAAAGAATTGGCCGCAAGAGAAAAGAAACGTTTTTACTAATAAATAAAAATAATAAATTAGCTAATTGTTTTTGAAGATGATTGTGATAAAAATATTTTTATTATCAACAAAATTGTAAAATTAGCAAAAGTTAGGCAACTCAAATAATAATAACAACTATAAAAGAAATGCAGGATCTCGCCTAAGATTCCCTATGAGTATCCTTTTACCCCTTACTCCTTACGGAAAATAAAAGTCCAATGAATAAAAAAAAAAAGGTAATAACAGGCACGAGTTCAAAGAAAAAGAATAAATAAAATGTACATAAAAATTATAACGAGAAGATAACCTTCTCTATGTTGTAAATAAAGCAACATGCCATGCATAGTTTAATCAAATAAAACATGCAAAAAAAAAATTGGAAATAAAAGTTAAAAAAAAAAAAAAAAAAAAAAAAGACTGTTAAATACAGTAAACTTTTATATGCATGTGTTATCAACTTCGTGATGAAAGAAGTTGAATATTAATAATAATTATAAATTATTAAGAACTCAGCTAAAGGACTAAGATCTGAAAAAAATATATCACCTTAACAACCGAACATATCCCAAAAACCCATGGGAATCGAACGCAAGTATCCTTTATAAATGTGTTCGAAAAAGAAGTAAAAGGAAAATCCAATGAGTTTTTTGAGTTGAATAACATTGCTTATAAAATTAAAATAATAATACATAGAAAATACTGAAAGCAAAGTAAAATTTTAGAAAAAAGGCGGTTATCAAGCCAATCATAGTCGAAACCGTGGCCATATTTTAGTTGACGCAGCGCTTCTTAAACGATAATGTTAACAAAAAAAGATAAACAAAAGCGTCAAAGAGAACACATAGAGTTAATAAGTAAAGTTTTTTGTAAGACGCAGCTTTGAGGATATACAGTAGAATATTAATCAGTGATCAGTTTAGTAACAAAATTTTTTTATAAGGAAGGAGGAGATCAAAAAAAGTAAATAGATAAATGACGGTTAAACAGTTAGAAATAGAGGGGGGACCCTTTTCTGCTAATAAGTTAGTTTTTGTTTCAGATAAATCATACAATTTTTGAAAAATCGTGTACAAATTTTATTATAAAAGTTCGACAAAAAAAAGGAGTTCGAATCCACGTTCGAATCCCGCTTCAAACTCACACAAAAACAAGTAGAAGGTTCTTTAAATCACTTTAGAAAATCATCCGAGGAAGAACGCATTTCGTGATGTGAAAGGCTTCTTATCTTATCAAGAGTGCAACATGATGCGCACGTGTATCTTCAGAAGAAACATTTCTTAACATTAGAAAATAAGATAATGAATTTTGTATTTAAAGCTATATTATTTATTAATTTAAAATTCATTTTAATTTTTGGTACAATTTTGTAAAATATTTTATTATAAATGTCATATATCTTTTTGGAAAAAAGAGAGAGACCATAAATTCGTAGTTTAAATGAAAAAATATTTAAAAATAAAACAGTAGAATAAATTAGAACGCAAACAACACAACACTAACACAAACAAATAGAATAAGTTAGAAATTTTTGTAAGATAGGACGGGCATCGGCTCGTGTAGGTACACAAAAAAGTACCAATTACACTTTAGGGACTTAAGTTTAATAAATTTTTTATTGTATTCGTGTGTACGTTCTTGGCTTCGGGGGCCGAAGCCTCGCGGCCTCGGACGTGCTACGTACATTATATTGTACGTATATTATAATATAAGACATAAAATAAGGTAGAAACTCGGAGAAATGCGACTCCGAGTTCCGGACCAAGAGTCGCACGATGCGCGAAGTGCTGATTCGGCACTTCGTCGCGGGCAACTTACATCGTCGTTTTAGACAACGATGAGCGACAGACCATCGCCGGACGCGCTAGAGTACAGTAGTAACCAATCTCTCTCTCACTGTATTTTTTGGTTACAATAAATAACAGTTAACGTATATTAATTCTCTCTGTAATTATTTTGCATCCTCACACTCCCCATAGGAGTGCGTATCAAAAATCCCACGTAACACAATATTTAAAAATTTATCATCTAAATTAGAACATTAGAACTTATCACTTCAACAGCTTATGGAGGATCCTTTTACTGGAACTCAAAAAAATCGTTTACTTAAGCAGTTTGGTTCTTTATAAGCTGCAATAAAAAATACTGGCAATATAATCAAACTATTTAGAACAATTTTCCATAGACAACCAGGTACATAAGTTTAATTATTTTTATTTTATAATAACTTTTATTTTATATTAATATTTTCAGTTATAAAAAAAGGATACTAATAAAACAGAAGATATACAATTGCCTTCAACTGATAAATTTTCTAGAATAGAGTTGATAGTTTCTTCATATCCACTAATAGAAGAAAATTATCCAATTCCTTTGAAAGGTAAACTTGCAACAAGATACGCGAATTATATATTAACCAAAGATGAATATGCTGAAGTAAATTCAAGATCACAAATGATCGGTTTGGATTGTGAAATGTGTAAGACAACTACAGGTTTATTAAAACTTTCAAGAATTTTAATAGTTGATGAAAAATTAAATATTATACATTATGACATTCTTGTAAAACTAGATAATGAAATTATTGATTATCTCACTCGTTTTAGCGGTATTACAGTAAAAATATTAGAAGATGTAACCACAAAATTAATTGATGTACAATGATTCATAAGAGCATTACTTCCGCCTGATGCTATACTTGTAGGACAGAGTCTTAATTCGGATTTGCACCCAGTCAAAAAAAAATTTTTAATAAATAAAAACCCACTTTAAAAGTATCGAATAAAAACAAAATTTTTTACAAAAAATAAGATTTTAAAAACATTGCACTAAAAAATGACAAATAAAAAATTTTTAACAAAAAATGCACTGAAAAGAAACAAATAATTTATTATCTTTAGAAATTATACAAATAATTGGTAAAATACAATTTTAGAAGTCGGTGTCTAATTCTAAATCTGTGGTGCGTAAGCAGAACGACTTAGTCCATTTTTTCAAAAATAACGTTCACATTCATTGTTCGAAAATAACGTTTACATTAATTGTTAAAACATAACGTTTACATTCATTGAGGAATTAGACGCCGACTTCTAAAATTGTATTTTACCAATTATTTGTATGATTTCTAAAGATAATAAATTATTTGTTTCTTTTCAGTGCATTTTTTTAAGTCGGTTTTTTTTTTGTTAAAAATTTTCTTTAGCTGTATATCTATGAGAAATATAGCTAGATTTTGAGCTATAATGGGCTAAAATAGGGATTGTACCTATAAAGATAAGTAAAAATATATAGCTAAAAATCTAGCTATATTTCTCATAGATATGCAGCTAAAAAAACACGTGAATATAGCTATAATACACAATGTAGCTGTATTTTTACCTATATCTTTAGCTATATTTATAGATGTTTTTTTTTGCAAGGCATGCTCTAAAAATGATGTATCCTTACATTATTGACATATCTGTGATTTTTAATTTAAGTAGAGATAGATATCGTAAGACCAAATTAAAAGTTCTTGCCCAGGCGTTTTTAAATGAACGAGTTCAAGAAGGAAAGAAAGGCCATTGTTTGGTAGAAGATTCTTAAGCATCCATGAAATTAGTAAAATTGAAATTGGCTAATAGTATTCATTCTCTTACAGAGTCGTACAAATTTGTAAAAAATGACAATAAATTTTATCAAAATCAAGAAACATTATTTACATTAGGTTTTTCAATTTTTAATCATACATATAAAAAAAGCTGATGCAAACACTGCGGTAATATTTGCACCCACAGATGTAATGTACGATTACACAACGTACATTACACAGATGTAATGTACATTCTTTAAATATTATGAAGGACAAATATTTTGAGAAAAGTGACAACTAAGAAAACAAATAAGAAACTGTGGAAACACACAGCATTACATGGATTAATTTGTATCATTTTCAGCGGTGAAAAAAATTCTTTAAATGGTGCTTGCTTTTTAAATATAAAGAAAAGTATTGATAACATAGGGAAAAAAATGTATCATTACATTTAAATTTAATTTTTTTAAACTCAGGCTTAATATCATAAAAAATTATTTAATTAAAAAAGTATAGAGAAATTGATTTTATATTGAATGTAAACATTGAAATAAAACATGAAATCTGGTTCCTTGTGTGTGAGACTCCAGATCTCTTAGTACAAAGGGTATCAAAAAATATTAAAGCTATAAAATATAAAACTTCTCCAAAGCATTCTTTAAGTTATTTATATTTGTCTTTGTGACAAAGTCAAAAAAAAGGACTGACTAAAAGAGTCACCTTTGTTCAAGTTACAGATCTTGATGAAATTGTGAGATAAGGTTCATCTCACCTAAAAAACATGATCTTTGGAGCTATAGAGTTTAACACTTTGAATATCCAAAGTTATTGCATTCGCTATATCTTAAATTATGGCCTTTTTATGAAAAACTTAACTTTTTTATTGAAGTCAAACAACTGATCTCATATTGATTATATTGGTAATTAGTCATATTTACTAGGCAACTAAAACATAATTAATTCAATAAATTATTAGCTTCTTTTAAAGTCGAATGTTGTTTGTTAACTTATCTAAACTATGAAAATCATTAATACGACTATAACATGAAAACAATTTTTTAATTATTTTCATGCTACACTCGCATAAATGATTTTCATATTCTAGATAACTTGAGAAATTAAATTTAGCTTTAAAAGGAGCTAATAATTTATTAATTATGTTTTAGTAGCATGGTTAATGTCTAATTAACAGTATTATGAGATCAGAGGTTCGACTTCAATAAAAAATTAACTTTTTCATAAGAAGTGCAAAATTTAAGATCTAGTGAATATAATATCTTTAGGTTTTTATAATGTTAGGTTCTACAGCTGCAACTATCATACTTTTTAGGTGAGATGAAGCATGTCTCACAATTTTATCAAGATTTATGACCCGAACAAGGATGGCTCTCCTATATTGTATAAAAAATTATGTTTTTTTCAAGTAATGAGAATTAAAATATAAACAAAGTACGATTCTTGCGCTAATATAAACAGAGAGTAAAATCATATACAAATAGATAAGATTATAATTTTCAATTGTGATCAAGATAAAAGTAACATAAAATTGTAATAAGAGAAAATGTTGCATTTTGGAAAAACAATCAATGTATCAGGTTCTAAAATAAAATTAAAAAAATTTTTTTTTTCACTTTTTTATTATAAAAACAATTTTTTGAAAGAGCTTTCAAATAGTAGTTGTAGTTTTTTAATACAACAATCACCTATAAAAAGAAATCGCATCAAAGTTCTGAAAGAAAAATTGAAAATTTTTTTTTTTATTATGACGTCATAAAAAATATTTTTCCATAAAAAATGGAAAAATGTTAATGTTACCTTTTCCATTTTAAAGGTGTCTGTGAAACCTTCAAAATGAGATCTTATAATGAGCTCCGTACGATTATTTTTTATCGAGATACAAAACTTTAAATTTTTCATAATTTTAGTCTAGGATGGGCAAAAGTACCTGGACTGCAGTGTACTTCTAAGGAAGTATACAATTCTCTAAAGCTTTCAATGTATCTAAACTGAGAAAATCTATTGAAGAAAAATAAAACTTGATAAAATGATATTAAGAAAATGTCTATAACATATAGTTTGCATGAAAGAATTATTTTAAAGCAGCTTTTACATTTTTTGATCAAAGATAATAACTATTTCTCTTATAAAAACAAAAATTTAATACTATTAGTAAGTGTTTCTTTCATTTACTTCCCAACCCTTCGAAATTGTAAGAGCCCGTGGATAAATATTTTATTGGTGAAATGCTTAATGAATGTATGTTCTAACATTTGAACTAGAAATTATAATAGGTGTAAGATACAGGTAATATACAATTATTTAAATGTATTAAGATGATACGCTCCTAAAAATATACTGAACATAAAATACAATATTGTGTACAACGGGCCTAGCAAGTAATTTTGTAAATATTTAATAAGATTTAAAAAATTTCAGAACACTTTTAAATAAATGATAAAAAAAGATAAGAAGTAATTTGGTTAGTAATATTCAACGTTTATTTATAAAAAAAAAAATTTGAAAAATCTTTTGTTAAAAATTATGGTAAGGTGCCATAGTTTTATCACTTTTACTATATACTTGACATTTGTTTCGTGATCTCATGAAATTTTAATGTCAAGATTCGATAGTTTCAAATACTAAATAAATGGATTAAATGTAAAATTCAATTATAAAAAAGACTATTTTAAGACATCAAAATAGTTAAAATCGTTAATTAAAATAAATTGCTAAGCATACTTGCCCATCATATACCTTTTTAAAGGTAAGCTTTTTATAATATTCAGTTTGTTGGTTACAGAGATTTAATAAAATAAAAATTTCTTTTAGGTTTTTACTTATGACTGTTCTCGTTCATTTTTACGTGAATTTATTTTTAAATTTCATTGAATTATTTTATAGATATTATAGATATGGACTATCTTTAGGATTTTATGTAAGAAAAAATATCGCAAAAGTAGAAAAAGTATTTTAGTTCTAATATCTAGATATTCCCCTTGCAAGTCCCAATAAATTGAAAATAAAAACCATACAAAAATTTAATATAATGTAACATTTACAAACTTTTATATTTAAGAATATCAAATTATTAATAAAAAAGAAAAGAAATGATTGATTCAATGATATTATATTTTTTTAGCAATACATGTCAATTTTATTGAGCCATTATGTGATTACAATCTGTCATTTCTTTTCTTTAAAATGATCTCTTTTATTTTACGTTCAAAAACTTTTATATTGTTCTAATGACGATTTTTAAATATTTTATTTGTATTTACAAAAGTTAAGCAAAATAAAAAAAAAACTATGAAAAATATTTGAATCGTAAGAAATAATTTAAATTTGTAACTTCCAAAAATTGAAACTTGTATTTACTAAAATTCAAAACAATTTTTACAAAATATTGTTAAAAGAATGTAAAATTCAAATACTTTTAAAAAATGTACATTATATGCAAATTAAAAACAAATGAAATGTATTTTTGAAATTCGAAAAAAAAATTAAATATAACCTTATTATTCAAATCATAAACAGCACTCTTTTTTTATTAAAATGTAGTACCTATTTTTATTATCTATTTTTATTTCATATTATATATTTGTAAGTCGAAGAATCGACGAACTGGAGAAAAAGACGTGTGGTAGTATACCTATATATATATATACATAAGTTAAAGAATTGACGAACTGGAGAAAAGCACGGCAGTATATCTATATATATGAGTTGAAGAAATTGGAGAAAAATTATAAGTAAAATAGTAATGCCGTCTGCTACGAACTTAAAAACTTACGTTACACAAAAAGTATTCATCAAATTATGTTGAATCTTTTAAAAACATAAATAAAATAGTTTTTTAAAGATTCAGCAATAATAAAATATAAAAAAATCTTTTAAAATAAAAATTTTTTTTTTAATTACGAGGTTAAACACGAAAACTTAACGTATATAAAGGCTTGGAGCGCCCGATTGCTTCGCCTACTTGCCATCGGGGTCGCTGCCGCGACCCTTGATTTTAATGTACTGTTTGTGCCAAATAATTTTTACAATAACAAATGGTATTTACTTAAATAGTGCAGAAAATAGGTCTTTACCGCACGCGCGAAGATTGGCAGAGCGGCAACGCGCATGCGGTAAGGACCTATTTTATACACGTGTTATGTACTTTTTTTTTTATCACAAGATTCGGAAAATTCGATCATGGTTCAGGAATATAATAATTCTAGAAATAACCGTGCAAAAATTTTTCAATTTAAAACGTATAATAAAATGTTTATAACAAAAGATAAAAATACACGATATATTAGAATGAGAATTTAAAGTTTTGCAAGAAAAAGCATGATAAGATAATTTTTACAAACAAAGAGAAAAATAAAATAATGAAATAATATTTTAACCAAGGAAAAAATATTCTAAAATATTATTACAGTATAAGTAAATAATAATTCAATAAAGAAAAATAATATAGTAAATTAATATTTTAACAAAGGGAAATGATATAACAACAAATAATATGAATTTGTGTAATGTTTACTATTATAAAAACGAGAATCTAAATTTTCGCGCAATCATTGTAAGTAAAAAAAATTATTAAAACAAAGGAAAAAATATAGAAGAGTGGGGATACAAAAAGCAAGTGCTAAATTCAATGTATTTGAAATATACTTTTAACGAGCGGTCAGTAATAGTTTACGTTCGCATCAAGAAGCGTATTGTTTCATTTTATTTGACTCCCGAATAAAAAAATAATATTACAACCAATAGATGGTATTTTATAAACAAAAAAAAATAAAATAATAAAATAATTTTCTAATCAAAGAAAGAACATTATAACAAAAATAAAGAAAGATTTAAATTTTATTACAGTTAAGGTAAATAATAATTTTAAAAAATAATAAATTAAAATTTTAAAAAAGAAAAATAATATTATAACAAATAGAATAAATTTGTTATGTTTAATATTATAAAAACGAAAATCTAATGTTTACGCGTAAGCATTGTAAGAAAATTATTTAAACAAAGAAAATATAGAGAAGAGTGGGGGTATAAGAAGCAATTGTTCAACTCAATATATTTGAAACGATATTTTCATACGGGCAGTCAGTGACGGTTTACGTTCGCATCAAAAAGCGTTTTCGATTTCTGATGTCTCAATTCTATATCAAGAATGCCTGTTTACTGCACGAAAAATTAAGCGTATAAAAATCTTAAAAGCGCGCGAAAATCTAAAAAGCGCGCAAAAAATTCTTTTATTAATCAAGAAATGAATTTTCTACACGCTTTATAAATTTTCTGCACGCTTAATTTTTCGTGCGGTAAACAGGCATTTTCGGTATGGAGATCAGGCACCGAAAACGAATTTTCCGAACGCTGTGTTAAAAAAACTATTTTTGTAATAAAAGACACGTACGTATTTCTATGACACGTACGTGTCATTTCACGAGGTCGTCAAAAGCAATTTTTCAAACGCCGACGCGCGCATGCACAGTAATCATTTTTCAGCAAATACTATCGAATATCGCGAACGTTATCAGAGATCATGTTGACGTAACGACGAAAATGTTCTAAACTGAAGCGCTAAGTCGATTTTATCGACAAATTTTACAACCAATTTGAAGCTCGGTTGTAAATCGTACGTTAAATTGTAAAACGTTATATTATGCATAACATATGTATATGCATTGACAGAAAAGATTTCTAGAAACAAAAGAATTACTCCGACTTGATTTGATCATTCAAATGGAATAATAATTTCTTAGATGTAGGTAACTAGATGTTTGAATTAATTTCTTGCTTCACAGATTTTAAGTTATATCTAAGAGAATCGAGATATCTTTTCTGTCAGTGTATGTATATACTATATATATATATATATATATATATATATATATATATATATATATATATATATATATATATATATATATATATATATATATAAAAGGAACATTATTTTATTATTATTTACATTAGTAATCATAAAAATTATTTGTAATCATACATGGTTAAATGGTAAATTGTGTATAATTTAAAATTTAATTGGATCTGCAGGTTTTAAAGTGACTTGTATGTACTTTAATAAAAACGAACAGAAAAAAATAATATAAATATGGTTTTAAATAAACTTATCTTATCACCAATAAAAAACGTTTTTCAATAAAATTATATATTAATCTAAATTTGCATTTTATATTCTATAGCATCAACTGCAGTTTCTCAATTGAATTGTTAAGTTTGCTGCTGAACTTAAAAATATTAGTTTTTAAAATTTCGTCTTTCAAAATAAAAATGTTGGCTTGGATAATGTTGAGTTAGAAGAATATATAATAGAAACATGAATACAGATATATTTCTAATATGAATATTACGTGTTGTGTGTTTTAAGGCAAATGTTGTTAAAATTCCTTTTTTTCTGTATTGGGATTTAAAATGAGTGGATCATGATATTTTTTCTAATTATTATTTTGGATATATAATTATTAGCATATAAAATTAAATAAGTTATAAAATATTACTCAAGTTTTCATAATACAAGATCTAATATAAATCTACAAAAAAACTAGTAAAATTATAATTTATTTGCGTATAAATATGTCAAAAACTTAAACAATTTTTTTTGTAATCATGTTTATTTTGATGTAATAATTGTTTGAAATTCTTTTAATTTTGAATATTTATTTTGTAAATGTCTGTTGTAAAAGATTTAATAATAAGCTAAAACATTTTTTCATATGTGTTTATTGATTACTTGAAAAAGTAGAGTCCTTAACGCTTTTCGACGTCGAAACGTTAAGTCAATCATTATCGTTAAAAAGTTAGTGAATAACCCCCCTGAGATGCAGAACTTACTACGTAAATCGTTTTTTGTACGATTATACAGGTAGACTATTGATGAGTACTACCTGTATAAGGTGAACGTGTTCATAAATACTTTAGGCGTCAAAAAAACGCTGCCAAGTGCTTTGGCGCCATGCTTTCTCATAGAGCTCATTGAATTGAGTTATTTGATTTTATTTTTTTAAATGTAATTTCAGTGTGAAATACAATTTTTATTCAAGAAAAATTAGTGAATGTAAGAGAGTGATTAGAAAATAGGAAGAGAGAGACAAGGATGAATAAAAATAGGGTGAAAATAAGGATTAATCTGAGATAGAAGGACAAAGAAAAAGTGAGGAAGTAAGAAAAGAGTTAGTTAAAGCGTCAAACCAGAAATCAAAAGAAGTAATCAAAGAGCTACGCCAAGAAAATTATTTTTTAAAGCTTGTTTTATAAAGACAGTAGCAAATAACTTGTATACAAATTTTAGAGCAAATCTATGGAGTAGTTTACGTAAAATGGAAAAAAAATAAAAAATGAAAATCTTTTAAAAAAATTTTTAAATTTTCTAAAATTAAAACTATGCTAAGGAAATTGGTTTTTAAAAGTCATACTTCTTTTGGCAGTTGAAAATAATTCCCATGAAAATTTCAATGCAAATTCATCAAGTAATTTACGTAAAATACCAAAAAAATGAAAAATCGAAAATAATTTTTTAAATTCTTAAAATGGCTCTATGAAAACCAATTTTCAATAGCTTCCCGCCTACTTAGATAGAATAATAGATAGTATGCAAAATTTAAAGCAAATCCATCGTTTAATTTTCTAAATAAATAACATTTTCTTTTCAAAATTTTCAAAATGCTCTAAAATTAAAACTACGATAAGAAAATCAATTTTTGGAAATTTCCCTTCTTTTGCCAGTTGCAAATGATTTCCTTGCAAATTGTAGAACATATCTATCCAAGTACTTTACGTAAAATAAAAAAAATTTTTTAAAAAAATTAAAAAAAAACATTTTAAAAACGGATCTTGAAACAGTAAGCTCTCACATTCTTGAGATCGCCGCTTATGATCCTCATGCCCATACGATATCAGCATGTTTCGGTCCAGGTCAAACGGAGATCAAACACCTTAATTGAAATAATATAATTTTTTTTACTTCTGATTCTGAATGAACAGAAAATTCCACGTCGAGATAAGTTTGGATCTCATAATTTGCGAATTTATATTCTAATGTTGATAGTGTAACCTTAATAAAATGAATATCTTAAGAAAGTAGCCTGCAGTAGTAGTGTTATATCTAAGACACAACTTAAAAGGTGAGTAATCTGTAAAAATAATTGACCGTATGAGTATTTGTTATATTTAGAATAATAGATTCTAATATATGTATATATAATGTATGTGAAATAAGGTACACAAGATATTCTCTTAATAAGACAAAATATATATTGATCTATTCAATACAGCTAAACTTTATATAGAGAAATAGTGGTGCGCGAGGTGTTGTCTCTACTAGGCTCTCCGACAGACTAACTGCCTTCTTGCCGCGCCTCGTTCAGAAGCCCTCAACAAAGATGGAGACTACGCTGTTCAAGTACGCTACTCTAACACTCCCTCTCACTTGATAGAGCATATCTTTTAGTTAGTCCCATGACTCTTCTTCTGGGTCATCCTTAGCTCGTTCCTCGTCGGATAATTCTACAAACAACAAACAAAATACATATATTAATTAAGTAATAAATTAATTATCATTGAACATATTCATAATTTTATATGTTGAATCGTCATGCAATTTTACTGTCAAAGGTTTAGTGAATATGTCAGCTAATTGAGATTTAGATTTAATCCATTCTATATGGACATAATTTCGATTAACACATTCTTTAACATAATTTTCTCTTCTCTCAACCATGTGTTTGAGCTTGTTTTTACCATTTACCTTAGTACAGGAAATAGCTGACATGTTGTCATAATACAATGTAACTGGAAAGAGTTTTCTTTCAGCAATTATTTCTATCGAATTATGTAATGACATGATCTCCTGACAAGCTTCACTCATTGCGACATACTTAGCTTGATATGTGGATAAAGCAACGCTTGGTTGCTTATGAGTTCTCCAGGACACTGCATTACCATACAATCTTATTACATATCCACAAGTGGTAAGCGAGCTTTTGCAGTCAGACAAACTTGCATCAGAAAATGCATCCATATCTTTACTATCGTCTTTCAATATGAGTTCATGATGTCTGGTACTCGCTAGATATTGAAAGACTCTTGTTACCATATTCCATTCTAATTTAGTTGGATTGACCTGATGGCGACTTAACACATTTACAGCATAAGATATGTCAGGTCTTGTGGAGTTGGCCAAATATAATAGGGATCCAACAGCCTATATGTACGGTCTATTGGGTATGTGTTCTTGAGTATATTCTTCTTCTTCTCTAAGCTTTCTTTCTTTGCTTAAAGCATCAGTAGGTTTCATCGGTGTACCAACCGGTTTGCATTTGTCAAATCCAAAATTAATCAACATTTTATTGATAAACTTGGTTTGATTCAATTTTATTGTTTTCTCTGACAGATCTCTAATAATTTTGATTCCCTAGAATTCTTTAGGTAAACCTAAATCTTTAACTTTAAATTCCTTGCTTAGTTCCTTTACGGTGTTTTCTAAGATACTATCATTAGAACTAGCCATTAAAATGTCATCTACGTATAAGAGAACTATAATAGTATCCTTTCCAGTATGTTTAATAAAAACACATGGATCTATATCATTTGTCTTAAAGTTGAGTTTCATCATCACACCAGTGAATTTATCATTTCATTTCTTAGGACTGATTTTAAGTCCATAGAGAGATTTGTTTAATTTCCAAACAAACTTGCTTTTAGTCTCTTTATCTACATGGATTCCTTCTGGAATTGACATATATATATATATATATCTTCTGTCAGATCTCCGTAGAGAAATGCTGTTTCTATGTCTAATTGTTTCAGTATGTACTGAAATTTATTAGCTATGGCCAAAAACGTTCTAATCAAAGACATTCTAGATACTGGAGCATATTTTTCTCTTAAATCATATGTGTTTTTATCTTGAAAGCCACGAGTGACTAATCTAGCCTTGTATTTGACTTTTCCGCTCTCCGTTACTTTTCTTTTAAAGACCCATCTGGAGCTGATTATGTTCAGTTTATGACCATTTGTATCTATTTTAGTTTTATCAATTGCAGTATATACCTGTTTTTGTCTTCAAGCATTTAATTCGTTATTAATTGCTTCTATCCAATGTTGACCGTCAGGTGAACTCACAGCCTCCCTATACGTCTGTGGATCTCCCTGAATTTTTGCAAGTAGTGCATGGTATTTTATGTCACAAAGATCCTTATCAAGTTCATTTAAGCCAGATTCGTTAGATGGTTCATCTAAGAAAAACAATACTTTGGTTTTCCCTGTTGGTCTACCCACCTTTCTTTTAACAGGAAATTGAAAATGTCCTCCCTCTGTTTCTAATACGGGTTGTAAATTGCTTTCATCTAACTTTTCCGGTGTAGTAGAATCTGACTGTTCTATTACTAGTTTTCCAGTTGAATTTTCTTTACTATAGATGTCTTCAAATGTTAGATTTTCTATAAACCTCACATGTTTACTCTCATAGAGTTTATTTTCATTTGTGACTAATACTACGTATCCCGTTCTTAGGTATCCAACTAGAAAGCCTCTAACAGCTTGTGGTGAGAATTTTGTTGCTGTGCCTCTGTGTATTTTCACAAAAGCCACACAACCGAATCTTCTTATCTGACTGAGAACTTCAGACTGATCTTTTCTAATCATACTTAAAGGTGTTTTCATTCCTATTGATTTTTGCGGAGTGCGATTATAGATATACACAGCTGTCTTAGCTGCCAAGTCCCAGTAAGTTGATGGCAGCCCCGAATTCAGCATCATAACTCTGATTTTTGTTTCAAGAGTGCGGTTGAATCGTTCAGCAACGCCATTATGTTCAAGAGTATCAGGATATGCAACTTGGATTTCTGCACCAAACTGATTTAAGACTTCTATAGTCTCTTGACCAGTAAATTCTGTGCCACGATCTGATCTAAGAAAGCACAGTTTTTCTTCTTTTCCAATTAAGTTGCGCATGCTTGTCACAAATAGTTTAATATATTCTCGTACTTCAGTTTTTGACTTCATAGGAAAAGTCAATGCTGCTCTGGAGTAATCGTCTATGATTACTAGCAAAAATCTGTATTTGTTGGGATATGACGTTGGAGATATAGGTCCCATGGTATTAGCATGGACAATTTCAAGTGGTCTACTTGCTCTCGATCTGGTTTGTTTAAATGGCAATTTTATGCTGTTAGCTTCCAAACAAGTTTGACATTGAGATATACTCTCATCTTGGATGATTTGACGGTAGTCAATACTCACTTCATTTTGTTTAGCTAATGCTATTAGATATTGTTTGGAAACATGGCCTAATCTTATATGCCATAGAAGAATTTCAGACATCTTGATGTCACCAGTATTACTAAAGTTATAAGCCTTTGAATTTTGTTCTATACGATCATGAGTCTCATCATCTATTAAATGATTCCTTTTGTTTCTTAAGGTTTCCAAAAATTCATCATTTTGATTAGATTCCTCAGTTTCATTTTCTGAAATTTTAGATCTATATTTGTTATTCCTATCGCTAGAGGTTTGACAGTCGGATTCTGTATTACATAGCGCTTTCTTTTTACTTCTAGTCATGTACAGCCCTTTTGCTTCACATGCATTTTTAACATTTGTTTTATTTTCTATCTTTAATTCAACTATCCAAAATGGACTCTTATATGTCCCTGTTAAAATATTTTCTTTTAATACAGGATCGAAAATGTTTATAACTTTATTATTCAGATAGATTTCTAAACCTGATTGTACAAATTTTTTTGTCCTTAGGCCGCAAAATAAATTTTTGTGTCCTCGATACGGAGCACAAAATAGTGTATTCTTGTTCTAGGCCGCAAAAGAAAAATGTGCATATTTAATGTATTATTTTAATAAAAGTTCGCAGAAAAACGTTCTCGACGTCGTTGATTCTTGGAATTGAACTGAATGAACTGCTTGTTTTCTTTAATATCGCTATCCTTTTCTTACATATACTATACTGGATATGCATTAACGAATAACGTGGACTCAATATATGTATATTATGAAAGAAAAGGAGAGAGCGAAAGAAAGACATAGTTACAAGTTTCGCGTGTTCAAACTTTTTTTTTCTATTGTAGATAATATTTTTCAATTATAATTTTTATAGTTTATCTTTGTTTTATATTTTGTTGTATTTTTTTTTAATTTTAATATTATATTTTGACAATTATTAGTTTTTTTTATAATCGAATTTTTTTTATTCTATTTCTTTAAAACTTTATTTTTCTTTTTTTAGATAATATTTTTTAATTATAATTTTTATAGTTCAGCTTTATTTAATATTTTATTGTATTTTTGTTCGATTTTAATATTATATTTTAACAGTTATTAGTGGTTTTTATGATCGAATTTTTTTTATTGTATCTTTTTATTGTATTTTAAGAATTATTAGTTATTTATTGTTTATAATTGAATTTTTTTTAATAAATTCTTTTATATTTTAAGAATTATCTATTGTTTTACTATAGGCGGGGGCTCCGCCCTAGCTTCCGCTTAACGCCCTTCGGACAAAAAATAGTATATGCAGTCACAGCCACAAACTTATCATTCTTGCTCGTGCAGCTGGAGCGGCCTCGCTACGCTCGGCCTCTCAGCATGCACTCGCCAAGAATGATATGTTTTGCGGCCTTGACGCATAATATACTATTCTTAAAGATAACAGATTTTGAGCTAAATTATCTGAATATAGAATATTATCTAAGACACATACTCTGTTATTTTCAGTCCTTACTGCAGTCTTTCCTGAACCTACAGTCGAAAAGCTACTCTTTTTGTTTGCGCAAATTATCTTTGATTTGTGCTTATCGTCGAATTCTGTGAAATATAAGCGCGAATTACTCAGATGCTCGGTTGCACCTGAGTCTGCGATAAAATCTACTAAGATATTATTTTGTTTGTTCATACCTGCATAATTTTCAGCGATGGCTTGCAGGGAATGAGCCTTTGATGATGGAACATGTTGACGTCGGTCCTCTCTGGCACCGCCCTTCAAATTGCCACCTCTTTTACCACTCATACCTCCTCTGTTATAGCGATTTGGTTCTCTTTTGACGGTTTTATTTTTTTCAGATGTGAATCTGTCTACTCTTTGCGATACCCAGCGTCCTCTTTCGGACTCCACTGAGTTTTTAGACTCTCTGTCCAGTGGTCGCTTTTTCATCGGACAGTTACTCGCTATATGCATACGAATTTTATTGCATCTAAAGCATAATCTTTTTCCAGGGTGGGGGCATGTTTGTTCTAGGTGGCCCTCTTGTCCGCATCCTTTGCAGAGCTGTCTTCTTTCAGTGTGAAAAGCCGTTGATGTTGAACTGCTTTCCTTTTTATTCTTCATGAGATCGACCTGTAACAAATTATTTCTTAGTTGATCGTAGTTCATTTCTTTAGATGATGTTTCTTTATAAATGCATTTCGTAATTAAAATTTCTGGAACTACACCCACTATCGCTTGAATAAAGTAATCTCTCTTTTCTTTTTCTGAAATCAAAGCAGCATCAGGTATGCTTTCGAATATTCTTATTTTCTCCTCAAATTTATCGAAAAATTCAGCAGCACTTTCTTTGCTTGGTTTGTATTGTAGTTCTAGGAGTTCTTTCCTAGCAGAGATACTAGTTGCTCTATACTCGAGTCTTTTGATTTCTTTTAATCTACTTAAAATTTCTTTTGGTTCTTTTCAATGTGGAATTTTGTTATAGTAATTGGTATCGATATGATTGATGATTATATCCCGAATTTTAAATTTATCTTCGGATCTTTTGACTTCATCTACAAAAATATCTAGATTATCTTCTAGAACGTACAACAATTTCTTACTTCTAAGTTCAGATTTGAGATAATCATCAAACATTTCATACTTTGTTTCCTTTAACAACTTATAATTTCTAACAGAGATGTGATCTCTCT
Source organism: Anastatus disparis (assembly GCA_017163975.1). Classification (NCBI taxonomy): domain Eukaryota; kingdom Metazoa; phylum Arthropoda; class Insecta; order Hymenoptera; family Eupelmidae; genus Anastatus; species Anastatus disparis. The sequence goes on along the minus strand of JAFFSR010000383.1, from coordinate 11,960,065 downwards.
TAGAGATTTCTGTTTTTAGTTGTTCCGTAAGGCTACTTAATTCACCTTCTCTGAAGGACACCTCTTTGGATTTTTCTTTTAAACAATTATTAATTTTCTTTTCAACTAAGTTGTTAACTACTTCAAGAGAAATATTTTCATTGGGTCTAAAATATATATTTTGTCGCTTGTTACTTACATTTAGGTTAGGGGAGTAATTCTCAGTATACTGATGCTTTTTTTATAAATATTTTCTCTGCACTCTAGTGTGAATGGGTTGGAGGACATCCTTTGACGACTCCCTGTATCACCTTGCTGATAGTCAACTCTCTGCTGTTCATGCCTGTCTGTCCTTGCCTCTATAGGACAGCTGATTCTTCAGTAATTTCTCCTTCTTCCATATCAACTTTGCTAGTATTATTTGTGTGGGACTCAACATGTTGAGGTGTAGAAGAGAAAGGTTTCTTGAGTTGAATGTTTTCTTTTATTATGATCGTAGAACGACGCCTCTGGACCCTAGAGTCTAGTTCTGCACCAGAATGATCACTAGGTATTACGATGTTTTAATTTGGTCCAGTGTTTTCTACACCAATATACGGTGCTGTTGGATGGAAACCTTGAGTCTTGTTTAGGCTGTTGACTAGCATTTCCATGCATTTGAGAAAAGTTTGATTTTGCTCTTGGAAGAGCTGCATGACCTCTGTCCTTGTGATGGCCTCAGGTTTATAAGCCAAGTCAAAAATAAAAAACTTTTCTCACTTAGGCCAGACTCTTTGCACGAGATCCTACTCATCGTTTGAGAGTTTGTGATCAAACCGGACCATTTGGTGCTCAGACAGTCAAAAGTACAATGCTTCATCATTAGATCTCAATAATGTAACTTGATCAGAGTTATAAATGATTGGAGCTTCCTGCGATTCCACAATCGCCCATATTTATTGTATAAATATACAAACCGTTCATACACATTCACCTCATTTTTATAACCTTTCAAGTTTCAATTGAGTTCGACTCTAGTGTTATACTTATCATACTCTATATACATTAGTATCCTCATTTGGACCTAATTTTAACTCTAGTGTTATTCTTTTCATACTCTATGTATTTCACTTACTGTGTTGATTTTTTTTAAAAATTCAAAAGAAACTTTACAGCTTTTATTCACTATCTGAATAGCTGTAGTACGCACTTGTTGGGGGACCCTCACTTAGTGCGATTTGTAGTTAACAAAAGGACTTTTCTTGACTTTATTTTTACAAGACAGACTTATCTATATTTAGTATCTACTACTAAAATTTTTAATCTTAAATTTATCTCTCCGATTCAACAATTTAAAATAAAACTTGAGGTTGTAATGCTGTGAACATTTTTCTATATAGTTTTTACATTAAGTAGTTCGAATGTGTATATACATACAATAGCGCTTTTGTTCTGTCTCTTTTTAGCCTACAGGCACACATAGGTTCACAACTTTCTTACCTTCTTTACCGTCAAAGCTATTTTTCTTGCGCGCGCGCGTAAGCGTGTCGCTTTAGGCTTAACGGTTTAGATTCCACGAATTTGAAATCTTTTTATTCAAGTTTCCGAGAATTCGACAGTCCGTTTTTTATAATATGCTTTTCTTTAATAAAGTTATTTTAACTTTTATTTTTATTATATATTTCTAAGCTTGCGAAAATAAATTTTCGTATTTTACATTATTAGATTTTAACATAAAATTTTGGCTTCAGTTTCTAAACTAATTTCAAACCAAAGAGAACGCATTTCCGCGACTTTATCATTTAAATAAAATTTTATTATTCATACCAACACTGTTATCAGAATAAATTTTACACTCACTTCTCCCTCTAAAATTTATGCTGAGAAGAGAAAAAAATTTTACTTACATCGAGATGAGCTGGCGACAACAACCTGCCCTGAATGGGATGATGCCGTGCTCTTGAGAAATCTTTCTTTTCTTTTTTTTTTATATATTAAATGCAGTGACTTCCTCCTTGGAAAAGTCTTAGACGACAAAAATGTTGCTTCTTGTAGTAGAAATGCGGGCTTCACCAATATGAATAAAAACCCTTGAGTCCTTCTCTGTCTCAAAACCACCACTCACTGATAATTCTTTTTATCTACGCACCCTCTGTGCAACAACACCACTAAACTGCGCAGTAAAGGCATGCTTTTGCCATAACCTGTTATATTTAGAATAATAGACTCTAATATATGTATATGTAATGTATGTGAAATAAGGTACACAAGATATTCTCTTAATAAGACAAAATATATATTGATCTATTCAATACAGCTAAACTTTATATAGAGAAATAGTGGTGCGCGAGGTGTTGTCTCTACTAGGCTCTCCAACAGACTAACTGCCTTCTTGCTGCGCGTCGGTCAGAAGCACTCAACAAAGATGGCGACTACGCTGTTCAAGTGCGCTACTCTAACAGTATTTACGAATTTCACTATGAAAAATAATATGTTTAAAATAAATATTTTGTTGAAACAAATAAATGTAATAGTATATTACGGTACAAAAGACGAAACTTCAGGTTCCGCCACTACGTGAAGTTGCCATATCACGCAGTGGCGGGCCTTCAAATTTCGTCTTGTGTACCGTATACTATTTTTCTTGATGCCCGGTGGAAATTACTATTGTATTGAAAGTCCAATTAACATTTTATCACTGAAAATGATAAAGTTGTAATGTCGTGAAATTTGTGATGTTTTCGATGTCCGTCCCGACATTCGCGGCACGAGCGTTAGCGAGTGTCGCTGGTCGGAGGTGGTCATCGAAAACATCACGCACATACATAAACAAAATACATAAAAAAAGTAAAGTTATTTGTACGACAGATTTAATGACATACAAATCAGAGAGGGATAAAAATATCATAAATATTTATTTTACGATTGATTTCTAAAAAAAACCACATGAAAAAATTATTTCTTTTTTTCATTTTTTTTAAGTACGCTAGAAATAAATTTGTCATATAAATAACATTAAAGCATTATCAACAGCTCGTAAATTGATGCGATTTTCTATTTTTTTGGTACATATTTAGATTAAAGCCTGTTACATTCAAAAAGATACAAATGATAGATACAAAATTATATTGGTTAGTATATCTATGTATAAAAATATATAAAAAATATATAAAAAATATATGAGGCAACGCATCTGTTTTTCGTATATATAGATGTATTAACCTACTAAAATAATAATCAATCGATCAACAAACTTTGAAGTTGCCTGCAATGAGTAAAAAGGTTGACTTTCGTCATCAAAAACAAAAGCGAAACGGTGTAATTTCTACCAGGGCATCAAGAAAAATATTTTTCCACACGGCGTGCGGAAAGTTCGATTTCCCACACGATTTTTCGTACGGGAAGTGTCCTATTCCCGCACGAAAAAAAGCGTGCGGAAACAGTACATTACGTAACGGGTATGGAAAGGCTTTATTGAAGAAACGAGAAGTTTACGGCCTGAGCTGAAGGTGAGGGTCGTAACGAGATTCGTAAGAAAGTCTTTCCATACTAGTTGCGTAGTGTATTTTTCGCCATGAGACCAAAAAAAAAGAGTAACGAAGTTGAGATTTTAGGGTTAGAATGGCGAAAAAAAATTCCCACATGGAAAAAAGCGTGCGGGAAAGAAAATTCCCGCACGCTTTGTAAAATATAATATTACAACGAATAAAATCAATTTGTAAAATGTTTAATATTATAAAAACGAGGATCTAAAGTTTTCGAGTAAGCATTGTAAGTAAGAAAATTATTGAAACAAAGAAAAAAATATGAAAGAGCGGGGTTAAAATTTTAACAAAGAAGAATACCATTTATGAGATGTTTAATATTATAAAAACGCAAATTTAAAATTTCCGCATGTGCATTGTAAGTGAAAAAAAAAATAAAAAAAATTATATTATTCGAATTGAGGTGTTCGACTTCCGTTTAACCTTAACCGAAACATGCTGAAATCGCATGGGCATGAGGGTCGTAAGCGGCGATCTCAAGAATGTTAGAGCTTACTGTTTCAAGATCCGTTTTCAGCCGAAATAATAGCCAAGCAATTCAAAATAAGGATTGCGAAAAATAACCTTCAAAAAGTGGTTTAACCTTGACTGTAATACCATATATCTATGTAAAATTTTGTGCTCTATTCATTTTTAGTGAGAAAAAAACGAAAAATTCCAAACTGAGCGAGTTATCATGAAATTTTGAAAAATTTTTACGAAATTTTTAGAATTATTATTTTTAGAAAATTAGTTTCCAAAGGCTTATTTTCTTCAGACAATAGTGAATAACTTGCATACAAATTTTGGAGCAAATTTATCGAATGGCTTTCATAAAATTAAAAAAAAAATTAAAAATAAAAATTAAAAAAAATTTTTTTAAAATGCCCCAAAATTAAAAACGCGCAAAGAAAAAGTTTTTCTTCTTTTGGCAATCAAAAATAAATTCTAAACCAATTTTCAAGCAAATTCTTCGACTAGTTTACGTAAAATACCAAAAAAATAAGAAATCCAAATTTAAAAAAAATTTTCAAATTCGCTCTAAAAAAAAACTACGCTAAAAAAACAAATTTTCAATAGCTCTCCCCTCAGTCAGACCAAAAAAAAAAATTGTATGCAAAACTGGAAGCAAATCCATCCAGTAGTTCACGAGATCTAATTCACTAACTAAATACAAACAATTTTTTCATAAATTTCAAAATGCTCTATAATTAAAACTAAGCTAAGAAAATTAGTTTTCAAAAGTTTTCCTTTTTTGGCAATCGCAAATAATTTCCATGCAAATTTTAGAGCAAATTCATCGAGTAGTTTGCGTAAAATTAAAAAAAAATAGAAAATAAAAATTTTTTTTTTAATTTTTAAAATGGATTTGAAATTAAAACAATGCTAAGAAACCCAATTTTAAATATTTTCCGCACGAGTTAGACAAAAAAATAAATTGTATGCAAAATTTGAAGCATGTCCATCGAGTAGTTTTCGAGATTCAATTGGGTAAATAAATGAATACACACATACATGCAAACATTTTCTAAAGACCACTTTTTTCGACTCCCTAAGTACAAATATGCACAAATTAGTGAAAAAATAAATAAATAATTTTTTTATTGATACAATGCTTTCTCTATGAGAAAGCAAAAAGGAAAAAAAAAAGAAAATTTACCTCCGTGAACGCGTAATCGCATGAATATGCTAAACAGATTTGTGCTTTATGTACAAAAAAAATAGAGAGTTTCACTGAGAATACTCTCGATATCTCGAGAACGGAGAGATGTTCCGTTCGACGATGCTGAGGCGAGATGCCGCAAGGAAAGCGTCCTGCGCCTAAAACAACTCACAGCACGTTGCAAGGCGAAGCTCCAAAAAAGTCCTCCTCTCTCTCTTAACCTCCTGGTGCAGAACAGATGTTGTAGAAAGAAAAAAATTATTGCTCAAACGGTGAAGAAGGCAGTGGCTAGTCGCTTGTGATCGTCAAGCAACACGCACGTCAAGATGGCGGTTGCTCAAGGCATCCTTTTATGCGTTGATGTCGTTGAGAGAATCAAGCCGTTGAAAAGAGATCAAAATCAGGCGTGTATCTCCAGCCAAAATCACGTTGGGGTCACCAGATTTGGTAGCCACCCAGGATGAGGAGAACAAGAGAGAGGTGTCTAAAGAACAAAAGACAAATATATAAGTGTGGTGTTATATATATTTAGACGGTCAGTGTGACAGCATAAGGACCGATGGAGCTAGATTAAATACAATTATGTGACTTGCTCGCTGCTCGTCGTCGGTCTGACTTGATGCCTGCGCAGAGACGAACTCTCGTATACGCTGACTAGTGTAAGTGTGCTTATAGCGTTATACTCATACATACATAATGTATGTGTCCCCACATCAGATTCGTTATCAGCGACCTTGAAATCCACAGTATGTGAAATTTGGTGTAAATTGAGGCCGTTACACTCAAAAAGTTACAAGTTACAGATACAGTGACAAATCAAAAATTATATTGGTTAGTATATTTATATATATATGAGAAACAAATAAAAAACACATGCGTTGTCTCTTGTATTTTGTTATATATTAGATATTCTAACCAATATAATTTTGTATTTATCACTGTATCTGTAACTTATAACTTTTTATGTGTAGCGGAGTTTAGAAGATTTCGATTGTTTCATGTCACAGGCGCCATCTTGGAAAATTTTTCGAGATAATTTGGAAATATCAAATGTTCGAACAATAATATCATTTACAACATGAGGATCTCTATCAAGATCTTCATTGAACTCGTTTTATTCTAAACAGGCATGTCAAAATGTTAAAAAATGTATTTCTGATTTTTCATCAAATTCAAACCGCCATTTTGAAATTTTCCAATGCGAATTTCAAAATTAAAGAGCTTACTATTTTACTTCAAAAAAGGGCTATTGGTTATTATTTTTTTTTTTCATCATGCGTTAAAGTAATTTAATAATCGATTTTGGATAGCATTCCATCAAATATTATCTTAATAAAATAAAGAAAGATTTACGTATATCCATATAAAAAATTACCCAACTATTTTTTAAATCCTAGATTTCATATAAAAAAGAGATTTGTATTCTCTGGAAAGTCTATGCAAGATTAGATTTAACATCGTACATAAAATCAAATCTTTTTAAAATTGAGATAAATTAGAAATTTTTTAAAATTCACAGTATATCAATTATCACAACTAAAATATTTAATTTATCAATTAATTTTCTAAAAACTGATAGTCTTAGGAAAATAAATTAGTCACAAAAAGTATTATTAGCTTTTCATAAAAATAGCAGTAAATCTAATGTATTTTTTATTCTTTGTATATCAAAATATACCAACATACATGTCGCGTGCGTAAACTAGTGCAAGCGAGCGTGAATCGTTTCTGCTAGTTGCTGCTAGTACACACTTATTGCATAAAGAAACAGACGTGGTTTTTTTTTTAGAGAAAAAGATTAATATATAAAGGATATTGTCCTCTATATGTTAACCTTTTTTATATGGTGATGTCGAGGGAGCCTAGCCCGGTTCCCGTTTAACACATTACATCAGGCTAGACTGTCTGACCCACCATACCGAAAACTTTGACTACCGATGGATAGTCACCACTTTTGTGACCAACAATCAACCGATACCCAATGAGGTCGGATTTTTTAAGAGTCTCGATATAAATGGCACATATACTAATTTTCTTTCGAACAAAAGTTAGAGGTACCTGGCCAGGATTCGAACCCATGCCCTCCGCGTTGAAGGCAAGAGCTCTATCCATAAGACCACCGTGCTCTACGAAACAGACGTGGTGAGCCACTTTACTACAATTCTGTGATTTATCGCTGTTTTTATTTATCAACGAAATAATCCAAAATAAAAATAAAAAAATAACTTTCTAAAATATTAAAAATTTCTTTTATTATTTATATAAAATAGTGCGCTCAATAGGTAATAATAAACAAGTTTCTGAAGATTATAAAAATTTAAATGAATAATTCAATAATAATATGAAATTTAATATTTACTTAAGGCAACAATGAGCAGCCGTCAAACTCCAATTTTCTCCAATAATAACTGCTCCACAAATGTGTTTGTTATTTAGCCTCATCGATAACTGCAAAACATGAACGTTTTAAAATAATGACATCCAAAAATTTTCAAGGTAGTTGACATGTTACAGTCAGTGTGAAAAGTCTAACGTGAAATATAGACGGAGTGGGCTTCACAGTCGCTTGTTTTGTAAAGAACTTTTTATCTGTAATTATATGTTTCAAACGCACTAATACATGTTTGGACTGTATAGGTATCCCTTACAAAAACGAACTGCATAAAATACTACATACAGTACTACACGCAATACTACACACAATACTTCAACCTAAACTATATAATGAAATACATATAAGAATACATATAGAAATACACTATTTTCGCACTATATATCGAACTACATAGAATGAAATCGTACAAGAAAGTACATGAAAGTATATATTACATATAAAAAAATATATATATGCAATAATACATTAAAAGAAAATAGGGATATATTGCCAACGAATATAGACATGAATAAAAGCACAGAGCAAATCGGAAGAGTGAGATCACTTTAGAAATCTATCACCTCAGTTCATACATAGCCTGTATATCTATATAGTACTAATATATAAATATACTAACAATGTAAAAGCTAGGGGGATAACTTGCCTCAAAATTTTATACGCATCTGTTCTTCTACTTACGTCTATATTCTTTGATATTGCATGCTGTACTATACAAAATACTAAAGCCTAAACGACATAATGAAAGACATAAGAATATATTCATATTCGGAACTATTTTTGTACTATAAAATGAACTATACAGAATAAAATAGTGCAAGAAAGTACAAGAGAGTATGTATCACGCAAAAAAATACATGCAAAGATACACATTAAGAGAAAATAGGGATATATTACATGCAGTACTATACGCAATACGAAAGCCTAAACTACATAATGAAATACATATAAGAATACTTACAGAAGTACACTATTTTTGTACTTCATACCGAACTATACAAAAAAACGCAATGATACACATTAAGAGAAAATAGGGGTGTATTACATATAAAGCAATACGTTCACAAAAATATCCAAAAATAATTATTCAAAATATAAATATTATATTTAACCTAAATTTTTTTTAAATAATATTGTAACTTTACAAGATAATAACTCGAATGCTATTTTTTTGTGAAAGAAAAAACCAAAAATAAGCTGAACCTCGAATTGTCAACTCTCCAAAGACTGAAGAACTACTACAATACACTTCGGAGTCTTCTGGCCTTATATATCTGTGTCTTCGAAAATTGTTAGGGGAATCACAAAATTTAGAGAAACTCCATCTAGCGACATAAAGACGAAAGGAAGGTTGGTTGCTGGTTAGTTCATCTTTACATCGGTGTTTCTTTAAATTTTGCGATTCCTCGTACAATTTTCGAAGACACAGATATATAAGGCCAGAAGACTCCAACGTGTAGTAGTTCTTCGGTCTTCAGAGAGTTGACACTACGAGGTTCACCTCATTATTGGTTTTTTCTTTCACAGGAAAATAACATTCGAGTTATTATTATCTTGTAAAGTTACAATATTATTTTAAAAAAAAAATTAACGAACGTATTACTTTATATGTAACACACCCTCATTTTCTCGTATCGTTGTGTTTTTTTGTAGTTCGGTATGTAGTACAAAAATAGTGTACTTCTGTATGTATTTCATTATGTAGTTTAGGCTTTAGTATTGTGTGTAGTGTTGCGTGTAGTACTGCATGTAATATATCCCTATTTTCTCTTAATGTGTATCATTGCATCTATTTTTTTGTGTGATACATACTCTCTTGTATTTTCTTGCACGATTTTATTTTGTGTAGTTCGGTATGTAGTACAAAAATAGTGTACTTCTGTATGTATCCTTATGTATTTCATTATGCACTTTAGCTTGCAGTATTGTGTGTAGTACTGCATGCAATATCAAAGAATATAGACGTAAGTAGAAGAACAGACGTGTATAAAATTTTGAGGCGAGTCATCCCTCCAGCTTTTACATTGTTAGTATATCTATATATTAGTACTGTATAGACATACAGGATATGTATAAGCTGGTAAAAGAGATTCCTAAAATGACGCTCTGCGCTTCTATTCATGTCTATATTCGTTGGCAATATATCCCGATTTTCTTTTAATGTGCATTATTGCATGTATTTTTTTATGTAATACATACTCTCATGTACTTTCTTGTACGATTTCATTCTATGTAGTTCAGTATTTAGAACGAAAACAGTGTACTTCTGTATGTAGTACAAAAATAGTGTACTTCTGTATGTACTTTTACATGTATTTCATTATATAGTTTAGGCTGAAATATTGCATATAGTATTGTATGTAGTATTTTATGCAGTTCGTTTTCGTAAGGGGTATACATCAACACAAGCTTAAATGCAATGTACCATAAAAGTGGCAACGCTGCGATTGTAGCTCTTTGTATTTTCCTAACTCCCTCTCACTTGAGGGTTTGAATTCACGTTTTCTGCTTGTAATGGTGTTGCCACGATTCTACGTTTCTTTCCTCGTTTATTTTTCAGAAGCGAAAATTTAAAAACTTCAATTTACAATAACTAAATAACTATACGGTTGAGCATTTTCATTTTTTTACGTAATATTTTCTTCATGATTTTAAATATCATATTAGTTTTTTTTTAATATCTGAATAGAGGGTTTTTGGTTATGTCTTAAAATGTAGTGTCTGAAATAGTTTATTGTAGGAATTACATGCTAAATGTTGCAACTTTAAAGTCCTATATCTCGCTTTTGGTACTGGGAATTTTTTGAAAATTTAATACGATGTGTAGGATAATATAATTTAAAAGTAGTCTTAATATTAAAAAAATCTGATTGGAAGTGAATTTCATGCCAACTACCTTAAATCATAAATTATTTTAATCTTAATCTAAAATTCATAAATTTCAAATTTGTGTCAGGATTAGAATTTTTCTACGTTGTGTTTGAGAAAGTTCTTATTTAAGTCTTTATAATCAATTTTTAATAAAATTGGGAATTGAATTTTAAAACGAAAAACAACGGGTACATGTATATAGTGTAACATTTTTTCCTTTCAGGAGGGAGAAATACGTGTAACTCCTATTGCCAGACGCTTCAGTGAGTTACCAGGGTAAGATCGGCAGGAGTTGGAGGGATCGGTCGGTGGAAAGTGAAGGAAAGTAATCGGGTTTGACACGTTTGGTTATGCTAGGGAGTACCTTGGCTTTAGTGTACTCATAAAACTCATGTACAACGACGATTACAATAATGAAATAATAATAACGTATTAATCAAAACTAAACCTAATATTTTATATAATGCAAACAAGCTAACCTAACCTTAAATGAAAATATAATTTACAAGGTAATTAGATTTTGATTATCTCGGCCACTTGACGGCTATTCAATAAATGTTTAAATCAGTAAATCTTCAAATGAATCTAATTGATAGTTGAGTTTAACTAAAAGATTCTACGGCCTGGACGGTCTAAAATATACCGGCGGCTTTTACCTGCAACAATGTGCAAAACAAAAAGAGACAAATGATTAATAATTATAATACTAATGCTAATAGACAAACGGCACCTAGTATCGCTGTAATTAATCCTACGGTAATAATAATGATGGGTAGCCGGCTCCCTTGATTATCCAAATTACAAATCTTTATAGGTACGCGGGACCTTTAAGTGATGTAAAGACAATGGGTGGCCGACACCCTTAACTTATTCTAATATCTTAATAACTACGCGGTAGTCGGACGGAGTCCTTTAATTAACATAACAAAATGTATTGGGTGGACGACACCCTTAATGTATTCTATTATTCACGTAAACGCGGACGCGACAGTTATGGGTGGACAATACCCTTAATTAAGCCAGTGGCGAAATGTGGAATAGAATATAATATTTTGGGTGAACGTCACCCTTAAATTCAGCGGCGCAAGTTCGGCATTTGCGGCGTCGGCAAAAGGTTGCGAGTGTGCTCTAGGCAGATAGATTTACGCCAGCGTGCTCACTCGACGTATCTCTAACACTGCCAGCCTATGCACTAGAGCGTAGACCAGCGCGCTCACTCGGTCTACCCTCATGTGCAAGAGAGAGAAGCTTTGCCTAAGCTGTGGAGCACCACAAGTCAAGGCAACCAGCTACTACTTGTCCCACTCTCTCTTAGCCTAGCGTGCTCACTCAGGTAAAGAGAGAGGGGAGACCGTAGTCTACACTGCTCTCTCTGGTTAGCTTCTCGGCCTCTTATATACTCCGGCCTCATTTTTCCCGTTGCGTGCAACGACGTTCGAGGTTGCCGCCTAGCAGCTGAGCTCAGAACTACTATTCTATCGTAGCTGGCCGTTAGGCGGGAGATTTGAAATGCGCGTGTGTGTATACTCGTCGCAATAGATAATATATCAATTATCTAAGAAACATAATCACTATCTGTATATAAATATATACCGTAAAACGGGGTGAAGTGGTCACGGGGTAAGGTGTGGGGTAAAGTGAGCATTTTTCATATATGATTTTGTATGTACTCTTGTTTATGTCTAAAAATAATTTTTTATAAATTATTAAAAGAAGTTCAAAAAATTATCATTGAATATAATAAATTAGAAAATTATATATATTTAACAAATAATAAAATAAGCTTCTCTCAAGCTGCTGTGCTCGAGTTGTGTGATTATCACCTTCGGTTCGCTCAAGTATCAAACTTCACACTCTTCGAGAACATCACTTGGTGACTATCACCCATTCCTTAAAAAATATCTTTTAATACGATTGTGCGACTTAGGCGATCGTCGGGTGTTTTTGCAATCCTCACTTCCGTGCAGAAACCACCTACTTTGCACACTTGTATCAAATTATACAATTTTCCAACGTGCTTAGTAAAAATCGATTTTTGATACTTGTTTTGCGGAAGCATAATCCCATATTCCCTTACTAGTTACGATTATGAAGAGACTTTATTTACGAAACGAGAACTTTAAAGCCTGAGCTGATGGTGAGTGTCATAACGAGCTTCTTAAAAAAGTTTTTTGATGACAGCTGCAAACCATATTTTCTGCTATCAGAGCCAAGAAAGAGCAACGTTGCTTAGAAAAGAATGCAAAAGAAACTCACTAAGGCGAACATTTGAATTCAAAAAGACGCGAAAACGAACAACGTTGTAAGTATAAAAATGCATGCTCAAATCCAAAACCTAAATCATGTGAGAACGATGTGAAATTGGAATCAGCAAATTTGGAGTTGAGGACTTAGAGTTATTTTAAAGAAATCATAAAATTTACCATACGAAGTACCTGAATTTTTTCGCATATTTGCTGATTTTTAAAAAAACTTGAACCAATCTAATAACTCTGATGCAAGATTCGGTTTCAGTAGGTCCGAAAACATATAAATATCCTGGTTAATTTGCAATGGATTTTTTCGATTTGACCTTGGCCTGACCTTGACCCTGATCCGACCGAATTAAACAAATCTCAGATTCGAATTCAGCGGACCCAAAAACATGTAAATATGTTAGATTACTTTGTTCGCAATGGATTTTATGGATTCGACCTTGGCAAGACCTTCATTATTTTTAGGAACCAAAATAACTTTCTCCGTTAGATTTGTATTTTATATTTTTATTTCATTTCCAAATATTTCTTTGACAAGATTTTCTCCAATGATAAGATTTTCTGGTATAGCACTTAGTTCATTATCTTCGTAAGGATTATGGTGTTGTCCTTCTCCAATAGCTAATAACCATTGTTTAAAATTATCATCATTACCTAAAACTCCTCGCAGGTTTTCACTTAATGTCGCACGCATAAAATTCTGCCATATTAAACTAAATTTAACCGAATTTTCTATAATGTTATTACGGCTTCCATGTTGAACAATTGGTACTGTTTGCCTGAAATCTCCTGATATAATTACAATGTTACCGCCGAAGGGTTGGTCTACATCGCATAAAGGTTAACGATAGTTTATATGTGGTCTGCACTGTTTTTCCATCGATCAATGAATGTGTTGCTATACCTATCCAAGCCACATATGAATAACGTATTGTGATTTGAAATAAGATATTAAAACGTTAAGTAAATAACGTTAAGTAATATTTTTTTCCACTTCCACCTGGTCCATCTATAAAAATTCATTTTTCATTACTTTGGTTGTTTAAACTTTTTATTGCAGAGTTGAATATTTGCCTTTGTTTCTCTTTTAAAAAATTTATTTTTGTTTATTTTTAAAATTGTATAAAGAAAATCCATTGGCATGTAAATTATTTTGAATAATATTCAATGCCAATATTTCACCTACATTTTTTTCGTATTCAGGATGGTAAAAGTTATCTTTATATTTTTCATATAAATTTCGTGCATTTATAGGATTATAAAAAACCCAAGTAAAAGCAAATAATTCATAAAGAGAATAAGGGAATTCTGTCAATGATGCTTCTTCCAAACATCTATCCCATTCTTCATCTTTATTAATTGATTGTTTAGCTTTAGCTGTCTCATAAATTAAATTATATATTACATTATCAATAGTACGTAAATATTCAAAAGATATGGCTCTTTTAACATGTAATAGTAATAATCGAATAAAATAATGATACTCTATCTTTTGGATCTACCAAATACGTTTTACTAACTAGGAGAGTGTCACACCTCCGGATCACGGATTTTGTTCAAACTTCGGGATAAGTTTTCAGATGATAAAATATGGAAAAAGCTAAAGTTATAGTCATAAATACTCAATATTTCTCTAATTACAGGCAATTAAAGAAAATCACTAAAAAAGTTACTAGATTTTTAAACGCATATAGTTCTTTAGCGTCGATAGCTACAAGCTTGAAACTTTTTTTAAATTAAAGCTGAGCTCAAATCCTTTCGAATTAGTAGTTATAGCATGTAAAAATATTATTTTTTCCCAAAGTTAGAGCGTAATAAGGATTGGACCTAATTTCAGCTTTTATTATTAATTAATATTTTTAAAAGAAAAATCAGGTTTTTGCGCCACTCACACAGGGCATGCATTGCGTACTGTACTTCCGAGGTGTATATACAATTTTTCACTACATCAGGCGGAAAGTGCGATAAAAAATTATTTCAAAATAATAATTTATTTACTAGCACTAATAATAATACACTTTGTGCAAAAATAAATCATAAGAAATACATTGCTTCTATATCTACATATACGAGGAATAGCATGCTGTTCCTTATATATATATATATATAGATATAGAAGCAGTGTATTTCTTATATCTTTTTCTGTTTGTTTTTAGCATGTAATGGCCCTTATGCCGGCAAAAAACTTTCGTACAAATACGAAATTCTACTCTGGCATGGGTTATAGAAATTACTATCAGCTGTGCACTGCGCAAGCCTCTGCGTAGACATTGTGATTTATAACATCAAAAAATTTTGCTACTGCTAATTAAAAATTCAAACGCAGTTACATATTTTTTTCAAATTAATTGTTTATTTAGATTTTACAAATAATTATTTTCTAAATTTTAATAATTTGAAAAGTTCAAAAATAAAAATTATGATTTAAAGCATTTAAAAAATGTATATTTGAATCAAAAAAATATTAGAACAAAGCCAAAAGAAAAATATTAGTGTTCAAGTTTATTGAGTTAAGTGTAATGATATGCGACTCAAATATAGTGAAAGAGTTCTTTTATTATTAATATTCTGTGTTTTATTATCTGCCTTTCCAATTGTAATTGTTATTGTAAAAAAAGAGTCAAGTATTTTGTATGTCATAATATACTCTTGCAGTTGGTCATAGGTAATCTTCTCGAGAACCTTTGAAAGAAAACATAATATTGCTATGGGCCTAAAATCTTTGGACATAGGCACAATGCGTGCACGCTTGCAAAAGCAAGGGAAGACCCCCCGCTCAAAAGAGGAATCGAACAGAGTCACAAGATGCTCTCCAATAACCGGTAGTACTTTAAGCATCACACTCTGCGGGATGCCATTCTCGCCACAAGCCTGTGATGAAAAATGCGAAATCGCAAGGATTATATCAGAAAATTCACCGGTAAGTTGTGCGTCAAGTACAGTGTCATTATCGTCCACAAGAATCAGGTCAATCCACGTGTGAGACGATGGAGAGTGATGCGTGGCTCCAAGCTAAACCAACTGTATCGAAAGCTCAGCCGATAATTTATTAATAAATTTGGCATCACTGCTCTCGTGTAGGAAATCAGCATTCAGGTCTTCCATTATAATTTTATGAGAGTATTCAGAGGCAAAATTTCTTAAGTTATCAAAAAAACTCGGTATTTCTAAAAAAGCAAATTGCAGGACGTCGATAAATAACAGAAACCAACACGGCTTTGGAGCTGCCCAGTTGCACGGAACAAAAAATATACTCAGGCACCTTCGGTTTACCTTCATTATGATTAGTTTGAGTATCCGAAGTAGCCAAAATAGTACACTTTAAATTATCTTTAATATACAAGGCAACTCCTCCACCACGCAAGTTTCTGTCCTGTCTGAATACTTTATACCCCTTGACTCGAATGACGTCATCCAAAACAAACGGACCCAAACAGATCTCAGCCACTCCAAATATGTCGCAAGAAGGACAATCACTTAGAAACTCACGTGTCTGCCCAATGTGAGCCCTCAACGAAGTCACATTCAGAAAGCACGCTCGCAGTTCACCCCTCCTCCTTGTACGACCCCCCGAGGAGGCCATGCGCAGTCATTGAGGAGAGGCCACACTCAACGTTACTGCATTATTTGTACTTAATAATTGATTTGTCGACATATTTCATTGATAATCAGAGGCTTCATTATTATCACATATATTATTATTGCACTTAATATTCGATAGAGTTTCAGAATTTTCATTAATTACATTTACACCGTCTTCTAATTTCTTACTATCTGTCAATAAATTATCTAACAAGGAGAGTGTTTCACCTTCGGGTCACCGTTTTTGCTCAAATTTTGGGAATGTTTTCTGGATGCAGAAATATGAAGAAAGCCAAAATTTTAGAGGCCAACGCTCAATATTTCCCTAGTTACAGGCCATTAAAGAAAATTACTAAAAAAGTTACTAGATTTTCAAACGCTTATAGTTCCTTAGCATTATTAGCTAGAAGCTTGAATCTTTTTTTAAATAAGAGCTGAGCTCAAATCCTCTCGAAATAGTAGTTATAGCATATCAAAATATTATTTTTTCCCAAAGTTATAGCGTAATAAAGATTGAACCCAATTTTAACTTTTATTATTAATTAATGTTTTAAACAAAAAATTCAGGTCCAATCTTTATTACGCTCTAACTTTGGGAAAAAATAATATTTTGGGATGCCATAGGTACTATTTCGAAAGGATTTGAGCTCAGCTTTCATTTAAGAAAAGGTATAAGCTTCTAGCTGACAATGATGTGATACTACAAGCGTTTGAAAATCTAGTGATTTTTTAGTGATTTTCTTCAATGGCCTGTAACTAGGGAAACATTGAGCGTTGGCCTCTAAAATTTTGGCTTTCTTCATGTTTCTGCATCCAGAAAACATTCCCAAAATTTCAGCAAAATTGGTGACCCGAAGGTCAAACACTCTCCTTGTAAGTCATTTTCATTAGAAAAATTGTGAGCTCTCTTCCCTCTTTCACTCCTCACCAGAAATTTACCATGTCAGTGCAAAACAAATTTAAAGCCTTTTTCTTTGGCATACTTTTTTAAGTTTTTAAAATTAACATATTTTTCTTTAGGCAAAAATTCATTAATAAATATCAAGCCGTGGCGTTTGATGGCTGTAAGACTGCCAAGGAGGGAGGGATTAAGATCCGCTGTCGAAAAACCTGTGAATTGTCATTTAGCTTCAAACACCTTTTGCACCAGATCCTCCTTAGAAAGTCTTACCAGCAATGAGAACGGATCCCTTGGGCCGCCACTGATCCCACGATCTGTAGACACCCCATTCACATCATCATGTTTAGCGATTTTCTTAACTGAAATTACAGTTTTACGCTTGATTATCGGGAGAATCGTACCAAGAACGGCACAGGCGTAATCATCCGGCCCAACATTAACTGCTGAACAATCAAACTCGCCAGAGATCACCAATTTACCACTCCCATAGCCACACTTCTTCTCAACTTGACGAGTTGCCTCATCACTAATTACAGTATGAGTATGTGGTGTTTCTGTCATTTCTACAAATTTAGATGTGTGCAATGTATGCTCATTCATTTCCGTGAGATCCACGACGGCCTGCGCCACGTCAGCTACCTCGGTTGTAAGGTCGAAGAAACCCTTGTCTACGCCGTGAAACTCGTTGTTAAGAGAAGTTTGAATATTATCAAATTTGCTACTAATTGTTTTATTGTACGTCTTGATTTTATTATTTAGAGCAGACAAGAAATTCCTTTTCAAAGTGACTATTATTTCCCTAAGTTTGCGATTTTCCTCTAACAGCTGCATCTGCTCAATTTTTAATTTTTTAATAAATTCATTTTGTGTTTCAATTTTGGACACAATATCCCGCAGGCTCTTGTCAAAATTTTTAATTTGGCTCTCAAAAGTCAAAAGTCGATCAAAAGAATTCAGTGTTGTGTCAAGCCTGCCAGATAGTGCGCTTTCTAGAGCAGATACAGCTGCCTGCAATGAGGAAGAATCTAAGTCACTTCAGACAACATCAAAATTATTTTTTTTTAAATTATTACTATTATTATTATTATTTGGGGCAGCGTGCTCAGCGCCACCTCCCAATTGCTTATCAGATAAAGGTATACTTAATCTACTTTTCCCTCCATCCGCCGTGGCACCGCTGTTGTTGATCGAAGTTTGCGATGACAAAGTAGTTTTCACTCTTTCAGGCTGCTTCTGTGAGGTGTTGACAGGTGTCACTTTCTAGTCAGTTCTTTATAGTGCAGAGGCATTGATGGGCTGATTGGGAACAGCTTTGCGTGCGGCCTGTGAAACTCCATAATCGTGTAAGTTGTCGTTTAGAATATCAATTGGGATGTTACATGAAATTTTTTTTTCAAATCCATTATATCCGTTATTAAGAAAATGAAAAAATAAAGGACACGTATTTTTTCTTTTTTCATGAAAATGAAAACTTGAAAAGATAGAGGCAGTTGAAATCGGTGTGACGTCACGATTGCCATTTTGCCAATAGCAATCGTGACGTCATTTATCATAGCGCTATATCTATACATATCAAAATTATAATAACTTATATTGGCTGTAACTTTTGCAATTCATCATATTTTGAAAAACGAAAAAATACGGGTCTTTTATTTTTTCGTATCCTATCTGACGGATATAATACATTTTGTCATGCAAAATGCTAATTGTTGTAATGTTCACAAAACGTCGATTTTCTAAACCACAACTTATATGGTCGCAATCCAAAAAAGAACCCTCTAACAATGTCTACATTTTCTATATAAAAGATTACATTGAAAAAAATCAAAGCCTAGGTTTTTACAGCGAACAGCCGCTGGAAGCGGTCTATTTTGATTTTTTTACAACATGAGCTAATACAAAGTATCGTAAAATGATTATCATTGTGCAGAGAAATTATTAAGAGCAGTCTTCGAATATAATTCACTGTACGTTACTTTAGTAAAAACTATGTGTATATATATATATATATATATACTAGGGAGGATTCCCCCCTGCTCGCTCCGCTCGCCAACCCCCCGAATACACACATTTCAAAGTAAATAGAAGAGTAGGATATAATGAAGCTAAATTTTATATTTGCGAATGTGAAAAAAATTCAATAGAAAACATCGATACATAAAAATATAAGATATGAAGTTATAGAATTAGAATTAATAAAAAAAAGATAGTTTAACGCGACTTTCAAAAGTTCACAATGAATCAAACTTATATATTTTTGAAATAAATTAAAAATAAAATAGTAAATAACATTAAAATTTCAAGTTATGATACTATATAATAATATTTAATAATAATTATGAGCAAATAATAAAAAATAGAATAATAGAATAATAGAAAATTATGATTATAAATAAATATTTTTATCTTCTTATGTCCTAAATTTTATACATATTGAAAAGATACAAGATTTTAAAGAAACATTTTTTATTGTAGCTAAAAGAAGCTTACATTTTTAATTTTTACTGTCGCTAAAGAAGTGTACACTTTTTTTTACTGTCGCTAAAAAATCTTACAAATTTATTCATTATTGTCGCTGAAGCATACAGATCTATTGTTTGTTGTCGCTAAAAAGATCTCATATAAGCATACAAATTTATTGTCTCCTCGAATTAGTACGCAGCCAACCCAACGCGACTCTATAAGGAGAAATATGAGCTCCCATTCTTATACCTAATATATCTCACACACGAATTCTGCAGTCTTTGTATTCTTCTCTTCAAGCCCTGAGGAGCATCAAGCAGAACCACCAGTAATCGAGATGCGGAAACAGCAGGGCGGTTGCAAGTTGTTTACGCAGAGCCCCCGTGGTGTACTGACGAAAAAACCGCAAAGCGTACAACACTCTATTGAATTTTTTTGTAACCATATTAATGTGAGGCTCCCAAGAAAGCTTAGAGTCAAGCACAACACCAAAGCTCGTTACAATGTTAGAGTAAGGAATGCTGACACCTCCCTCAAAGTCAATCGTCCGTGGCGTCCCAGCATGCAATGAATTGATAAAACGATTACTGCCAAAGACGATTGTCTTAGCCTTGCTAGCATTTAAAGTAAGTGAGGCACCAGCCGCCCACTCCGACACCGCATTGGCCGCCCTCTGTAAGATTAGAATACCTGCATCCACATTCTCACGAGAAACGTGCGTATAAATCTGCAGGTCATCTACATACAGTAGGTGCTCAACGCAACCAGAGCCAAGAGAGTTACGTACGTTATTAATGTTAAGGCAAAACAACAAAGGCCTCAGTACCGATCCCTGTGCAACTCCTAGGTTGGTTGTTAGCCAACCTGATTCTTCTTGTAAGTGTGTTGAAACCATTTGTTTCCTTCCTGAAATATAAGAGTTAATCCACACGAGAGCGGACCTGGAAAACCCCATCGATCTAAGCCTTGCAAGTAATTTAGAGGGAGAGATCGTGTCGAATGCCTTATTAAAGTCAAAAAGTAAAAGTAACGTGACGAGTTTTTTGTCAAGACCTGACCTTATATCGTCTGTTAATTTGAGCGAAGCTGTCTGCGTAAAGTGATTTTTTCTGTAACCAGTCTGCATGGTATCAAGTATCTTATTTGTAGTGATATATTCCTGCAATTGGTCGTAGGAGATCTTCTCCAGTACCTTCGAAAAAAAACACAAAATCGCAACTGACCTAAAATCTTTAGGCGACTTAGGTGCGGAACACTTTTTTAATGGCACTGTAACGTCGGGCAATTTTGCCGACTTCTTTTAAACAAAAAAAATTCATATCTTTTCACGAAAATTTCTTTTTTTAAAATACTTTCAATGTGTTTTCCTATAAGACCAACACTTTATTTTTCTGTTAATTATTTTTAAATCATTATTTTTCCATTATTATTTTGTCCGATCTGTATATGTTTCGGTGTGAACTCATTTTCTTTTGAGACAAGTAATTATTGTACCTTTTAAATAAAATAAAGTAAAATACTTCAGCTGTGTAAACAATCGTTAAGGGATACTCTAATCTTGGGTACCTGAAAAATATTATGTAGAAATTCACACGTATTTTCGTGTATATTGAAACTGCCTGAAAAATTTTACCGTTATCAATTAGAACACCGAGACAGAAACTCATTAAGTTAGGCGCCAAGGAAAAATATACTCATAATTACCTAAGAAACTCATAATATTCTTTTGCAAATTAATAAATTTTGTTAATAATAATTTACTCATAATGTATTTTTTTTTTTTTATATATCAACACACAAATTTTATTATAATAAATAATTTCTTTTCTTCTATGAATAAAATATTTAAAATTTAATAGACATTAAAAAACAAATAAATATAAAAACAAATTGTTATTATAAAAAACAACATTAAAGATCATACCTAAAAAGTTTTAGAAAGAGTATCCCTATGTTTCAAAAATATGATTTCTTTTCGTTATATTTTAAATAAAACTGATATATGTATATAGATATGAAATTATTCATATAAAAAATAACTAATTCTTTTTTATGTAAAATTTTTATAAACTTCTATTCTTTTTCTTTCTTAAAAAACTAATATATATATATATATATATATATTAGTTTTTTAAGTCAACTAACTAACTTTAAGTCACTACAAGTCAACAGCAACTCTCAATTCACTACAAGTCAACAACAATTCTCAATTCACTACAAGTCCACAGCAACTCTCTATACATTTCTTTCTCTGCCTTTTTTTTGAAAGTAAGTAAAATTTATTGTTTTCTTTTCATTAAATTCAAAATTAAAAACAAAACCTTTTATTCTTATTTTTGATCATCCAAATAACAAACAAATTTCTATTTTATTATAATATTTTCTTTTGATTTAATTTTTTATATATAATTTTACAACTATCTATTTTTCATTAATATATATATATATATATATATATATATATATATATATATATATTTCATATATTTCTCTTTTTAAATATAACGTGACCTCGACTTTGAAGACCGTCCTCATCAGACCCCAAGCAGAGCGATAGAGACATGTTGCTTTGCTTGGCTAGGGGTATAAAAATTTAATACTCAAATTAAATAAAAAATTAAAATCGCGACGCGGAAAGGACTCGATATAAGTCCCCGCATTTCAAGGACCAAATTAGACTCTCGCCCCGCGTAAGTAACACGTGGTCAAACTCGACAACAACCCACTAAAGCGCGACGCTGCGTAAAAGAATTTACGCGTGTGTAGCGGCGATTAATGAGTTATTAATTTAATTCATTTCTCGACGTTACAGCACAATACGTGCCTGCTTCCAAAGGCCAGGGAAGACCCCCCGCGCAAAAGGAGAGTTGAACAGAGTCACAAGATGTTCACCAATAAATGGTGAGACTTTAAGTATCACGCTTTGAGGAATGCCATCCTCGCCACGAGCCTGCGATGAAAAATGGAAAATCGCAAGAACAACATCATTGATATTAATTGGTTTAAAAGCAAAACCGTCTTCACTACATTCAGTAAGAACCCTCTCGCGAAGCTCATCATCATCATGCGGCAAAACCGACACCCCAGCAAACTGCGCGTTAAGCTCATTAGGAGTGAATCCATTCAAGTCCCTTGTGGTCCGGTTAAGAGTCCCAGGTCTCTCAGCTCATTCCAGGCATTACCATTTGCAAGTGCTTCGAACAGTCTATTATGATAGTATATGGTCTTTGCAAGTTTAGTCTGTTCGTCAACCGTTTTACGTAAATGCAAAAACTCAGTCAGGTATTGCGTTTCGTTCGTCCGTTTATATCTTCTGTAAGTAGCATCTCGCTTGCGCCGCATCTGCGACAATTCTTTATTTAACCATGGTGGGCTATTCTTCGTATGCTTGAGTATTTTCACTGGTGCTAAACTATCTATGACAGAAGTAAAATTGTCACAAATGCAGCCAAGTGCAGACTCTGGGTCGACAGTACCAGCTGTTAATGGTGGCCAATCATAGCCGACTAGTCTCTCTAGTAATTCATTTTGACAAATGCTTTAATAGTTTCTGTATCTAATCGACTTGTGATCTATACTGCACGTATTATAAGCAATAGAAACATCAATTAAGTTGTGCTGACTGTGAAAATTTGCAGGTTAGTTACGTGCGTCAAGTACATTGTCATTGTCATCCACAAGAATCAGGTCAATTTATGTGTGAGAAGATGGAGTTATATTCGTGGCACCATGCTAGACCAACTGAAGCGAAAGCTCCGCTGTTAGTTTACTAAGAAACCTCGCATCACTGCTTTCTCGCTGAAGATCGGCATTCAGATCCCTCATTAAAATTTTATGTGAAAAATCATGAGATAAATATCTCAAAGAATTTAGCGAATCAGAATTTTTTGTAAATGAAATGGCAGGAGGGCGATAAATGACAGAAACCAGCACAGGTTCAGAGTCGCCATCCTTAATCGAACAAAAAATATATTCTGGCACTTCAGGTTTACCGCTGCTAGTTATGGTTTTGGTACTAGAAAGAGCTAGTACTTCACATTTTAAATTATTTTTAACGTAGAGGGCAACCCTTCCTCCATGAAGGTTTCTGTCCTGCCTGAACAACTTATAATCCTTAATCCGAATGACGTCATCCGAGACAGTCGGTCCCAGCCAGGTTTCAGCAACTCCAAACAGATCATAAGAGGGACTATTGCATAAGAGCTCGCGCACCTGTCCAATGTGAGCTATTAATGAGGTCACATTCAAAAAGGAAATTATATATTTGAAACACGCTGCCAAGTGCTTTGGTGCAATGCTTTCTCATAGAGCACATTGAGTTAGAGTAATTTGATTTTATTTTTTTAAATACGATTTTAATATAAATGTCCCTATTCTCTGTATTGAAGGCTGTCTTAATACCTACGAAAACTATATGAATTTTACTCTTTCTTAATTTTGCCATTTGCATAATGTGATTTTATGATGCTCTAAAATTAAAAAGCGTTTATAAAATTAATTTTCCCAAGCTTGTCTTCTTAACACTATAACCAATAACTTGCATACGAATTTTGGAAATTTCATCGAATAGCTTACAAAAAATACCAAATAATTGAAAAATAAACATTGTTTTAAAATTTTCAAAACGCTTTAACGTTACAACTACGCTAAGAAAACCAGTTTGCAAAAGTTCATTTTATTTAGGCAATCGTAAATAATTTCTATACATAATTTTGAGCTACTTCATTGAGTAGTTTACGTAAAATACTAAAAAATAAGTGAAATTCTATTCAAAATTTACAAAATGCTCTAAAATTAAAACTGCGCTAAGAAAATAAGTTTTTCCAAGCTTGCTTTAATTAGGTAATAACAAATAATTTGTATGAAAATTTTTAAGCAAATTTATCGAATGGCTTTTGTGTAATAGAAAAAAAATGAAATAGGGTAAGTGTATGAGTTATCGTGCCTTTAAGGTTAAGGCAGACACATTTTCGTCAATTAAACAAATCTCATTATTTTTTAAAAGTTTTATTAACTGTTTATTTAAAGTAAAGCACATTATCTACGAATAAAACAAATTCCCTAAGTGAAAATTTAAAAACTATTAATTTGCTGATTGAATTTACAACGTTTATGCAATGTGCCAGTTTATCGTGTGTCGTCTGCTTACCATATAAATGCATACTTTTATTATCGTGCTTTGATTATCGACATCGCATGCTTTAACATAGGGCACGATAACCGGGGAGGGCACGTTAACTCCCACACTTACCCTATGAACATTTTTTCCAAAATTTTCAAAATGCTCTAAAATTAAACGTGCGCTAAGAAAATTGAAGAAAATTAGTTTTCAAAAGTTCATTTTATTTTGACAATCATAAATAATTCCCATACATGATTTGAAGCTCTTTCATCGAGTAGTTTACGTAAAATATAAAAAAAATTAGAAAAATTTTATTCCAAATTTTCAAAATGCTCTAAAATTAAAACTGCACTGACTAGGAGAGTATCAGACCTCCGGATCACGGATTTTGCTCAAACTTTGGGATAAGTTTTCAGATGTCAAAATATGAAAGGAAACAGAATTTTAGATCCCAACGCTCAATATTTCTCTAGTTACAGGTAATTAAAGAAAATCACTAAAAAAGTTACTAGATTTTCAAACGCATATAGTTCCTTAGCATTGATAGCTAGAAGCTTGAAACTTTTTTTAAATGAAAGCTGAGCTCAAATCCTTTTGAAATAGTAGTTATAGCATGTCAAAATATTATTTTTTCCTAAGGTTATGGCGTGATAAACATTGAGCCTGATTTTACTTTTTAAAACATTAATTAATAACAAAAGCTGAAATCAGGCTCAATGTTTATCACGCTATAACTTTAGGAAAAAATAATATTTTGACATGCTATAACTACTATTTCGAAAGTATTTGAGCTCAGCTTTCATATAAAAAGTTTTAAGCTCCTAGCTATTAATGCTAAGGAACTATATGCGTTTGAAAATCTAGTAACTTTTTTAGTGATTTTCTCTAATTGCCTGTAACTAGGGAAATATTGAGCGTTGGGATCTAAAATTCTGTTTTCTTTCATATTTTGACATCTGAAAACTTATCCTAAAGTTTGAGCAAAATCCGTAATCCGGAGGTCTGATACTCTCCTAGTGAGAAAATAAGTTTTTCAAAGCTTGTTTTATTTAGGCCATTGCAAATAATTTCCATAAAAATTTTCGAGCAAATCTATCGAATGGTTTTTGTGTAATAGAAAAAAAATGAAAAATAGAAATTTTTTCTAAAATTTTCAAAATGCTCTAAAATTAAAACTACACTAAGAAAATAAGTGTTCCAAAGCTTGTTGTCTTTAGACAATAGCGAATAACTTGCATACAAATTTAGAAGCAAATCTATCGAATGGTTGTCGTAAAATAAAAAATAAATGAAAAAAACAATTTTTTTTCAAAATTTTTAAAATGCTCTAAAATTAAAAGTGCGCTAAGAAAATCAGTTGGTAAAAGTTTTTCTTGTTTTGGCAGTCGCAAATAATGTTCATACAAATTTTCAAGAAAATTCTTCAAATAGTTTACGTAAAATATCAAAAAAATGAAAAATCAAAATTTTTTTAAAATTCTTAAAATGGCTCTAAAAAAAAACTGAGCTAAGAAGATCAATTTTCAATAGCTTCCCCCCCAGTTAGACAAAAAAATAAATTGCATGCAAAATTTGAAGCTAATCCATCGAGTAGTTCTCGAGATCTTATTGGCGTACTGAATACACACACACACACACACACACACACACACACACATACATACA
Source organism: Anastatus disparis (assembly GCA_017163975.1). Lineage (NCBI taxonomy): Eukaryota > Metazoa > Arthropoda > Insecta > Hymenoptera > Eupelmidae > Anastatus > Anastatus disparis. Next base: position 11,933,669 of record JAFFSR010000383.1, on the reverse strand, counting down.
GACATTTTCTGAAAACTACTTTTTTCGACTCCCTGAGTCTAAATATGTACAAATTAATGAAAAAATAGAAAAAAATTTTTTTTACCGATACAATGCTTTCTCTATGAGAAAGCAAAAAGTATATGTTTTTTACAATGTGATTTTAATGTAAATATTCTTACCAACTGTATCAAAGACTGACTTAAGATCTAAGGAAATTATATATTTGAAAAAAGTACATGTTTTTTACAATTCTTTTTGAAAACTTGAAAAAACAACAAAATGAATTGATTAAAACAAACATTTAGCTATATATTCATTTTTCTATTCTACCGCCTATTCTACTGTTTTTTCTCTCCATGTGACCATAGAGGGAAAAAATCCGTGGAATGGAAAGAAGATGCTTGCGTATTAGGTTGCGTAAACATAAACATAACCTCTTTAAAATTGTAGCTCAAACAGAGCGATTTTCTACAATTTTTTTTTAAATGAATGAAGTAGATTTATATTTATAATTTAATTATTTTTGTTTATTTACTTCGTGTCGCGACTCGCTTTTCCATTCTACAGTGAAATAGAGAATAGAATTCTATTCTTTGCATGAAACTTGCCGAATAGCGCTGATTAGTTGTTTCTATTACGCATCCTCTATTCGGCAGTCTCTTTTCTACTCATCTGACTGCACCCTTACATATTTCTTTTCTTTAGGGTAAATCGTATAAATGATGACATGTATTGAATTTTATGTTTAGTTACAACAGTAAGCATCCATCTTTCTTAAATTTCATACTTTACCTAAATTATATTACATATAAATTTTATACATTTTAAGATCTATTTATTTAATTTTATAATTTTAAAATTGTAAATCACTATTGTAATTAGGAAAAAAATAAAAGATTTAACAATTTTAATATATCTTTTAGTAAAGTTTTTGAGAATTGGGACCTTGCATGAAAAAATGCATTATATCCGTCAGGTAGAATACGAAAAAATAGAAGACTCGTATTTTTTCGTTTTTTAAAATATAATGAATTGCAAAAGTTATAGCCAGAATAAGTTAATACAATTTTGATATATATATAGATATAGCGCCAATGTACATGAAGTCACGAGTTCACCTGTACTCGTGACTTTACACCAATTTTCAACTGCCTCTATCTCTTTGAGTTTTCATTTTTATGATGAAAGAAAAAATACGTGTCCTTTATCTTTTCTTTTTCTAAATGACGGTTATAATGGATTTAAAAAAAATTTTTCATGCAACATCCCAATTACTTTTCAATGTAAATACCAAACCTAGTAATATAATTTTTGCAAAAAAATTATTCAATATTAGAAGATGATTTAAGAAGTTTAAGCTATGTTTATTAATTTCTTTTATAAAATTGTAGAAGTATTTGAAGACTGCACAAAAATTAAAATAATGATATTGTGTCTAAATACCGAAAAAAGTAGAATTAAATAAGTTTCTTGTATCCAATTCTGTTAAAACATTGTCAGTTCACGAAAAATGAATTGCATAAAATTGATGGTAACAATGTAAATTTGAAAGTTGATTTCTATAAAAATACTTTTTTTTTACTTAGTTTTTCATATTTCTTTTTTGTTTGTAAAAGTTAAGATGAATGAACAAAATGTCTTCCTGGAATATAACCTGTAATAATTTGTATTGATCAAGTTTTAACAGAAATAGGAATTTTAAATATATAATTTTTAATTAATTTCATCGATAAAAATACTTCAAAAACGTAATTGAATAGGAGGTTTTCTGTTTTTATAAAAATATATGTCAACAGACAATATGACATGATATAAAAGTTTTATAATTAATTACTAATAATTGAACAATAGTGTTTTTTTAAGAATTAAAAATCAAGTACAAAGTATTGATATTGTTAGATGAGATAAAAAAAATATATATTTTAAATGAATGATAAATATTTTAAAAAGATGTAAAGTAGAATTATCAAGAGATCGGAATCAAATTACAGATGTAAGATGCATAAAAATATATTTCAAATTTTTAAGAAATATAATTATTTGAAAATAAAATTCATATAGTTTCCTTAGATCTTAAGACAGCCTTTGATGCATTGGGTAAGAATAGTTATATTTAAATCACATTAAAAAAATAAAAGCAATTAAAATATTAAACAATTTAAAAAACTAATTAACTGCTTATATTTAAAAAAAAAATGAAAATATATAAGATGTTGTTGCCGTGCAACAGAAAAATATATTTTCTTTCGAGATCATTAAAAAGAAGGGACAAAAATTTTAAAAACAAATTTTTTCTACTAAAATACTGTAATAAAATATATAATTTAAGTCTAACATATCTATCTTAAAGCTTTAAAGTGTAACATATTTTTGCTTATTCTTAATCTTTATTCTGTGTAAAGGGAATATATTCTTCAATATAAGAAAAAGGTACACGGAGAGACTTTTGCCTCAATAAACTTGATGCGCGCCCTCACTAGAAAAAATGATGCCTTCTGCTACGTAAATTGCCTTACATTTTATAATGCATGCATCACTTTTTTTGGTGCATTAATCGTAAAACACAGCGCAAGGTGGCGCTGCATCGATATTTATCTTGCATATTCCAAAAATATTGTGCATGCGCGCCACCTTGTAGTGCGTTTCTAAAACGTACTATCTTTTATGGTGCAAAAGTCTCTCGGTGTACTATTGAGTTTTATATATTTATAACATAGCGGAAAACACGTAGTAATTAGTACGGGTCTTTTATTGCCGGAAAAACCCTTGATCTCAACTAACGTTCTTTACTTATATGACAATTTAGATTTGTAAGAGTAGGAATTTGTAATTTTGTACTCAAACGACGCTGTCATTTTTTTATTACACAAACCTTTCTAGCTTAGAAAATTTTGTACCTTCGTCACTCTTTGCTTAGCCTCTCAAGCAGGCAGTCATAACGAATGACTTGTATTTGTATATTTCTTTTAATAAACTTAGATTATTTTACTTTAAAAAGAATATTTTTGTGTCTTATTAAGTTAACACGAAAGGTTTACACACTCCTGGATTCGAGATCAAGCTGTAAGACCTCATAACGCAACAGATGTGATGTAGTTTTTAATGTAATAGAGCATATAATATAGATCTGTACGCTTCAGCGTCAACAATAAATGAATTTGTAAGCTTTTTTAGCGACAGTAAACAATAAATTTGTACGCTTCTTCCAGCGATAATGAGATATAAATTTGTAAGTTTTTTTTTGCGATTATCAAAAATAAATTTGTAAGCTTTTTTTAGCAACAACAAACAATATATTTGTATGCTTATATGAAGTTTTTTTAGCGACAACAAACAATAAATCTGTATGCTTTTTATAAGCTTTTTTAGCGACAACAAATAATAAATCTGTACGCTTTTATAAGCTTTTTTTAGCGATAACAAATAATAGATCTGTACGCTTCAGCGACAATAAGAAATGAATTTGTAAGCTTTTAAAGCTTTTAATGCAGCCATATATTTTTATGCTGGTCTCAAGCCCAGAAATCTTTTAAAAAGATGAATATGTAAATATCTTATTTCTAGTTTAAAAAAAAAACATGTTTTATTTAAATACAAGTGTTAATAAAGTACCTATGGATATTAAGCTGAATTCATTTTGTAATTTATAATTTACTTTTGTAATCAGTAAATTTTTTCGATAATAAAAATAAAAATACAATATATAGAAATAAAAATATTATATATTTATCTGAATAAAGGAAATGCAAAGAGGAAGCTTTGTATTATCAATTAGTTATGTTTGCAATTATATTAATGAAATATTATTAATAATAATTTTTTTTTTCATTATTGACATTCAATATTTGAATATAAATGAAATGCAGTAAAAAACTTTATATTATTAATTAGTCACACTTACAATCATAATAATTAAATATTACTAATTATAATAATATTCAATTACTTATAATTGTTATTATAATAATAGAATATTATTAATAATAAAAATATTTTTTATTACTAATTACTAAAACATAATATCATAGTGAGGGAAGGGCATAATGAGGGGGGCATATTGAGGGGGCTGAGGGGGGCTATAAGAATTGAGGGGGGCTGAGGGGGCCTCAGTTACGTTAATTTTGAAATGGCTATTTATAAGAGGAATTACAATAATTTGAGGGGGACTGTACCGACAGACATTTGAGGGGGCTGAGGAGGGGGTCGGTTGAATCTTGTCTTACGACTATATATAGATAGATACATACATATATATATATATATATATATATATATATATATATATATATATATATATATACATATATCTGCATGATTAGAATCATTTTATGATACTTCGTACTAGCCCATGTTGCAGGAAAATCATATGGACCACTTCCATAGCCTGTTCGCTGTAAAAACTTAGGCCTTGATTTTCTTCAATACAATCTTTTACATGGAAATTGTACTTTTGGTTTTACTGAAATACCAAAAATACGTGCTGTGTTCTTATAAAATATTGATACACAGTATTTTCTATTTATAATTACTTCAAATGCCGTCTTTAAATAATTTAAAAATGTATCATTTGTCATAGTCTTTATCACTATAATGTTTTACAAAAAAAGCTTCATTTTAACGTTATGCTTATATAACGTTCTGATCATTAATAATTATAAATATAATTTTATCAATAACGTTATAGTATTGCTACGCTGAGTGGATGCGTAGCAAATATATTTATTCGCGTGGCAAAGAGGAAGAAGGATGGGACTTCTTTCACCAGCTCGAGAACTCGTTAAGAATCGGAAGGGATTATAAAGAGAAGGTTTCAAATAAATTATCACGCTTACCTTAGACTCTGGTTTTATTGGTTGAATATGTATATGTTTATATATATATATATATATATATATATATATATATATATATATATATATATATATGGCTTCTATGCGCTGCTGTAAGGTTGACTATGTCTGTCTATGTATTTGACGCACTTCAAATTTATTACACTTTTGTTTGGCACTTTTATTTTTACAATGTATAAATATCGATTTTTATTTTAAAGATAAGCAATTTAAACTTTTATGTACTTTCTAAATTTTATGAGTTATTATAATTTAAGATATAATTTATAAAATTGAAATTGATTATAATACAATAGAAAAATTATAATTGTGATTCGATACTGTAACTAACGGCAGTACTGTACTATAGATTTCGGTAGACTGGCTTCTTTTTTATTGTTAATAGTAACCTGCTGGTCAATAATCAAAGCTATAAAAGGTAACAAAATCCGTATATTTCCGGTGGCCTGACGAAATAGAAAAATATGTTTAAACAAAAAGATACGTGCTAAACTTCACAAGCTAACGTTTATGGGAACACGTACAGAAAGGTGACGAACTTCTGTCAGGGTAGTACGTTTTTCGGTGGCCTAATAGAAAAATATGAAAAAGATGATACGTGCTAAACTTGTCGTAAGTTAATATCGATCGCTGTACATACTGATTAGTCAAAAAATAGTATATTACGCACCAAGGGAGGGAAGGGGGGACATTCTAACCCGTGCGTATGTTATCGCCCTCGCCTTCGGCGATAAACGCGCGAATTAAGATGTCCCCCTTCACTCCCGTGGCGCGCATACAATTTTTTACCATAGCCAAGCCGAAAGTTGTCGACTAAAATTACGTATAACGTAAATGTTATGCTATATTGTTCTACTAGATACACTACACGATATCGCACTACACGGTAACACTCGTAATGATAATTCATTAATATAAATAAAAAAGGTATCTAATTTCTATTTGATGAAATACAAAAAGATTTTGATGTTGTCTGTTGCTTAGAGGCCACATTAGGTAAAAGATAGAAATTTAAAAATATAGAACGCGTTTTTATGACGTTATACTTATATTGTTACATAACTTTAGATTTTCCTAAATATATTTACAATAATATTTGTTTAAAAACTGTAAATAATCCATAATTCTATTCGAAAGCGGCATCTTAGAAATTAAGTTTATAAATAATCGATAAAAAAATTTAATTATAAAAAACGAATACAAAAAAAAAAAATTCGAATAAATAAAAAAGTGCTTATTCTTTGATTTTGGTTTGTGTTGGAATTCGATCCTAAATCTGCCTAGTATTATATCCAGAAAGAAAATCTGAGGTGCCAAAACTTTATGGTCAAATTTATTCGAGGACCACCGTGGTCTGCATGTATATATATATATATATATATATATATATATGTATGCATGTGTGTATATGTGTATAACAACAGGCTAAAATTAAATCTACTCCGAACCAATGCCGCTATCGAACTACCCAGTAACTATATTGCGTACAATAAGAAATCTCAAAATACAATGAACTACATGAAATAATGATGAATCACTTTAAGATCTACAAACAAACGCAGAAACGGCTTATAAAAAAATTCCCCAGAATTAGATCGAAATGTGTCACCGTCTGTCCTAAAAGAATCGCAGAATCATAATTATTTATTGGATGCACCAAATACAGAAACACATATAGTTAATAAGTGTATTTCCTTTGTAGAGGACATTCGGAGTCCACTTGCCCGAAAAAGATCGAGGACAGAAAAAGGTGATTTTTAAAATAGGGTAAGTGTGCCAGTTACCGTGGGTTTAACGTAACCTCTTACAGATTTTATCAAATTAAACAGATTTTTCTATTAATGCTTGATAACTATTGATATCAGTTATAAACGTTGAAGCATCTTTTATTTAATAAGCATGATTGATTAATTATGTATAGAAAAATATTTGAAATATTATTAAAAATATAAGAATTGATGCATGCGTCAAATACCGTGTTGCTCAATTTTCAGATTTCTATATACCGTGTGTCAGTTTCCGCGCCCCCAACTAAATGCGTTTTGTCAGTAAGCAAGCCCTCAACCAAATATCGAGCGTCGAATACCGTGCATTTTTCGTCGATTTATATTTTTTTGAGGTTATGTTTTCTTCGATGCTCACATGTTAGAGGGCACGATAACTAAGATTATACCAAAAAATTGGTTTAGTTATCGTGCACGATAATTGAATCATATGCTTAAATCTGTTCCAGTTCTATATTTTATAAATAAATAATAACAAATAATTTAAAAACACAAATTGTAAGTTTTTTTGAAATTTGTAAGTATTTTATTATAGTAAAATGCATGTACATATTATTAATATACATTTTTTAATACTTTAAATGATTGAATTAAACATGCAATCCTTAAGCTTTTTGATAACGCGCGCACTAAAAACGCATAAATCACGTTACAAACATTATTTATACAATATAAAACGTCGATAAATTAAATTTTTATTTTTCTAATAGTTAAATTATACTTCAAAAATATTAAAAAAATTTTTTTGTATTATTGATTAAGGCTTAAACCTATCTTAATGTATTAAAATATCGAAGGAGCACGGTAGTCGGGGGGGCAACGATAATTGGCACACTTACCCTATATCATTTTTTTGCAAAATTATCTTACGTCAGTAAATATTTTTTTTTTCAAAATTAGAGATATTTTTCACAATTTTAACTATTTAACCTGCATTAGGTATCCTTTATTTTTTATAAAAACGAATGACCCTGTTTTCCTCTGATCAAAAATTTTACTAATATAGTTCGCATAACATTTTTTTAAAAAATTTGATTCGCTATAAAAATAATTAAACATGAATATTTGTCAGAAAAAATTAATTTTTTACTGGTTTATGAAATAAAATTTGTGTAATGAAAAAAATTTAGAGTTTCAGAAAATCTAATCTTATTTTAAGGGATAATATATTATAATTTCATGAACGCTATCTTTTTTATAAATTCGTGCTTGTTTCCTCTTGAATTAAAGGGTGCTATTATTGGTTTTGCAATGACATAATCATTTCTTTAGGGGCAAACAAGGGTAACTAACTTTTGCAAAAAATTTATATGTGTATGTGTATAAATGTCTGTATGCGTAAAAGCAAGTATGCGTATGCGTGTAGGTGCGTATGTGTATGTGTGCATCCGTATGTGTATGTATGTTCGTATGTGTGCATCCGTATGTAAGTGTATGTTCGTATGTGTGTGTGTAAATGTGTATGAATCTATGTGTTTCGGTGTGTTTTTTATGAATGTTTATATATAAATGCTCGTGTGTACGTGTGTATGTATATACTGTGTATGTGTGTATGTCTATGAATTATGTGTAGGCGTATGTATATGTGTATGGATGTATATTAATATATGTATGTGCGGAAGTGTATGTCTTTATGCGTTAGAGTGTATGTTTATGTGAGTATGTATGTATATGTGTGTGTGTGTGTTTGTGTGGTTTTCGTGTATATATATGAGTATGATCGTGTGTGTACGTGTGTATGTATATGTCCGAGTACGTAATTATGTTTATGTGAATGTGTGTATGTAAGTACGTGTATGTGTGTATGTGGATCTGTGTATGCGTGTGTATATTAGCATGTATATGACTACGTATGTGAATATGTGTATGTTTGCATGTGCGTATGTGTACACGTATGTGTATATGCTCATGTGTGTAAGTGTATATATGTGTATGTAAGTATGTGTATGTTTGTATGTGTATGAATTATATGTACATTACCGGTCAATTGCTTTTGCCCAACCTAGAGTAAAATTTATTAAAATAAAAATTGTTATATCTTCGAAACTAATAATCGCATCTTCAAAATCCAAACGGCGTTTGAAAGATTGGTTAAAAATCTTTTAAATAAAGTATAGCAATGTAAAAAAAAAATTTTTTACTAATTTTTTTTGCCCACATAAAAGTGGATGCCATTTTTATGAAAATTATGATATCAAAAAAAAAACTAAATGGGTTTTAAAACTCTAATAGTCATCTTTAAAATGAGCTAAGTAAAATGTTTCTATAATTTTTTTAACAATAGCTATGATGATTTTTCGAAAGAAAAGACCTATTTTTTCAATCGTGATTATCTCATAAATTAAGAAAGATAGAAAATTTTATATTAAGGACAAAATGTTCCATTTTTAGTCTAAAATAAATACATTTAGTGTCCAATAAGTTTCGGGAAAAAAATTTTTTCTTTATGTAAGATTGATAATGTATTTATATTATATACTCTGTATTCTGTATTCGTTTATTTTAGAACATATTGAAGTTGTTTATTTAATTGATATAAATAATCTGCGTTTCGAAGCGATCGATTCATTGTTTTGCGAGCAGTCATACGAAGTATATTTGTAAACATTAATAAAGAGTTTTATATTAAATAATTGTGGTTTCCTTATATTTACTCGTTTAATTGAAAATTTCTACTAATTTTTCATGATTTTCCCTAAAAAAATTGATTAAAAAAAAATTGAAAAAAAAAAAAATAATTATCAAAAGTGGGATTGAGTAAAAAAAATTTTTTTTTTTCAATTACCTTTTAATCTTTGTGATTAAATTTGTGAAAAAGTGTAATGAAAAAAATAAATAGTGACAATGGTTGAAGCAGAAGATCTGACAGTAACAAAATTGAAAGAAATCTTAACCCTTTGAAGCATAGTGGTAAGTATACTTACCACCTAAATTCTTTCTCTATTTAATTATTTATTCTCGTTACAACGGGTTTAAAATGGGTTTTTTACTTTTCGTTCATCCCTAAGATGTTAAAGGACACGTAGAAAAATTGCACATTCCTTGGACAACAATATTTTATTGTTTATAAACAATCATATGCAAAAAAAACGTGATTTTTCGGGAGAAATTCATTTTTGACCACGTTTTTGGTCTTATTCTTATGAAAATTTATACACAAGGGTTTTTAGGGTCGCTGAATACGAATTTGGCGTCAGATTTTGAAAATTCAAAATGGCGGATTCAAAATGGCGGCTAAATGAATGAAAATTCACGTAAATCCGGCTTTTTTCTTTATTTCCTAGGAAAAATCATATTCCAGTTCTCGAAGTCATTAATTATAAATTTAGTATCAGGTTTGTCAAAATAAAAAATGGCGGATCCAAAATGGTGGCCAAAAAAACGAAAATTCACGTGGATTCTAGTTTTTTTTTGATTTTTTTGAGAAATATGTGGGTATTTTAGTTTTCAAAGACGCTGATTATAATATTTGAATTAAGTATACGAAATTTACAACTGCGGGAGCAAAATGGCAATATAATATCAATTTTCATAGATCTTGCTCTTTTCCTGGAAAATTAGTGTTCGAGTATCTTATTGAATGATCAGAGATCTGAAATTCTTTTGTAAGAGTTTGAAATCTGACTTCTGAAAATTATTATGACTTTATTATTCACAATTTTGACGAAGAATTACACAATCATTTAGTGTCACTCAGTTTTTTAGAGTTTCTAAAAAACTAATTTGAATATTTCCGAGTGAGGGACGTTGATGATTGATGAATCCTGTAAAAGATGTTCGAAAATTCGCAGCTTCACATATATCAAAACTGATAATCGTTATTGATTTTCTTAGATTACATGTCCCGGAGGCTCAAAAACGTTGACGGATAAGAACCAATATGCGTGAAATCCTTTAGAAATTTTTTCATATTCATATGACTTGAAGTCCAACGAAACCGATATTCTTAAAATTTCTGTTCAAATTATTTTTCTTTACCTACTCGCTACAAGGTGGTTTCCCAAGATCACTAATTTTAAACTCTTCAGAAGTATGTAAATCCATGACTGTATGCTTGATTAGAAAAAGATTATGTATCAATAACATTTAGGAAATCAAAATAATGTACGAACTATAACTGTATTTAGATACAATTCAAAACTCGATACTTTATTGAAAGTATATAGGTTCCTCTTTTGCTAAATATTTTCTGCTTATAAATTACGCAAAATTTGTTGATACTGGCTAGATTATAATACTATAGGAAAACTCGTGATCACTGGAATTTTGTTATATGAAGAATATGGGAAAAAGTAAAAGGAGGGTAGTAATAACTGATATTCCGAGTGATTCGGAATCAGTTGATGGAATGTGTGATTCCGAAAACGAAGAAGAGGTTCTTGTTCCAAGAATACTAACGAAAGGACTTAGCCCTCCCTTGGATGATGTTGGTCCAGATGCTCAAACGTCAGATGAAGAAGATACTGAACCTGCTTCAGGGAGTCAAGTTTGGACATCTATGGCTTGACCTAGAACAGATATCCCATTCTCCAAAGATTTTGGCCCTAATATTCCAGATTCTGTTGATTCTCCGTCAAAAATATTTCTCCATCTATTTCCTGAGCACCTTCTCGATCATATTGTGCAACAAACAAATTTGTATGCTACTAAAAAAAAAAAAAAAACACGATCCTATTACCACAGATGAACTTAAAATATTTTTAGGTATCAATATTCTGATGGGTGTGAAAAAACTACCTTCCTATCGAGATTACTGGAGTACCAATCCTCAGTGGCATGACTCTTACATATCTCCTCTGATGACCGTGAATCGATTTGGATTCTTTTTATCTCATCTTCATATGAATGATAGTTCTAAGGAACCAAAAAAAGGGGAGCCTGGGTACGATAAATTGTATAAGTTGAGACCTCTTCTATACGAACTTACTCAGACTTTCAAAAATAGCTGGAGACCAGGACAGAATCAATCAGTTGATGAATCTATGATTAAATTCAAAGGAAGAAGCAGTATGAAGCAGTATATGCCAGCCAAACCAGTCAAACGAGGGTATAAGGTTTGGGTTAGAGCAGATGAATCTGGGTTTGTTTGTGAATTTCAAGTTTACACCGGCAAAACTGAAAGTGCTGAGAAAGGATTAGGACTGAGAGTAGTAAAAGATCTTACACGAGAACTTATTGGTGGCAATCATAGAGTATTTTTTGATAACTTTTTTACTGGAGTTCAACTAATGATAACTCTGAAACAGGATCAGATTTTTGCATGTGGTACAGTGAGACAAAATCGGGCTGGTTTGCCTAAATCTGATAAAAAAACTGACCAAAAATTGGACACTGGAGAATCTCAGTTCAAAACTTCTAATACAGGTTTGATATGGATGAAATGGATGGACAAGAAACCAGTTTTTTCTTGTCAAACTATCATGATCCTTCTGAAATGACTGTTGTCAATCGTAGACAGAAGGATGGTTCTGTGCGCTCCATAAGTTGCCCTGTAATGAGTTCAGATTATAATCATCATATGGGTTATGTTGATTATTCTGATCGACTCGTAGCTTCTTACAGGATTGATAGAAAATCAAAAAGATGGTGGTTGAGAATATTTTGGCATTTTGTTGACGTCACAGTAGTAAATGCATATATTTTATACACAAGTAAGAATTTACAGCCAGCCATGACATTGAAACAATTTCGAGGTTTGCTAGTTGAACAACTAGTAGGCTCTAAAATTCCCACCAAGAAGGGAAGGAAACGACAAGATAGATCAGACACTCGCACAACAAACAAGCCTCAAGTATCAATAGAAAAAAGGCACTCTCAAGCAGCTCATATGCCTGAATGCACGGATGAGTCTAAAAGATGCTCACATTGTAGTACAAAGAGGAATCAAAAAAGAACGACCTGGATTTGTGTCACCTGTAAAGTACCTTTATGTCTTGTGTCAAATCGTAATTGTTTCCGAGCATGGCATGAATAATATTCTATGAATAATTACAACTATTTTAGGACGAAAAAATTTCTCACTTTATACTATTATGACATTTGAAAACAAGGAAAGTAGACCAATGGAAATAAAACTAATAAATTCAATTTATAATTTATTGAAAAATTAAAAAATTACCAAAAAATAACTAAAAAATTTTAAAAACACAAAAAAAAATTAAAAAAACAAAAAAAAACAAAAAAAGATAAAAAAAAAACAAAAAAAGACAAAAAAAAAAACAAAAAAAGACAAAAAAAAAAAAAAAAGACAAAAAAAAAAAAAAAAAAGACAAAAAAAAAATGGAGCTACATCTCATCACGTCCTCGTCGTTAGCTCTGGATCACGCCAAGAATGAGAAAATTTTCGTTTATCATCTTGAATTTACCGTCTTGAACACAAATTTTCAAAGATGCTATGTCAGATTCGTCCCCAGCTACTCAAAAAATCCTTACATGATTGGTTTTATAAAATTGGAACCCGTAGGTAGGATAAATAGTATCCATCATCTTGAATCCACCGACTTGCCTCACCGAATGTGTGCCTCATTTCATAAATCTGATATCATATTCGTAATCAGTGCACGCAGGAATCCTTCTATGCAGAGTTTCACAAGATTTGAGCTCATAGACGGGAAAATAAATATCTACCATCTTCAATCCGCCATCTTGGATGCGTCTTTTCATGATTCTGACATCAGATTCGTAATCAGTGCACGCAGGAATCCTTCTATGCAGAGTTTCACAAGATTTGAGCTCATAGACTGGAAAATAAATATCTACCATCTTCAATCCGCCATCTTGGATGCGTCTTTTCATGATTCTGACATCAGATTCGTAATCAGTGCACGCAGGAATCCTTCTATGCAGAGTTTCACAAGATTTGAGCTCATAGACGGGAAAATAAATATCTACCATCTTCAATCCGCCATCTTGGATGCGTCTTTTCATGATTCTGACATCAGATTCGTAATCAGTGCACGCAGAAATCCTCCTAAGCAGAGTCTCGGAAGATTTGAGCTCATAGACGGAAAAATAAATATCCACCATCTTGAATCCACCATCTTGGATACAGAATTTCATAAATCTGACATCAGATTCATAATCAGCGACCCCAAAAACCTTAGTATACCAATTTTCATCGAATAACTCTTAATAGAAAAATGTGTGCTTCAAAAGGTTAAGAGATAAAAATTTATTGACAACCGGAAATAAGACAGAACTTATTTTACGATTAAAAGAAGCAAATCCTGACGGTAGTTGGATTAAAGTATATTGCGAATGTAATAATCCACTACTGAAAGAAGCTCGTGAAGAAGCTCGTCGTTTAGCTCAAGAACGAGATGAAATGGCTAAAAGGCTTGCTAATTTACAGAAAATATTAGAAGAAAAAAATACTAATTCAGATGGTAATAATGGAAGGAATCTACAGCAACAACAACTAAATGAAATTCAAAGAAATTCGCGAGGTATAGATATACAACAACAACCCCATCAACGGCACAGAGAAAATCAGCAATCCCAATGTAGTAATATTAGTGAAGGAATTTTTGAAGTACAGGCTGATATTCATCGAGAAGACGAGAGGATTGGTACATTAGGTAGGCATTCTGTACATCATCGCGAAGACATCAGCAACGGAGGGAGATACGGTAACAGCAACAGCACCAGCGGTAATCATGCATTTTTTAGAAATGAAGAGCAGTTTCGCAGAAGTTATGATATAAAAATTGTTGAAACTTTAAGCGAATTATTAGATATATTTGACGGTACTAAAGATAATTTTGAAAATTGGGAAAGACAGGTTAGATTCTTAATACAAATTTATAATCTTACGGATGACGTTTCTAAAATATTAATAGGCTCTAAACTCAAGGGTAAAGCTTTGGCGTGGTTTCATTCTAAGGCTGAACACGTTCAATTATCATCGAATAATTTATTAAGTGCTTTAAAAAAAATGTATTTTAGAAAAATTGATAAAATTAAGTTACGTAAAGACTTTGAGAATCGTGTTTGGCAAAAGAATGAAAATTTTAGTGAATATGTTCATGAAAAAATAATTTTAGCAAATAAAATTCCAATTGATGAATGTGAAATAATTGATTATTTAATTGATGGTATACCGGACGAAAGTTTAAAAGATCAAGCACGAATACGTCAGTTTAAAACTCGCGAAGATTTATTAAATGTCTTTGATAAAATTTCTCTTAAAAATAAAAAATTTTTTGATAAAAATCATGTAGATAAATATAAAGAAAATTATAACAAATATGATATTGAAAAGATTAATGGAAAATTTGAAAAATTTGAGGTTAAAAAAAAAGATGTTATAATTGCGGTGATTTTAATCATTTGTCGTATGAATGTAAAAAAGAAAAAAGAGAAAAAGGTTCTTGTTTTAAATGCGCTTCTCGTGAACATACAATTAAAGATTGTCCTCAGATGAAAAGAAAGTATAAGGAAAATGAAATATTAATTACAGAAAATGAATTAATTGAAGATGATTATCATAAAGTTGTAGAATGTGAATTTAATTATGATGAGGCAATTTTTAATATGAAACTTTTGGGACTTTTAGATAGTGGTAGCCCAATAACTTTTATTAAGGAAAGATACGTGAATTCTTTGTTGATTCAATCATTAGATGAAAATTTAAAATATTGTGGTATAAATCAATCTAAAATAAAAATTAAAGGAAAAATGAATGTAAATTGTATTATGAATAATATAAAAAAGAATGTAACCTTATTTGTTGTCACAAACGATACTATGACTCCTTGTATAGTATTGGGTAGAGATTTTTTCGAAGCATTTAAAATAAAAATTATTACTACTAACGAAAATGATTTGAAAGAGAATATGTCTGAAATATTTAATATTGACGTTTGTAATGTAAATAATAAAATCACTGATAATTTAATTATAGACTCTAAAATACCTTTTGAAAAAAAAGAAGAATTAAAAGAAATTTTGAAACTTAATTATATTGACTCTGAAAGACCATTGAAACCAAAAGTTGATGCTGTACTTAACTTAAAACTAAAAAAAGGTAAACCATTTTTCTTTAAGCCTCGTAGACTTTCTTATACTGAAAAAGAAGAAGTAAAAAATATTATTGATGATTTATTGAAAAGAAATATTATTCGACCTAGTGAGTCTGAGTATTGTTCACCAATAGTACTGACTAAAAAGAAAAATGGTGAAACTCGTATGTGTGTAGATTATAGATCTTTAAATAAAATATTAGAAAAAAATAACTACCCTTTACCTGTAATTGAAGATCAAATTGACATTTTAAAAGATAAAAAATATTTCAGTTTAATTGATTTAAAAGACGGATTTTATCACATAAAAATAGCAGAAGAATCTATTAAATATACTTCTTTTATTACACCGTTAGGGCAATACGAATATATGTATATGCCTTTTGGAATAAAAAATGGTCCTTCAGTATTTCCAAAATTCGTTAATACAGCTCTCAGTGATTTTATTAATTCAGGAGATATTGTAATTTATATGGATGATATCCTAGTAGCTACTAAGACAATAGAACATCATTTTGAAGTTTTGAAAAAACTATTTAAAGTCATGGTAGAGAATAAATTAGAAATGAAAATGTCTAAATGTAAATTTTTATTTGATGAAATTGTATACTTAGGATATGAAATTCCTGAGAATGGCGTTGCACCTACAAAAAAAGGTATTGAAGCTGTTGTAAATTTTACTATTCCAAAAAACGTGCAAGGTGTACAAAGATTTATTGGGTTATGTTCGTATTTTAGAAAATTCATAGAAAATTTTTCGATTATTGCTAAGCCTTTGTAAGTATGACCTTACACGAAAAAATACAGAATTTAAATTTGGGAAAGCAGAACTAGAAGCAATGGACACTTTGAAAACTAAACTGGTTGAAGCTCCAATTTTAGCTATTTTTGATCATCACGCAGAAACTGAACTACATTGTGATGCAAGTTCTCATGGTTTCGGAGCGATTCTTATGCAAAAAGGAAAGGATTTGAAGTTTCATTCTGTTTTTTATTTTTCAAAACGAACCACTTGGTTACCATTGGCTATAATTTACGCTTTAAGAAGATTTAGAATTTACTTAATGGGAATAAAGTTTAAAATTATAACTGATTGTATAATAATCTTGTTATAAGCCAAAATAAAGACGAAAATATTATAAAAATTAGAGAAAAATTACAAAAATCAGAACATAAAATTTTTGAAATGCGTAACGGTATTGTTTATCGAAAGAAAAATGATTTTTTATTGTTTTATGTTCCACAAGATATGGAAAAAAATATAATTTTTAAATATCATGATGATTTTGGACACTTAGGTGCTGAAAAAACATTTGAGATTATTCAAAAAAGCTATTGGTACCCGAATATGAAAGAAAAAATTACCGAACATGTACGCAATTGTTGTAAATGCATTGCTTTTAACCCTTTATCAGGAAAAGTGAAAGGTTTGGTTAATTGTATTCCAAAAGGAGATAAACCATTTGAAATAATACATATTGATTAAAAAAAAATTTTTCTTCCCGAAACTTATTGGTCACTAAATATATATATTCTAGACTAAAAATGAAACATTTTTTTCTTTTATATAAAATTTTCTATCTTTCTTAGTTTATGAGATAATCATGATTGAAAAAATAGGTATTTTTTTTCGAAAAATCATCATAACTGTTGTTAAAAAAGTCATAGAAACATCTTACTTAGCTCATTTTAAAGAGGACTATTAGAGTTTTAAAACCCAATCAATTTTTTTTTCGATATCATAATTTCCATAAAAATGGCATTCACTTTTATGTAAGCAAAAAAAATTAGTAAAAAAATTTTTTTTCACATCGCTATAAGCAATTATAAAATGACTTTTTTCATACCTGACTTACTTTATTTAAAAGATTTTTTAAATCTTTTAAACATTGTTTAGATTTTGATATAACACTTTTTATTTCAATAAATTTTACTCTAGGGTGGGCAAAAGCGATTGACCGGTAGTGTAGATGTATATCTGTATGTGCATTGATGTATATTTATATATGTATGTGCGTCAGTATATGTGTGTATGTTCATGCGTTTGTGTGTGCATCTGCGTGTGTGTATGATCGCACGCGAGCGTGTATCTGTACCTGTGTGTGTACGTGTGTGTGCGTGCGTATGTGTCTGTGTCTGTGTTTGGTATCTTTTCTATGTCTGCGTTCGTGTATTTGTATGTGTCTCGAAATTCCTAATAAGCTCTCTTAAGGTATGTGAAATCCCAACCTTACTGCTTTCTTAATTTTAGATTTCAACTCAAAAAGTTCTATAGTACATCAGTTTCCTAGTTAGCAATATGGTTCATTCCCTCACGAGTCGTTTTGTCACTCGAGCATAGCGAGAATGATAAAAAGACACGTTGGGGATGTATTCTGTCACGAGTGGGGTATAGAATTTTTTCTAATAAGGTGAGCGGAATCTGCTTTTTGGTGCCTGTTTTGCGTGAGCAAAATACCACATTCCCTTACTAGTGTAGAAATGTGGTATTTTATTCACGGAAAACAGGCACTGAAAATCGGTTTTTATTCACCGCGTTAAGAAAAACATATTTTTAAATTTTACTGTTATATTTCATCTAATTAAACGCAAAATATGGCGACACTTATAAAAAAAATTTAATAAAGAGTGGAAATTCGGTAAACTAGATGTCGGTAGCTATGTTGAAATGATATATTCTTTTTAGTCTGTCTATAGACCCCACATTTTAGTACGTGAAAAACGTATGCAAAGATAGCGAAAAACCCCATCACCGCACTTTCACTACCCCGATTTTTGCGTACGAGGATGTGGGATTTATAGACAGACTGCATTCTTTTACATCACGTTAAAATAAATCCGTCTTTGTCGAAATAGAATTTTCTTTATCATTGGCATTAACAGTTCCGCAAAGAAATAATATATCTTTTATAAATTGTGTTAAAAAAGGTCCATAAACTCTTAAATCAAGATTTTGTAAATTGTATAATAATAGGCTTAAATTATGAATCTATCTTGATCAAATACTGCTATCAAACTATCCAGTACCTACATTGTATAAAATAGTAAATCTAAAAACACAATTACCTGCACAAGATAATGATAAATAACTTCTAAATCAAATACAAATTGACGCTGAATTTGTTCTAAATAGAATACACCAAAATAATAAAATGTAATAAAAGACATTGCTAATGAATTGATTTCTATTGTAGAGAATACGCCCAGTCAATTTCCAGCAAAAAGATCAAGAATAGAAACAGGTAATTTTCAAAATATATCATTTATAATTTTTGTAGGATTATCTTATCTAATTGAATATTTTGTTTGAAATCAGAAATATTTTTCGAAATTGCAACCACCTAACCGACATTAAGTATTGCTTTATTTTAAAAAAGTCGAATATCTCTGGTTTTGTCTAGTTAACATTTTTTGCCAAAATAATTTCTATAAACTTTCTTATAAAATTTTATTTTACTTTAAAAATCATCAAATATGAATATTTTTTAGAAAATAAAACTTTTTATTAGTTCTATAAAAAAAGTTCATGTATCAGAAAAAATTTTGAATTTGAAAAATCTAATCTTATTTCAATATGTTTGTATATTTTTATATTTATATGTATTACTGTGTGAATGTGTGTGTGTGTGTGGGCGCGCGTAACCATCGTGTGTGTGTGTGTGTATGTGTGTGTGTCTGTATATGTGTGTGTGTGTGTGTGTGTGTGTGTGTGTGTGTGTGTGCGTCTGTGTGTGTGCGTGTGTGTGTGTGTGTGTGTGTGTGTGTGTGTGTGTGTGTGTGGGCGCGCGCGTGACCATCGTGTGTGTATGTAATGTATGTGTTTTTATGTGTATGTGTGATGTTAAATATGCATGTATATGTGTTTGTATGTTTGCTAATATGTGTGCATGTGCATGTAGACATTAAAAATCCAAGATAGCTTATGCGTGAGAGTTGGGGGTGTATTCGTATGTATATGTGTGTGTTTAAGTGAGTATATTTATGTGTATGCGTGTCTATAAGTATTTATGTGATCGTGTGTGTGTACGTAGGTGTTTGTCTATGTATGTGGGTTTGCATGTGTGTACGTGTGCATGTTTGTCTGTATCTGTATGTATACACGGAAAGAACTTTTTGTATGTTGGATGCCAAAGTGTGAGTGCGCAGTATACTAGAAGCTTACAGTAGACAGAAATACAAGAGTTAGCATTTTAAATTCCAATCAATATCGGCCGGTCGCGCATGCGCAGCTTTTAAATAACTGTTGATATTCAAAACGCCAACATTTTTATTGCTGTTTACTGCTAAGTATGATGCCGAAAACTCTATATGATATATAGAGTTTTCGGTCTTTTTTGTGCAACTGTCTTTTCTTTGAGAAACAAATTTGAAGATTATGAAGGCTGCTACTTACTGACAGTCTCAATCTTTGACAGTAACTGTAGCTATTTTATGTTTCTGTTATTAACCTGCAGGCGGCCGGGGTGATGCCGATCGGCATCATTAAATATTTTCAATGATTTGGCCACTTGAAAAATATATATTCTTTGTATGAACTTAAACGCAAAAAATTTACGAAGAAAATTTAAAATTTCCGAAAAAAACTCAAACATATCCAAAATTTTTGTGAGAATTCGGATTAAACATTGAGAGTATTTCAATTTGTTTCAATTTGTTACACTTTGTTTCATTTTGTTTTGTCTTTTTTCAATTTGTTACATTTTTGAAATGATAAGGAAAATTCAATTAATATCTGTAATAATTAGCCTTTTAGAATGTTTTAACTCGTCTTAAATTTTTCTGGTTCATTTCATTTTTCTTTATTCTTTCTATTTTATTGTATTTATTTTGTATGTTTTATTTAAAGTAACGAGAGAAAAATTGCCTTATATGAAAATTTTTGGTTGTTTTAAAAATATGAAAGGAAATGAAACAAACTGAAATGAATTGTAATAAATCGAAGCAAATCGAAACAAACTGCAACAGACTACAATATATTGAGTGTTTTGTCCAAATTCTTACAAAAATTTTCAATATACTTCAGTTTTTTATAATTTGTTTCAGTTTGTTTCAAATTTTTTCAAAACTTTTGGAATGATTTCAAAGATTTCATTTATTTTTCCGCCAGGGAAAGTATGAAAGTTTCACACATGCGTAATATTTTTAGTTTATATAGTTTATATTAATACCCTAGCAAAAAAAAGTGGAAGTAACTGGGAATATCTGTAAATAACTGTGAATAACTGGAAATGACTCTTGTAAACAACTGTCACAAACTATTCAGTTTGAGAAAGGAATAACAGTTAGCACCAGTTATTCCCAGTTATTCCTAGTTGTTTCCAGTTATTCATAGATATTCCCAGTTATTGCCAGTTTAGTTGAGAAATAAATTAAAAATTTAAAGGCATTAAAAAAGTTATAAAAATTATACTATAGCGAAATTGTAAATAATTGCAATTAACTGGGAATAACTGTTGATAACTAGAAAAAACTAAATAACTGGGAATAACTATTATTAGTACCTCTGATATTTATATTATTTTTCAACTTAACTGAAAACAACTTAAAATAACTAGAAATAACTGGGATTATCTGTAAATAACTGGGAATAACTGTTATTCCTGTCTCAAACTGAACAGTTTATAAGAGTTATTTCCAGTTATTCCAACTTATGCACAGATTCGATTTTCACTAGGGTATGAACAACTGGTCGTACATCTCTGTCCTTTTCTAACCAGAGTATTAATTATTTTACAAGAACTAATTGTAGCAAAAAATAAGAAGGAAACTCTATTTCATATCATAAAAAAATATCTTCTTTGTTGAGGAAGAATCAATTTTATCGGTTTGTTTTTCGAAGTTTTCTTAACGGCAGGCCGGAGTAGAACCTGATACCGACCGAGTAACAATTGAGTTGTTTGTTATTTACTCAAGTATTAATCGGTGTATCTTCAAAATAAAGGTTGATCGCAATAGATATTATTATTATGAATATCTATGCACAAGAAAAAAAAAATCTACCGATTTGTTTTTGAGAAAAGTAAGGAACGCCGAAGTAAAAGATTATGTTTATAATATTTTCGTGTTCCTTACTTTTCTCAAAAACAAAGCGATAGATTTTTTTTTTCTTGTGCATAAATATTTGTAATAATAATATCTATTGCGCTTAACCTTCAATTTGCAGATACACCGATTAATACTTGAGTAAATAACAAAAATGCCAATTAGACAAGGACAGCGAATCCGGCCTGCTCTTAAAAACGAATCGATAAAATTAATTTTTCCTTATCAAAGAAAATGATTTTTGTTATGATACGAGATGGAGCTCCCTTCGTACTTTCTACTGCAACTGTTAGTTTTTGCGAAACATCAATTATTTGATTAGAAAACGTAAGAGATATACGACCTACTCTTAATGTGATCTTAGCTAATGTATGCTTATTATAAATTGATGCAAATTTTAGAACTAAAGATTATCCTATCGGAAAGAGGTGGCAATTGTCCACTTTGGAGAACAGTCCAAACTCAACTATCAAGGCATCTAAGATTGAAACATAAGAATGCCAAGACCGTAAAAAAATTTATAAATCTCCAAGCACAGTGTACTACTAGACGTCAACTTATAAATGAAATTCGTACAAAAGAATTGCTAATGTTTAATAATATATACGGATTGACCATACCCGTACATCATAGAACAAAATCATAAAATAAAGAAGACAAGGAGGCATGTACAAAATGTAAAAATTACTTTTCAGTCACAAGTATTAAGAGACACGAAAAAAATGTGGTTCTTTTTATAATAAATAAACAGATATTATTTTATAAAATATTACTTTTTTTATGTACATCCTTATTATATTTTGTTTTTAATTCGTATCTACCTGAAGAGCTCTTCAAAGTTTACTTTGTAAATTAATTGATTTTATACTTAAAAGTGTTTGTGATTTTATTATCTTTATTATTATTGTTAGTTGTTTTTTGTCCCTGCAAACTGGATAAACGATAAGCTCCCTTACCTACGTGGGTATAAAAAACGAACATACTATTTTGATATAATATCCAAGCTGAGATTTTTTGCAGATGATAAAACGTCATTTTCTAACAAGCTAGACTGTTTTAGAATGTTTATAAATAATAAAATAATTGGCTTCTGTAAATAGTTGTTTCTACTTAAGACTGAAAAATTTATTAAAATGAAACTTTGTTTTTGCCACTAAAGAGTCAAAAACAGAAATTGGTAAAATGTTATGTTTTGTTAAACAATAGTATATTATGCGTCGAGGGGAAAAAGTAGGTTGTTTGCTCCCGCGTAGTTGCGGCCCAAGAGTTCGCAAGGGGCGCATTTACGTGGGGGTAAAAATCCTACTTTTTACTTGAGTGCAATGTACATTTTTTCACATCCCCAGCTGAATGTTCGTTCACACAAAATCATTCAAGTATAAATTAAAATTGATGCATAAAAAATCTAGAATCACATATATATAATTCGTATAAAATTCATTTCCAAAAGCACACATTTATAAAACAAGAAATAATTATTCATTAAAAATCGTGTAAATCAGATAATATTTGAAAGATTTGGTAAAAAAACAAATGATGATTAAAAATCACTCGTATTTGAATTACTATTGCCGGTTCACATTTCAAACAAATGTAAAGTTCTAATCGTATATTTGGAAAAAAATTTTGATAAATTATAATTATTTAATCAAATAAATTATTGATTTTGATAATTGGATTTCATTTAATGAGATCAATATTTAATAAAAATTTGTTATTGAAACAAATATTAGATTGAGATAATATATTGTTATATATTTCTAGCAGTCTTTTTACTTGAGTGTACAGTTGCGTATATGTATACACTATATACTCGCGCATGCGCATATCGTTAAAAACAAGGACTGAACGTAGCATTTCTTTTCCTGTTCAGCGGAAAAGAAATATGAACTTTACGCTGGAGGATGTGAAAAAATGAATTTACAATGTCCAAAAATAAAAAAAAAATAATGATTTTCAGAGACATTTTTTTCTACTAGAGACTTGGAAATTTTTAACGATTATCTGACTTTGTTTTTGCCACGTAAAATAAAAAATCGAAGCAAAGTTATTAATTTTTACAGAACTAGATTTTCATAGAATGTCTAGAAACAAAAAGAATGAAATTCAAAAAATTTATTTCCATTATATGTACTTTTATATTTACAGTATACGGACTTCGAATTTTCATGAACTTGATTGCATGAGATCTCACGTAAGGTTTGGCAGTAGGATACATGGACTTATCAAAATCACTAACATCTATAGGTTCAACTTTTTTTAATTTATGTAAGTGCTTTGTCAAAAAATCTCAAATGAGATCTCAAATGAAACTCAAATGAGATCTCATGTCAAAATCTCATTTCACAATATTTATTTTTGGATGAAATATCTCAAATGAAATTTCAAATGAGATCTCATGCCAAAATTTCATTTCACAATACTTTTTATTTTGGCATGTTTGGAATCATCGATTAAGGATTATTTTTAAAAAATTTTCCAGGTCTGAATTTTTTAAAAATAGTCCTCACTCGATGGTTCTAAATATTCCAAAATAAAAAGTATTGTCAAATGAGATTTTCTCAAATGATGATCTCATTTGAGGTTTCATTTGAGATCTCATTTAAGATCGCATTTGAGGTATCATTTGAAATCTCATTTGAGATTTTTAAAAAAAGTGTCTATATGAGAAGTTTTTTAATTAATGTGTTTATTAGATATTATTTTCAAGAACTTGAAATGGATACATTAATTGATAAATTAAAATCTTTTCGAAATAATCGATTCGGATAATTAAAATTTTTTTTTCCATGATTGAATAGGTTCCGAACAAGAAAGGCAAGACATTTCAATGAGAATCTCAGAAAAATTTACAAAACTTGCTTCAAATTAGAAACTGATGTAGTTATAGAAAAGTGGACTCCATGTAGTATCTGCGAACAATGTCGTCAAATGCTTTGTAAGTGGAATAAAACAAAAGAAGATGACAAAGTTAAATTTAATAGCCCAATGGAATGGTATCAACCAGACAGAAGAGAGGATTATTACTTCTGTAATACCGAAATTATTGGAATTAATAGTAAAATTAAAGCAACAGTGAATTATGCTGATGTTATTTCTGTAAAAAGACCTATCGAAAAATCGGGAAGCGATGAAGAGCTCGATCTTCTTGAGAGGCTATCTATTGAATCAGATACCAACGATGAAAAAAATGATGAAGAAGACAACGAAGTCAGTGGCGGCATTGATGGGGGTGGAATTGATAATAATGACTTAAAAGATGAATCGTATGAAAACTATAGTGATGAAGAAATTGAAAATGATGATGATGATGATGACGATGACGATATTTTCCTTCCAGCGGGCCAAAAAGACAAAAGCGTAAAGTTATGGACTCAAGATAAACTAAACGACCTAGTTAGAGAGCTTAACTTACCTAAAGATGGAGCAGAACATTTAGCTTCAGCTTTAAAAGGCATGAATCAGTTGGCAAAATCTAATAAAGTATCTTTTTACAGAACAAGAAGCAAAAGTTTCGAACCATACTTTGAAGAAATGAATCATAATGGTGATAAAATAGTATATTGTAAAGACGTAAAAGGTTTAATGAATGAAATTAAACCTAATGTGTATAAAGACGAAGAATGGAGATTGTTCATAGATTCATCAAAAAGAAGTTTAAAAGCCGTATTACTACACAATAGCAACCACTATGCCTCAGTTCCTATAGCGCACTCCACTACAATGAAGGAAACATACGATAATCTCAAAATTATAATACAAAATATTCAGTATGATAAGCATAAATGGCGGATATGTGGTGATTTGAAAGTTTCTGGAATATTGTTAGGACAGCAGTCTGGATTTACAAAGACGCCATGTTTCTTGTGCTTATGGGATAGTAGAGACCGTGCAAAGCACTATACAAATCATAAATGGCCTGAAAGAAAATCTCTCGAAGTCGGAAAGAGTAACGTTATAGCTACTCCATTGGTTGATCCGAAAAGAGTTCTCATTCCTCCATTGCACATAAAACTTGGTGTGATGAAACAATTCGTTAAAGCTTTAGATAAAGATAGCCAGTGCTTCAAATACTTGGAAAGTAAATTTCCAAGTAAATCAGATGCAAAATTGAAGGAAGGTATTTTTGACGGTCCTGAAATTAGAAAAATGATGGCTGATGACCAGTTCATTAGTTCCATGACAAACATTGAGAAAGCTGCATGGCTTAGCTTTAAGGAAGTTACTGAAAACTTTTTGGGTAATCGCAGAAGCCCAAATTACAAAGTAATTGTATCTAAAATGGTTGAGAACTATGGGAATATGGGTTGTCTAATGAATTACAAACTACATTTTCTGCACAATCACTTGGATAGTTTTCCTGAAAACTGTGGCGATTATAGCGAAGAACAGGGAGAGCGTTTTCACCAAGACATTAAAGAAATGGAGAAGCGTTATCAAGGTAGATGGGATGCTAGTATGCTGGCCGACTACTGCTGGGTGTTGAAAAGAGATTGTAAAACTACTGGGAAAAAACGTAAAAGGAAACCTTTGCACCGATCATTTGATGAGAAACGTGTAAGGTATAGTAAGAAAAAATAAATGGCATGAAGTTTGGTTTGTTTTACAAGAATTTTGTCGATTTTACCTTCAAATAACCTTCACTATGAGGTGATGGAGTCAAACGGACCACGGATTCGGATTCGGCGACCCCAAAAACATATATGTATACTGTTAAACCTTGGTTGCCGTTAATTTTGGAAATTTGACCTTGACCTGACCTTGACCCTAAGGTTATGGGGTCAAATGGACCACGGATTCGGAATCAGCGACCTCAAAAACATACATGTATACTGTTAAACATTGGTTGCCGTTAATTTTGTAAATTTGACCTTGACCTGACCTTGACCCTGAGGTGATGGGGTCAAATGGACCACGGATTCGGAATCAGCGACCTCAAAAACATATATGTATACTGTTAAACCTTGGTTGCCGTTAATTTTGTAAATTTGACCTTGACCTGACCTTGACCCTGAGGTGATGGGGTCAAATGGACCACGGATTCGGAATCAGCGACCTCAAAAACATATATGTATACTGTTAAACCTTGGTTGCCGTTAATTTTGTGAATTTGACCTTGACCTGACCTTGACCCTGAGGTGATGGGGTCAAATGGACCACGGATTCGGAATCAGCGACCTCAAAAACATATATGTATACTGTTAAACCTTGGTTGCCGTTAATTTTGGAAATTTGACCTTGACCTGACCTTGACCCTGAGGTGATGGGGTCAAATGGACCACGGATTCGGAATCAGCGACCTCAAAAACATATATGTATACTGTTAAACATTGGTTGCCGTTAATTTTGTAAATTTGACCTTGACCTGACCTTGACCCTGAGGTGATGGGGTCAAATGGACCACGGATTCGGAATCAGCGACCTCAAAAACATATATGTATACTGTTAAACCTTGGTTGCCGTTAATTTTGTAAATTTGACCTTGACCTGACCTTGACCCTGAGGTGATGGGGTCAAATGGACCACGGATTCGGAATCAGCGACCTCAAAAACATAAGGTATACATGGTCTGGTCCGTGGGTTTTGACATTTTTTTTTTGTGTGGCTGTGTTATTAAATCGGCGTTGTAATTATTTTTGTTATTATTATTCTTTTTTTTTCTAATAAATGCATAAAAAAGAAATAATTTAAGTTTAAACCAAATTGTCGTGTTTAAACTTAATCACCAGTCTGCAGTACCCATCCTGCTTTCTCTCATAACATTGTCACTTACTAGGAGAGTGTCACACCTCCGGATCACGGATTTTGCTCAAACTTCGGGATAAGTTTTCAGATGATAAAATATGGAAAAAGCTAAAGTTATAGTCACAAACACTCAATATTTTCCTAGCTACAGGCAATTAAAGAAAATCACTGAAAAGTTACTAGATTTTTAAACGCATATAGTTCTTTAGC
Organism: Anastatus disparis; assembly: GCA_017163975.1. Taxonomy (NCBI): domain Eukaryota; kingdom Metazoa; phylum Arthropoda; class Insecta; order Hymenoptera; family Eupelmidae; genus Anastatus; species Anastatus disparis. The sequence goes on along the minus strand of JAFFSR010000383.1, from coordinate 11,906,036 downwards.
ATTCATAGCTACAAGCTTGAAACATTTTTTAAATTAAAGCTGAGCTCAAATCCTTTTAAATTAGTAGTTATAGCATGTAAAAATATTATTTTTTCCCAAAGTTAGAGCGTGATAAACATTGGACCTGATTTTTCTTTTAAAAACATTAATTAATAATAAAAGCTGAAATTAGGTCCAATCTTTATTACGCTCTAACTTTGGGAAAAAATAATATTTTGATAAGCTGTAACTACTATTTCGAAAGGATTTGAGCTCAGCTTCAATTTAAAAAAAGTTTCAAGCTTGTAGCTATCGACGCTAAAGAACTACATGCGTTTGAAAATCTAGTAACTTTTTTAGTGATTTTCTTTAATTGCCTGTAATTAGAGAAATATTGAGTATTTATGACTATAACTTTAGCTTTTTCCATATTTTATCATCTGAAAACTTATCCCGAAGTTTGAACAAAATCCGTGATCCGGAGGTGTCACACTCTCCTAGTTAGTGCGTAAGAATAGGTTAGCTTTGTATAACTTATTTATATTTAATTCTTTTACTTAATGCAGTTTGATTATTAATATTTCATTCTTACTTTTAAATATTTAGTTACAATTAATTTCTTTCTTTATCTTAATTATTTTTATTAATTTCTTAATTTAATAAAATAAAGTTGGGTTAGCTTAGTATGTAAGTCTATTTGAACTTTGGCCTCCGAGAATCAACTATCTAAAGGGCCCTGTAAAAGTCTTACGCCTACGACATCGAGATCTAACTGAAGCAAAAAAGACAAACGTTACAACTAAACGACGCACACAAAAAGAAACAACACGAGCTAATTCCAGGTGAATCGCCCAATGAATATGCCTAAGGGAATTAGTCCAAGAACTGCCGCGTTTTTATCGGTTGCGATCCAGAACATTTGTAGGCGCCAACTTCAAGCAATATTTTCATAAAGCTATTCGTGAAAATCACTGCGAGCTCATGGAATAGCTGGGTTATAAACCAGTTTTAAGTGAGAGATTATATTTAATAATATACAGAAATTTCTTTTGGGGCTTTTTGAGTACTTAAAAATACAAATCAACTCTTTCCTAGAAGGGAATGAAATAATGAGTTTTTTTCGAAATTTTGTTGCTTATCAACGTTGAGAACTTTAAACTCATTCAAACTGGCTGTCAAGGGAACAGCCCTCACAGCTCCTACGATTACTCTTCAATTTATAGAAATGCTACTCTATTGAAATTATAAATCAGATGGATAGCATTATATATTTTAGTAGTTTGAAAGCTTCTGGAGGTATATTAAAAAATAATTGAGAAGTTACATATTAAAGTACTGGACGCAGGTGAAATTGCAATTTTACCGGTATCTAGTTATTGGGTAGTACCATACTTAAGAGTCGGCCGTATCGCTCTGTCCTTGTCTAATCTAAATTTTCGTTATAATAAATAAATTAAATATTTATATACAAATTTAAGGGGTGAGCGCAATAGCGCATAAGACGAGCAAACGATTCTATTTTATGAAAAAATATCAAATTTTCATTATCTTTCAAGTTAAGTACGAAACGGAAAATATGAGGTTGTGTTTGACTGTGTTTTCCGTTTCGTACTTTACTTGAAAGATAATGAAAATTTGATATTTTTTCATAAAATAGAATCGTTTGCTCGTCTTTTGCGCTATTGCGCTCACCCCTCAAATTTGTATATAAATATTTAATTTATTTATTATAACGAAAATTTAGATTAGACAAGGACAGAGAGATACGGCCGACTCTTAAGGGGTATCAAGGGGCTGGGATACTTACCTTATGTTATATTTTGGTAGTTTTATTATAATAATGGTAATATTAATCAAAACAAAAGGAATATGAACAAAAATGTATAGGAATCAAAAGCTTTTACAAGAAGCATTAAGACTCACTAGTAATCAGTTTAAAAATACCTTTTTTTTCATTAGAATTATCTTCAGAGTCAGGCTTATTAATTTCTTTTTCGTATACATCCTTAGAATCATGCGAATCTGTTTTCTTCAATATTATATCATCTAATTTATGTGATCTCTACGGTTCCCTGTGGAAGTACTTCTCTGTAGTATTTGTCATGAGTTGCTTGAGAGTGAAATAAATATCTTATCAGTAATTTTGAATGTTGTCCATTCGTTGTTCTTTTATACTGGGTTGCTATGAATTTTCTAAAACCTGTAGCCGTGACGTTAGTAACATTTTCGAATTTTTTGTATTTCGTATCACACAAATCAACCAATTTTTTCATGATCAAGCGACCATCCAAATGTTCATTTTCTTCCATACCAGGAAAAATATACAAATGTTGATTTTTCGTAGATACACCTACTTTAGATCTATTTTTTATCATCAAATCAAGTATCATTTCATCTTTTATATCAAGATACACACGGCCATCAAGGCCTTCTGTTTTTTTTATCTGTGAGATTCATCACTGAGAACTTCAGAGCTCGCTTTTTTTTCTTATTTGTCAAGCTTTTGAAATGTGAACTATCCTGGTTCGTAATAGTTCTATTTTTATAATCATCTAGGCAAGGTCAGTTATTGCTGGATTTAATCGTTTTATTACAGTCACAAACGTCCCGAGCGTTCGACCATGTGTGGCAATTAAAACATCTTGATCACGGACATCGTACGCGATTACTCGGACACTATCCGAGTAATCGCGAAGGCGCCTTTTCTTTTTTTTACAGTTCGAATTATTAAAGTTTGAAGTTCCAGCCTCGTTATGATTTTCAATGTTATTAGAACCGTCAATAATAATCCAAATCAAACCCTCTATCTTTTGGTTTGCTGTTAGAGGGTTCGATTATATTTTTTGCGTATAGCTTCTATATCTGATGTGAATAATTTGTACGATTCGTTGAAGTATTAAAAATTTCACTTGGATCAATATCAAAATATGGATCAGAATTCATTTCATTAATTTGAGATTCAATTTCGAGACTGCAATCGTTTGAATCGTCTTGTTAAGAAAATATCATGCTTTTTTCTTTTTGCAATGTAAATGACAATTCCAAATCGTTTTTATTTATATATGCAACTCTCAAAATTTCTGGTGACTTTTCATGACTTGTGTTGGGATTATTTATAGAAGAGTCAGGAATACTTTGAATTGGAATTACACTTGGAGGATGGGACCTCGCATAATTATTAATATTTTTCAAAACTTCCATGGGTATTGATTCAAGTCCCAGTTGTACACGACAATCTTGAAGGTAATCTATTTTTACATCAGTATTGTAATTGATTTTTAAAAAAAATTTCAAAATTGTTGCCCATTTAAATATTTTATTTCACTGTAATTATTATTTAAAAATCATTTAGGATTCAAAAACAAACATAGAGCTGCTAACTGCATAGGCAAAATGCTTCCTCATAAACCACTCAAAACTTTTCATAATCAGCAAAAATTTTGAGAGTGATAATGAAAAATGGTATGTAATCATTCTGCACCTTGCAACACGCTCTATTTTTTTATCTTACAGCCGAAATACTTTTGTTGTAATATGTAAATGTAGCGTCTTTGATATGTATGCGTATCACCATCCGTCGGTAAATGCGTACTCGACCATACATACGATACAGCAAATCAGCTGAGAAAGAGAGGCTCTAGTCGAGCTCAAGCACTCTGTTGAACAGAGTCTAGCAAGCGCCATGTAGCGATAAAGACAAGCTCTTTACAATCGTCTGTGTAAAGAAAGCTGAGCCATTTATAACAAACTAGATTAATAATTACTGTACTTAACATAATTTAGAATACATATCAACCAATTTAATATTATAAAAAAGGTGTTTTCTTTCCGATCCCGGAACACAAAACTTCTATTCCCAACATGGTACACTGAAAAAAAATTATGGTATACTCTACTAGATAACCTAGTAATGACTACTAGATCTAATTAGAACTATACAATCTAGTAGCGCTTACAAGTCAGGCAACTGGTAATGTCTACACTGATAGACCTTTAAGAGACAGGCAATATTACCAGATTCAAGCGTCGTTATTTCGTCTAAGAACGACGCTGTTTTTCATAAGAAGGAATACAATCGGCTTAAGCACAAGGCGACTCATATGTAAGTGAACGGCTCTCTTAGCTGTAAGAGCGCATAGCTCTTATATTCAAAGAAGCGGATTTTGTTAATACTGACAGACCAAAATTGAAAAAAATTATCCGATAAATTGCGGCGCTCATTCGTAAGAGCTGCGAGCTCTTGCGTAGGAGCTGCAAGTTCTTAACGAAAAAGCTTGCACATCTTAAGGTAAGCTAGCCTACGAATTTCATTTAAGGCCGCGGCAATTATATGAGATAGAGCATCGTTCTTAAAGGTCTATCAGTGTACTAGTCAAAAGATTGGTAGTGATTCATGGAATAATTTGGTTTATATGTCCACATAGATGCGTTTGCTCAAAGTAATTCTTTGCGAACTTAATTGTTATTTAGCATACGTTCAAAGAGAGAGTAATAAATATATTTCGTTATAAATTTATTATTTGTAATCAAATTTAATTCAAAAATATTTTCTCAGAATTTAATAATTTTTGAAATCTTTTCTTTTACCTTAACCTCAATTTTCAATGAACAAAAATCAATATTCTATTAGTTTGATTTAGTTTTATTATTAAATTCTATATTTAAAATTCATATTTATTCAACTAAAACATAATATATTACAAACCAATATTTCAATGCATTTAAAAATATAAAAATAATGAAATAATTTATGAACAATATCAAAGAATAGTTTTTTTATGATCTGCATAACTGAATGTATGAGTTTTCGGAATTTTCATTAGCTTTTCAAAATTATGAAAATGGCTTTAATTACAATGATTTCTTACGACTTTTCAAGAAAATACTATACTATTATATTATTTCAACCTACCATATTTATAAATTAATTTTAATTCTTAAATTAATACATACTTTTCAACAAAGATTTGCTTATTAAAATAACAAAAATGATGTTCTACACTGAGAAAAAAACATAGTTGGCTTTATTGCGTTCTCTAGTAACTAACTTTTATTATTATTAAATATTCTTATTTCATCTACTTTCGTTTGTAGATTATAACAATATGCAAATTAATAGTATAATTTATTATATAGATTTTGAGGTTAAGATCTATTCATCATGTGCTACTGAATGCCGACCAGAGAATCTAGTTGTATTTACTATGTTACCGTAGTAAACGAGAGAAATAGTACATTGGTTAAGCTCATCGATCTTAACGTAGTAAAGCCAACTATGTTTTTTTCTCAGTGTATTACATTATTGCTTTCTCATAGAGAAAGCATTGTATCGATAGAAAATTTTTTTTTCTATTTTTTCATTAATTTGTACATATTTAGACTCAGGGAGTCAAAAAAAGTGGTTTCCAGAAAATGTCTGTTTGTATGTGTGTGTGTGTGTGTGTGTGTGTATGATTTCAGTACGCCAATAATATCTCGAGAACTACTCGATGGATTTGCTTCAAATTTTGCATGCAATTTAGTTTTTTGTCTAACTAGGGAGAAGCTATTGAAAATTGATCTTCTCAGCTTAGTTGTTTTTTAGAGCCATTTTAAGAATTTTAAAAAAATTTTGATTTTTCATTTTTTTGGTATTTTACCTAAACTACTCAAAGAATTTGCTTGAAAATTTCTATAGACATTATTTGCGAATGTTAAAAGAAGAAAAACTTTTACCAACTGATTTTCTTAGCGCACTTTTAATTTTAGAGCATTTTCAAAATTTTGAAAACAAATTTTTTTTTCCATTTATTTTTTATTTTACGACAACTATTCGATAGATTTGCTCCTAAATTTGTATGCAAGTTATTCGCTATTGTCTAAAGACAACAAGCTTTGGAACACTTATTTTCTTAGCGTAGTTTTAATTTTAGAGCATTTTGAAAATTTTGGAAAAAATCTTTATTTTTCATTTTTTTTCTATTACATAAAAACCATTCGATAGATTTGCTCGAAAATTTTTATGGAAATCATTTGCAATGGCCTAAATAAAACAAGCTTTGAAAAACTTATTTTCTTAATGCAGTTTTAATTTTAGAGCATTTTGAAAATTTTGAATAAAATTTTTCTAATTTTTTTTATATTTTACGTAAACTACTCGATGAAGGAGCTTCAAATTATGTATGGGAATTATTTATGATTGTCAAAATAAAATGAACTTTTAAAAACTCATTTTCTACGGCTAATTCGGCATACATATAATTGCAAGGCTGAAAGTCAGGCATATTATTAATTTTCAACGTAAATTGATTCTTTCCGAATTTTTTTTAATTTTCCAATAGAAACAAAGAAAACAACGGAAGGGTCCAATGAAAGTTCAGGATTTTAAAACATTTGGAAAGAATACATTAACGGTTACATAACTTTTTTCGCAAAGTTAAAAAAATTTGCATACATAAGTGTTAAATATTTGCGCTGGCTGATCATAACTAGATTACTATAAAACAATAAGTAGACATTACACCATCTACTTAATGAAACTAATACTAGAGCATCTGGTAAACAGTTTTAGAAATTATGGTAATGGCCACTAGTCGCCTATTGTATCCAACGCACCGAATCACTTCTAGTACGCTTCACCATAATTTTTTTTCAGTTTAGTTAAACGTGGTTGAAGGTATGCAAATAAAAAAAACGTGGTTGAAAAAAGTAAAAATACGTGGTCAAGAAAAAATAAGAAAACGTGGCCAAGATAAAAATAAAATAAAAGAATGTGGTTCGACAAATAGAAAAAACGTGGTTAGTGAAGCAAAAACGTGGTAGATTATTTGAGTCAAAAAAGATAACTAAAAGACAAAAGTAAAGTGAAAAATATATAGAAAAGTGAAAAGGAAAGATTATTGTTAATCAAGAGAAAGAAAAAAAGAAGAAAATTAAGCCAAAAATACGTTCGATGCAAACGGATTAAAAATTGAAGCCACGTGGTCGCAAAAAGTCAGGTTAGAAGGAAATTATTTTGAGGTCAGAGCATGTGTTTGAAAGATAAAAGGAAAGAAAAAGAAAACAAGTGAAAAAAAAGGTAAAAAAATAATAAATAATAAGAAGATAGTGAATAATAATTTTGAAAAAAAATAGACTATACGAGAAAATTGAAAAAGTGACAAAATAAAAAAGATTAAAAACGTGAATTTACTGAGAAAATTAAAAAGTGAACTCAATAAAATAATTAATAAGAAAATTAAAGAAAGTTTAATGAAACAGACAAAGACTGAAAATATAGTGCTCATTAAAGAAGAAAGAAATCGTTTAAGAAAAGTTTTCCTCAAAGAATTGAAAAAAGTGTTAAGTGCAATAAAGGAAATTGATAAAAATATAAAATTAGAAAAAGAGAGAGAAATGGCTAAACAAGTGAAAATTGATGATGTTTATATTCCCATTTTTGATGGATGCAATTATTCAAGCTGGGAATTCAGATTATTGAATATTTTAGAATATAAAGAGTGTAAAGAGCAAGCAACAAGAGAATTAAATGCAGCAGATAATGAAGATGCTTGGAAAAAAGCAAATTTAAAGGCAAAAAATATACTGATAAGCTCGATATTAGATAAACAATTAGAGTATATAAGAGAATGCAATACAACATTTCAAATGTTAAAAAAGCTAGACGGTATGTATTCTACAAAATCTACAGTTCTACAAATAATATGTAGAAGTAAATTAGAAGATGTAAAATTGAAAAATTATGATAAAGTTAAAGACTATTTTGTAGATTTTGAACAAGCCTGTAATAAGTTTAAAGCAGCTGGTGGAATTTTAAATGAACAAGAAAAGATAAGATATATAATAAAAGCGCTGCCGCCCAGTTACATCTTTATTGGTGACTTTATAGATGTCATACCAAAAGAGCAAAGGACAGTAGAATACGTAAAGTCCAAAATTCAAGAGAAAAATATGACAAAACCTAAAAGTGAAAGTAAAAGAAATGTCAGCACTTTCAGCATAAACACAAAAGGACAATGTTTTAATTGTGGGAAAGAAGGCCACACCAAGAAAGATTGTTGGGGAGCACCACAATTCAACTAAGGCAGAGGAACGCATACCAGTCAAGGTAGAGGAGCCTACTACAACAGAGGTCGTGGTCAACGAGGATTTCAACGAGTATCTCCACGATCAAATTCAAAGGGGTATTCACAGCGAGGCTATGGACAGAACAGATCAAGTCAGCCAAGAGAAGAATCTTCTAATCAACGTAACGACAACCATAATGCAGAATCATGGGTAACAATGGTAAACCATAATGAAATAAAAGAAATTGAAATTTAAGAAGGTAAAAATAAAAATGAAATAAACTGGCATTTAGATAGTGGTTGTACTGACCATATAGTTAACAATGATAGTTATTTTGAAAAATTTATTGTATTAAAAGAGCCGGTTAATGTGAAATTGCCAGATGGAAAAATTTTAAAAGCTACTTAAATTGGTAATATTATAATGTATTTTAAAACTTATTATTATGAAAAGAAAGTTGATCTTAAGAATGTTTATTAAGTAAAAGAATTAAGTAGAAATTTGTTAAGTTTTTTCTAAAATAACTGTAAATAACACAATTGTATCGAGAAATCAAACAGCAAAAATTTCTAATAAAACTAGAGAATTAGTAGCTGTAGCAGAAAAAATAAATAATTTGTATTTAATGAAAAGCTTTATAGATAAATATAATGAACATGTTTATGCAAATACGGTAAAATTAACAGATAAAGAAAAATGGCACAGAGCATTAGGCCATGTAAATTTTCAATATTTAAATAAATTAGTTAATGAAAAATTATTAAATGGTTTACCAGATAAATTAGAAAATAATAATATGAAATGTGCAAACTGTATTCAAAGTAAAATGCTAATGCACCGTTTCAAAATAAGAAAACTAGATCTACTAAGATTTTAGAATTAATTCATAAAGATTTAAATGGTCCACACAGCACAGCTGGTTATAGTTGAGAAAGATATTTTTTAACGTTTATAGATGATTATAGAAAATGCAGTAGAGTTTATTGTATTAAAAGTAAATCTGGAACAGCAGGATGTTTATAGAATACGTAAATTTAGTTGAAAATCAATTTAATAAAAGAGTGAAAAAGCTACAATGTGATAATGGTAAAGAATATTTAAATCAAGAAATTTATTAATTACAAAGGAATTGAATCATTACCTTGTCCACCCTACGTCCATGAATTAAATGGAGTAGCGGAAAGATTTACTAGATCAGCCATGGATACAGGCAGATGTTTACCCTGTTATGAAAAAGCAGCTGATAAGCCCGCTGATAAACAAGCTGATAAATCAGATGATAAATGAGATGATAAAGCAGCTGATAAATCAGGTGCTGATTTGGCCGCTAATCGCAGTTGATATATCAGCTGCTTTATCAGCTGATTTACCAGCTGATTTTTCATAAAATATATTTTCTTTATAGTAAATAATAAATTATGTTATGTGCAATAAATATGGATATTTAAATATTTTATAAAATATTTCCATCAAAAATATTAAATAATAAATAAAATAACTTTATATGAGGAAAGGATTTAATTTTTTTATTCTTATAGGAAATAAAATTGTAAAAAACGTATTTATATTAAGAAAAATTTTATTGAAAAATACAAAATCTTTAACAGTTCTACTTTAGGTAATTTTTTTTCTGTTAATATGTACATATGTATCTTGTCTTTAATTCTAAATACAATACATTTGAAAATAATTTTTTTAATAGTGGAATAAATTTGGCGTTGGACAAATATATTCTTCATTGTCTATTTTGATATAAACACAGATGGTATCAATGTCATGAGTTGGAATACTAATTATTCGTTCGTTCACAGATGTAATTTTTTGCATTTGTCTGTAATTTCTGTTGAAACAATCTTCTGATTGAACAACTTGACACAAAGTATATTCTTTATTTTCTTCATCTATAAAAAAACAATTTATTTTGACAAATTTATTATTATTTAATTGAGCAAATGAATCATTTGTTCTTCGATTTTCAATAGTTGAGGCAGTATATAAGCATCCATCTTTTATTATTCTTTCATAAGACTTCGAATTTTCTGATAAATTTAAATGATTGATGACATCAATATCTAAATCATATCCCCTACCTAAATAAGTAATGTTTGATATTTTTGTTATATATTTTGCTTTAGCGTAAAGCGTATCAGAGCAGTACATTTTGACTGCATCACTAGCTTCTTTAAAAACATTTTCTGATAGTATTCTAATATTGTGATTCATACGAACAAATCGAAGTATTTGCTGTGGAACGCCCTTAGCACATTTTACTGCTTTTAACAACTGATAATTTCCGGATTCAAATGGGAAAGTAGAATGTGCCCAAAGTGGGCCCCAATTGAAAACACTGTGTGTAATATGTAACATTACATGAACGTTATAAGTCATCGCGTTAATACCAAAATATTCTTCTGTTTTTGACACGAATTCATGTAACATTTGATCTGCTTCATCTAGTTCGGTGATGTGAATGTCTCTTTTAAGCAAAATATATAAACTTTGCACGAAAAGCAACCAATAATCAAAAATTTTTTCATCTATGTACTTTGAGAATAGTGGCGCACTATAATATAAAATAAAGTTTTCCCACTCACGGGCTTTCCAATCGTTTCTCATTTTCAAACTTCGCGTTAAGCGAGATATCATATGTGGAACGGCGATACTTTCCAGTTTAGAGTCAAGTCTATTAATTATTCTTTCAGATAGATTTTTCAAAATAAGTTCTGTAATTTGTCTTCCAACTCCTTCCAAACAGGAGTGCAAATACTCGGATCAAATCCTTTGATAATATCAAAATGATATAAATTAATAAGAGGCGATGGATACTTTATACCTAAGATAGGATTTCCAGGTGAAACACGAAGCATTATATCAATGGTACTGTCTTTATCCCGAGGGTCTGGAATGTCTTGAAGTAAAGAATATCGTATACTACCTCCAGAAAAGACTCCAGGATGCAAACACCAGTTGCATCCGTAATTACCATTGAATTGCTTTATGCCCTGCATAGGAGCTCGAGCCACAGAGTCGACACAACATTCAAGAACATACGGTTTGATCCAAGTAACTCCTTCATTAAAAGTGCATTCAATGCCGTTTTCTGACAATTTATTTATAACATCTACGATCGGTTCTAAAAATACGGGCATGTTCGGTTTCTTTTTGTTAAACCACAATCCACAAACTATTAAATTGTTTATTCTATCTTGAGGTGGTATTTCGTTGAGCATCAAAAATATTGGCCAAATTGAATATTTCGAGCATTTAAATTTTTGTGCTCCATCTGTGTTGAAAGTCAAAGTGACATACTTCTGTTTATCAGTTTTCGGTAATGATTGGACAAATTCTCGATAGAGTTTGCCATCGTAAATATCTTTTATGTGACCCGCACAGTGTTGCCTTTTCTTTACTACATAATTGTAGTAATTTTGATGAATTTTCAATAAATCAGAAATTTGTTCCGAAGGGTCTATTGTAATAAAAAAATTGTCATTACTTCTGACTGACAAATTTAAAGTAACTTTACATGAAGAACAATTTGTCACTTGTAATTTACCATATTTACCAACGTAATTGGAACAAATTGGACAAACCGCATGGAATTCAGCGTCATTTTTTCCACTTAAAATATTATCTATAAAATATTGACTGTCGGGTAATATTGGCTCCGCAAACATCGTATTAAATAATTTGAATAAATTTGTTAAAGCAGTTAAAGATAAGCTATTGGCAACACTGTATTTTAAAATCATTAGAGTCATTTCTCCAACCGTGGTATCTATAGGAGCAGATATTTTTTTACTAAAATTTTCATTGCTCATAAAATCATAAATGTTTTTTAATTTGTTTGATTTTGGCAAGTTGCGTTCTTCCATATTCTCATCAGTTGAATTGAAATAGCTATCGTCATCTTTTAAATTTGAACGTATACCTCTGTTTATCTCAGCGAAGAAAGCCTACAAATAAACATTTTTATTAAAACTTTTCATTTGTTTGTATTCATAGGGAACATCTATAAAATACGTTCATCTTGTATTGAAAAGAGGGGAGATCGAAAGTTGATACCGTGTCGAGGGGGATTAGGGTGTTATACAACAGCGTGACATATTTTTAATGTAAATGTGTCAAGCAACATAAAATAAATTGATATTATAGTTAATATTATTAATTTTTGTTTTTGGAAAAAATTTTTCTTATTCTTTAACCGTAAAATTAATTTTTATTTTTTAATTAAATAAAGATTATTATGATACCGAAGTTAATTAAAAAAAAATGTTATTTTGAATTCCTGAGTGCTGTTACCTTTGATAAATCATTTTCAGAAGTTTATCAAAATGCTTATTGAATCAGTAGTTAATGTATTTTTATTAATAAATAACAAAATATTATCTGTAAATATATTAATTTTTTGAGCTTGCTTGATGGAGGACTAAAAATGTTCAAAAAGATATATATTTAATTATATGTAATAGTTTAAAAAATTTATTTTAAATCAATGTTTGCAATATTATTTTGATAGGTTAATATATTTGAATATTCATTTGTTTTTGGAAAAAACTTTGAAGAAACTACTTTTAAAAACACATGTTGATTATTTATATAAATTAGTCAAATACGTTGCATTAATAAGGGCAGAGGGGTCAATGAACTTAAATTTGCGCCACGTATTTTATGGATGTTCCGATACAAAAATGTACAACTTACGTCATTTTCTGAGTTTAAACTTTGAATTAATTCATAATTAATACGTTGTACGTTATCCACATGTTCACATTGCGTTTTATTTTGAACCTGAAAAATTATAATTTAAAATTTAACAGGAAAAACATTATTTCATTATTTTTTTTTTAAAGAAAATGAAGATTTTGTTATTAAATAACATCAATTTTTATGTAATTAACATGAGGACTTGAAAAGTGTTAAACAAAATTTGTTGAATAAGTAAAATAATTTAGTAGATTTAACTTTTGCTTATCATTGTTTGATCCAAATGAAATTAAAATGCAAGAAAATGTAAAAAAATAGCGTATTAATTTGGATTATTTAAAATTTTTTCATTTTTTTATAATCTAAGATCGTCCTTTTTTCATTATTTAGAAAAATTGTTTTTAATACATTTTTTTAAACATGAATATAAGAAAAAAATGAAAACTAACGAAAAATATACTTTCTCTTACCTACATACAATTATTATTATTTTAAAATAAATATAAAAATAGAAATTATATTATTAACAAAAAATTTGATAATAATTTTATGAGAAAGGTATACTAACATATATTTCAAAATAGGTCTAATCTATTTTTACTCATTTATATAGATTATACAAGGAAAAATAAATAAAATCAAATTATGAGTTTACATAAATTAAAAAAGTTTTCTCAACATGCAATACTATTATTATTGCGTGATTTCATTTAAGAAATACTTTAATAAAATCACGCAATTATTTCGTCAGCAGACAAACTTACAGATACAAGTACAACTCTTATGAAACAAGCTTCAATTAAGAAAAAATGCAAGATTTAATTAATTAGTGAACTTATTAGTATTAGTTAACGTAACTTACTTCAAGAAGTTGACAAGTTTGTAATTCACTCTCTCTTTGTGATAGTGGCAGCTGTGAAAATACATCATTGGTCCGTCTTGACTTTCTTAAAGTTCGCTCACTTATAGTCTCATCGTCTCCAGAATCCAAATATCTTTTGTATTTTCTCATTTTCAAAATATTATTTGCACTTGAACGTTTGTGAATAAGAATATATGCCGCAAAATTCTTCAGAAATTACTGCTATACTATGCGTACATAGAAAACTTTTTTCTCAGATAACTCATGAAGCCATGACTCAGGCAGTTATGCTCGAAAATCAAACAATGATAAAAGTAAATCAGAGTTGATACTTCAGTAACTTTTTCAAGTATAGCTTGGACGACACCTCTTTTCACCAATGCAATGGCAGTATTAGCTTGCTTCAGCTTATCGCACACCTAAACATAAAAATAACAATTTTAAGAATATTTACGTTACATTTTAAATTATCCATTTTTCATACGAACAATAGATAAAAAGTTTTGACACTTTTGTAAATAAATGTTAAAACTACCAACAAATTATGTATATAGTCATATAATTACAAGTTATCTGAATTAAAAAGAAGCAGAATATTAAAATTTATAGCCAAGTATTTTATCTTGTCATTAAAAAAACAAAAGAAAAATTATTCTTTATATATCTTAATTAAAAAGTTTGTTAATTAAATCTACTATCCCAATAAAATAAAACGAATATTATTTAAAGATTAGATTCTTGGTGCATTTAAATTTTTTAAAACATGCAAACCGAACATTCAACTCGCTGTAAAATATTTGATCTTATCATTAAAAAAAAAAAGAAACATTATTTAAAATTACTCAAAAATTCAATCAATCAAAATTTTTAAAACTAGACAAAATTTAATTAATAAATTGCTTTTAAAAAATAAGAAGTCAGCTAATCGTTACTCACAATTTACAGTTGTCCAAGTATCAGCAGCAGCGAGCAAATATACCCTTGTACCAACAGCTAAAATGCTGTGTATGTACTAATTTAAATAATTTTTGATTAAGAAATAATCTTGAAACTGTTAATGCTATAGTTATTTCTCCAAGTATACGTTGGATGACTTGAGCTTCCCCTCTTTTCTCCAATACAATGGCAGCAGAAGTGTTCTTGAGCTTCTCCAAAACCTGTACACGAAAATAAAAATTTTAATATTTTTTTAGTTGCATTGTATATTTTTGATTTAATATGACAATTATTTAATAGAAGTTTAATTATCTCTATAAATAAAAGTTAAAAAAGACTATCTATATAATCATATGATTAAGAGAACGTTTGTAAAATTATAAAAAACCATAATATTAGAAGAATTAGAAAATACTTATGTTATCATTAAACAAAAAATCAAAAGAGAAATTATTTTTCAAAAATAGCTATTCAAAATTTTGTAAATAACACTACAATCACAATAAAATATAACAAATATTACTTAAAAATTCAATCAATCAAAATTTTTAAAACTAGACAAAATTTAATTAATAAATTGCTTTTAAAAAATAAGAAGTCAGCTAATCGTTACTCACAATTTACAGTTGTCCAAGTATCAGCACCAGCGAGCAAATAAACCCTTGTACCAACAGCTAAAATGCTGAGTATGTACTAATTTAAATAATTTTTGATTAAGAAATAATCTTGAAACTGTTAATGCTACAGTTATTTCTCCAAGTATACGTTGGATGACTTGAGCTTCACCTCTTTTCTCCAATACAATGCAAGCAGAAGTGTTCTTGAGCTTCTCCAAAACCTGTACACGAAAATAAAAATTTTAATATTTTTTTAGTTGCATTGTATATTTTTGATTTAATATGACAATTATTTAATAGAAGTTTAATTATCTCTATAAATAAAAGTTAAAAAAGACTATCTATATAATCATATGATTAAGAGAACGTTTGTAAAATTATAAAAAACCATAATATTAGAAGAATTAGAAAATACTTATGTTATCATTAAACAAAAAATCAAAAGAGAAATTATTTTTCAAAAATAGCTATTCAAAATTTTGTAAATAACACTACAATCACAATAAAATATAACAAATATTACTTAAAAATTCAATCAATCAAAATTTTTAAAACTAGACAAAATTTAATTAATAAATTGCTTTTAAAAAATAAGAAGTCAGTTAATCGTTACTTACAATTTACAGTTGTCCAAGTATCAGCAGCAGCGAGCAAATAAACCCTTGTACCAACAGCTAAAATGCTGTGTATGTACTAATTTAAATAATTTTTGATTAAGAAATAATCTTGAAACTGTTAATGCTACAGTTATTTCTCCAAGTATACGTTGGATGGCTTAAGCTTCCCCTCTTTTCTCCAATACAATGGCAGCAGAAGTGTTCTTGAGCTTCTCCAAAATCTGTACATGAAAATAAAAATTTTTTTATTTTTTTAGTTGCATTGTATATTTTTTGTTTGATATGATAATTAGTAAAAACAATTGTGAAACACTTTAAGCATCTTTTCTTTGTATAATATTTATTTAATAAACAAATGAGTTTAGCGGAAAAAGAGGAAGTTGCATCTCGTCAAAATAAAAGTATTAGTTTCAATATAGAACAAATTTTTTATTAAATTAATAAAATAAATGAGTTTAGCGGAAAAAGAGAATGTAGCATCTCGTGAAAATAAAAGTATTATTTTCAATTTAAAAAAACAAAATTTTTTTAATCTAACCTCTAAATTTTAACAAAGGACATACTCCACCTTTTCTTGGCTACCGCAGTTACATAAAACAAATATCACTGTAATATTTAATTGATTAATTAAATATTTTTTTAAAATACAAAATGTAATTTTTACATTGCTTTAAATAAAGTAAGAATTTAGCTAAACAATACTCACATCTCTCTTGCGCCTCATTTGATAGGCTGCCTTATATTTTTCGAAAAAACAAAAAGAAAAAATTTGCTACGCAGGTCTTGCCCCATTCGATTCTTATGTTTGCGACAAGCGCAAGAAAGATGGCACATAACTTTATAGCAGCTTCCGTTCTTCTTGCCGTACGGCACTCCAAGCATATAAGCGTACATGTTAAGTGAAGATAGATAGAGAGGGTAGATGACGTTCGGACCTCTAACAACGGATGCCGCCATTAAACGCCGGAGAAGCGTTTAATGGCGTACGTACACAAATAAATTTTGATAGATTTGTTTTATATTATATAGCTAAATGACAACGATGGAAAATCTTTTTGCCTGTGTACGATATTTCGATAATCATCGAAAAAATTACTTCGTGACAATAAAAAACATTAAATTTTCTAAACGTGATAAGGATCATATAAAACCAAAGAGTAACAAGGATTTCAATCCAAGGCACAAATACTATGTGAAATGGTGCGAATGTAATTCACATCAATGCATTGATACAGGCAATAAACAATGTTTTCACTACCCGGCCTTTATTATCCTGTTAGGTGGTAAGTTGCATTTTATTATTTCATGTTTTTCATTGGGCAACAAATTGTGTTTTGAAACTATTAGTAAAAACTTCTTAACCTGATATTTTATTCATATTTACAAATAAATTTCATTTAAGCACAAGTAATTTTTACTTACTAAGATATTACAATATTAATAATCATTTAGAATCCAAAGAAGATGTGGAAAATTTAATAAAAAAAAAGTCTAGTCGAATAAAAATTCCAAAAATAGTTTATAGTTCTTCCGCCACAGCAGATTCTGATGAAAATTCTATAAATCAAAGTCGAGTACTAGTATGTATTTTTAACTATTTAATATTACATAATTATTATATATGAATCATAAGTAATGTATTTTTATATGTACTTAGCGAAAGAAAAAAGAGGTCTTATTAGGTATAGTCCAAAAGCAGACTGCTGATAGAGTAAAATTAAAATATAAACAAAATTTATTGTTGCAAAGAAGACAGTTATATGACTTAAAAAATCTTGAATCTTCTTCTGAAGCTACAAATACAAGTAAGTAATTAATTAGCTAAGGTTTATTGTTCATGTAAAAATTATTATGTTCTACACTTACGTAACAAAAAAAATATATGTATATATATATATATATATATATATATATATATATATATATATATATATATATGTATATATATATATATAATTGCCTATATTAATTATTTTTAATATAAAGTAATTTAATGTTTTTTATCTTTATTTTCTGTGTATGCTGTGTGCTTTGTAATTTTTTTTATTAGCTTTTGAGAAAAAAAGTACTAACTGCTTGTAAATGCTATATTTTCGATAAATTAACCTTTATTTTAATTCGTTTTCTAATGGAATAAATGACGGTAAGAAACTAAGAAATCGTAAATAATTGTAAATAACAGTATATTTTTGTAGGTTTCGGTAACTTTTTTTTACTTTTAGATCGATTTGAAACACTTTCACAGTTTCTTTCTAAAGTTTACAAGACTTACAATTACTGATAATTATTTATAATTTTCTTTAATTTATTAGAATTTTAATTTCTCTTTTGTAAAAATCATTTTGTATTTTTTCTTCGTTGCTAAACATTCTTATAACTTACCAAAAATTACAAACTTACAATTTCTTTCAATATCTTTGAATTTGTTACATATACCACTTTTTTTTATATTAGTAATAATATTATAAAATAAATTTAGAAATCATAAGAAACTGTAAGTTTCTGTACCCCACTAGTAAATCTGAAATGATATCTCAAGTCAAAATCTCATTTGACAATATTTTGTATTTTGAAAAATAGTTCAAAATCTAATAATATTGTTAAATGATATTTTGGCATGAGATTTTTTAGTAGGGTTAGTTTTTGTAAATTTTTGTAAGTGTCGAAAAAACTTGCATAAATTTACAACAAATAAAAACTTACAGAAACTCATTAAGACTTATAGAAACTTATAGACACATTTAATATTTGAATTATATTATTGAGTGAATTTTGGTATTCAAAATAATTATAATTTGTTGTAAGTTTCTGGGTTTGTAAAGAATTATGAAAGTGCTCCAAATCAATACCAAAGTTACAAAGGGTTATAAAATAGAGAGATTTATATAATATCTCTAAATTATATTTCCATAACATTTAAAAACGTTTTAATTACTTATTTTATTACCTGTACAAATGATTAAATTTAACAAAATATTTAATTACATTTAGCAGCAAACGCTTATGAAAACAATGATGAATCTGCGCATAAATCACCACCTCGATTTCCTCTTCAATCAGTAAATCGCTCTCCAGCTTCATCACCACGCCGATCACGAGATTTTTCGTCACATCGATCTTTCGATGGGTTGCCATCTCAAAGTCCGCATGGATCACCACGTCGATCAGTAAATATACCAGCACAGCAATCGTTACATTTACCACGACGAACATCACCACATCGAGCTTCAGATGGGTTGCCATCTCAAATAACACGCCAATCCTTAGATTTCTCGCTGCGTCGATTACCACATGGGGCTTTTGATAGATTGGCGTCTCAAATACCGCAGCGATCACCACGTCGAGCTTCAGATGGGTTGCCATCTCTAACAACACGCCGATCCTTAGATTTCTCGCCAAGTCGGTTACCACATGGAGCTTTGGATGGATTGGCGTCTCAAATACCGCATCGATCACCACGTCGAGCTTCAGATGGGTTGCCATCTCAAACAACACGCCGATCCTTAGATTTCTCGCCACGTCGATTACCACGTGGAGGTTTCGATGGATTGGCGTCTCAAATACCGCCACGATCACCACGTCGAGCTTCAGATGGGTTGCCATCTGTAACACCGCCACGATCACCACGTGGAGCTTCAGATGGGTTGCCATCTGTAACACCGCATCGATCACCACGTGGAGCTTCAGATGGGTTGCCATCTGTAACACCGCATCGATCACCACGTTCATTGCCAAGACAATCACGACGACGATTAGTGGATATTTCGCCACGTCGATCACCAGCTCTAACTGTAAATGGATTATCTAAAACACCGCATCAATCACCAAGCCGATCGATGAATCAATCGCCACATGGTTCAGTTCCTTACTCAGTAAGAACACCAGAAAATAACCGCCAAGACTCACTCTCTGAAAGTAGTAGTGATGACGAAGGACTTCCTTTCATAAAAGAGTATAAAAGAAATTTATTCAAAAAGATTAAAAATATAAAAAAATTATATGATGATTTTGAAGAGCCCCATGCACGATACGAAACTGTAGATGGCAAGGTATAATTATTCCTTCTTCATTAATATACAATAATTAAAAATATTATTTTATGTATTAACATTTCGATTTTTAATTTACAGATTTACCTTGGATTAGGTATCTATGTTGGACAGGTGGTATGGCATGTAATGAGAAGAAAAAAACGAGATATATTTTTTAGGGAACTAATAAGTCTCATGTGGAACGACAGAACTTTGTCTCATCGATGTATAGATATTAATAAAAGTTCTAAAGATAATCTCGAGACAGTAACGCCCAAAAAACTGAACCTTTTGCTAAGTAATTTTATTTATATATTTGTCTTATATGTTAATTATTAAAAAAGCACTAAAAACATTTTTATTTTTGTAGGTATCTATAAAGATTTCTTAGATGAAAAGAGTACATTGACCGACGAGCAAAAAATTATGTTATTATGTGGCTCCACAAAAATTTTGACTGCGCACATAAGAGATGCCAGAATCAGAATAAAGCTTAAAGATCATTTCAGTAAAAATAGATAAAAGTTTTATAAATAATTTTTTATATGTAATAACTTGTTTTCATTACCGTAAAAAAGTACATTTAATAATATAATGTTTTTATTAATAAAATGTTTATAATGAAAGTCAAGTTTTTTAAGTTTTTTAGCCTACAAAAATTAATATTTAATAAATCTGTATTTAAAATAAATTCATTTTGTTTGGGGTGTCCTTATACCGGCATAGAGCTCTATCTTATCTACATTTGAATTATGTATTTTAATTAAAATTTAACTATTTATGGCTAAAGTTGCTACTATGGACACATTCTTAACATCCTAAAGAATTTATTTTGATGCTAAAAGACAGAAAGCAAATAAAGACGAAAACTGGATAATACGATTATCTACAGCTAGATTATATAGCTAAACGTATTAAACACTTTTCCTTTTTATTTTTACACTTACATTGTCTTTCAACATTGCAATGAATTCTTCGGAATGTTAAAAATGTTCCTCTGCTACGAGTGTTAATCATAAATAGTTAAATTTTTTCTAAATAATGATAAAAAGCATAATTCGGATGTTGATAACGTACAACTTTAAGTGGATATGAAGATTCCCCTTAATATCCAATTAATATATTTTCAAAAAAAAAGATTTTTATAACTTACAAAAATTAAAATTATATTCTTCCACATCTAAAATATAATTTATAATTTATTATAAAAAAAAATATATTTTATGAAAAATCAGCTGATAAATCAGATGATAAAGCAGCTGATATATCAGCTGCGATTAGCGGCCAAATCAACACCTGATTTATCAGCTGCTTTATCATCTCATTTATCATCTGATTTATCAGCTTGTTTATCAGCGGGCTTATCAGCTGCTTTTTCATAACAGGGTAGTAAGAGAAGTCAAAATACCTATAAGGTATTAGCCAGAAGTAATGAAAAAAGTTTCTTATTCAAAAAACCGTAAGATAGCCAACACACATGAAAATAAAACTCCATACGAAATACTTTTAAAATCAAAACTTGATGTAAAACATTTGAAATTATATGGAAGCAAAGTTTTTGTAAGGGTACCAGAAGTATTAAGAAAAAGTAAATGGGACGATAAAACCAAATTAGGTATACTTGTAGGTTATACACATAATGGTTATAGAGTTTTAATTGATAATAAAGTCATAAATGCCAGACATGTTGAAGTAATTGAAGAAGATACAAAATTAATTTGTATTGAACAAAATGATGAAAATTATATTAAATTAAATTTAGAGAAAGAGAATAGTAAAAGTAAAATCAATTCTGAAAATGAAGTAGATGAAAATGAAATAAATGATAATGAAAATTATATAGTGAAAATTCAAATTCTAATAGTAAAATAAATAATGATTCTGGCAAAGTAAATAAAAGATTTAAAAAACGAAAAGATTATTTAGAAGTTGAAAGAACCTCAACGAGAAAGAAAAGTCCTATAGAAAGATATGGTGACCCAATAACGCATTATATTTATGTAAATTATGTAAACGCTAATGTACCGAATACATTAGAGGAGGCGATAAACTCCACAGAAAGTAAAGAATGGCAAAAAGCTATGGATTCTGAAATTAATATTTTAAATAAAAATAAAACATGGACTATTGTAGATAAACCAAAAGATAAGAAAATAATTGATGTTAAATGGATATTTAAAAGAAAAGAGGATGATTCATATAAAGCTAGATTAGTAGTAAAAGGCTTTCAGCAAAAAGAATATTTAAAAAATGTATAGTCTCCAGTAGGAAAAATGCAAACTTTAAAAATTTTGTTAAGCTATTGTTGTGTAAATAATTTAGATATAGAACAAATGGACGTTGATACAGCATTTCTCAATGGTTCAGTAAAATCAGAAGTTTATATTTATGAACCAAAAGGTTATGAAACTGGAGAAAATAAAGTATGTAAACTCTAAAAGGCACTCTATGGTCTTAGAGAAAGTCCACGAGCATGGTATAAAACATTTAATAACTATGTTGAAAAATTAAATTTTTTTAGAAGCAATCATGACTATTGTTTATATGTAAATAACACAAGCAATGATCCTATATATGGGTAATTCTTTCATACTTTTAAAAATCATGTTACTGCGTCATTTCTCCTAAATATGAGATAGCACATCTTGTTAGCAAATGTTCACTGATTTATTGAGTTATTAGAAACTAATTTTGTTATATTTTTAATGATAATTAGACGTGTCATTTTATGGCGGATGGGGAAAAGAGGTTTTTTTTTTGAAATTTAAATGTTACCAGGCCATGTAAAATGATAAATTACCGCTATAAAAAAAATGACTATTGCTTTTTTGATTTGAAATTCACACCAAAGCTTTATCTATACACATACTTTTGGAAAATCAAGAGCATGGGTGTGTGCCTGTTAACAAAAGTACTTTCTGAAAAGTTATTAAAATGTTACCAAAAATTTATGTATTTTACTTTTTTCTGGAAAATACGATGCTGTAAAAAAGACTATTCAGCGGTGACATTTTAAACTACATCAAAAGGTAATATTTAGAATCACAAAGAGAAATTTTTTTATTAGGAACGTGTGCCTAGTGTAGATAAAGTTCTTTGTTCGTTTGAAATTATACTTAAAAAACGTGACTCACTTTTGAAAATAGGTTTTTATCCACTAATATGAAAACCTAAGCTTTGATTCACCTTTTCTCTGTTGTGAACTTTGTAATTTACTATTTTATAATACTCAATGTAATCTTTAAGTTGCTTTTGAAGTATTATTTCGAGTATTCTGGAAATCATTGAATTTTTCCCGGCTATTAAATTTTCCAAATTTACATCGATTACCTAGTTTCTATCAATGTTTTAATTCTAAAGAGTTTAAACTTTAAAAAGCTCAGTTTTAGTATGTATTTAATAGCTTACACCTAGAACGTTGAGTTGAATCATCACTGAAGTTTCTAGATTTTAAATTTAAAATTTTTAGATTTAATGTTTATTAAATAAACTAAAATATTTGGTTAAAAGGAATATAAGTATTTTTATTCGAAAACATAAACTACACAAATCCATGTCAAATTTCATACCCTAAGATTGACAATTTTAGCAAAAATAAATTGATATTCCACTCACTTATGATTTGTAATCAGGAATCCCAAAAGCCATTGGGTAACTAATATCACTCAATTTTAATACCCGAATCGCCAAAAATGAATTTTCCAAAAAAATTGGCATTTCTGGCATATTTTATTTATTACAAAAATTTTGTAATTATTAATGTAAATTGCGTATTTAAATATTTTCTGTAACATATTAAACATGTAAAAATGAAAAAGCTCAATGGAAAATGATCTATTATAGCCCAAAATACTTAAAAAACTGATCTGAGATATGTAAAATATTATACCTGGGTGTGATAATAATGAATATATTTAAATGTCTTATATTAAAAAAAGCTATCTTCAAAAGTGAGTAATGCGATTTTTTCTTTTATTATCATTTTAATATATCAACATTTAAAAAAAATAAATTTGATACATGTGTCTTCAATTTTTTTTAATTTATTGAAAGTAAATTTTAACACTATGAAAAATTTACTCGAAAATCTGTCTTTTGATGTTTGTTAAAAAGACTACCCTTAAAAGTGAGTAACACGATTTTTTTTTTCATTATAATACGTCAACATTCAGAGAAAATTAGTTTTATACGTGTGCCTGTATTTTTTTTTTAATTTGTTGCAGGTGAAATTTTAACATTATGAAAGATTTACCCATATATGTTGGTATTTGGCGATGATATTTTAAAATGCTGTTAAGGTAAAAATAAGATCAAGGAAATAAAATTAATGCAGAGATGTGCAATGAAAGATTTAGATAAAATAACACGATATATTGGAATTGATATTAATCATGAGAAAGAAAAAGGTGTAATGACATTAGATCAACAAAAATATATTGAATCATTGGCTGTGAAATATAATCTAGAAAATGCTAAACTTTATGAAATACCGATAGAAACAAGTTTAAAGCTTGATCAAGCAACTGAAATAGACGAAAGAATTAGTTATAGAAATTTAATAGGCGAACTCTTATACATAAGTACAGGGACAAGACCTGATGTATCTTACAGTGTTAATTATTTAAGTAGATATCAAAATTGTTACAACAAAACACATTTTAAGTATGCTTTGAGAGTATTAAAATATTCATATAAAACTAAAGACTTAAAATTAACTTATTATAATAATATAATCAAAGAAAGATTAGATTGTATGGTCGATTCAGATTACACAGGTGATCATATTGATAGGAAATCCACAACAGAATTTGTCATCAGAGTACTTGGTGATGTAGTTTATTGGAAAACACATAAACAGAAAACTGTTACAAAAAGTTCAACTTTCGCTGAATACATTGCTATGTCAGAAGCAGTGCTGAAATATTATTTATAAAAGATTTATTAAATGATGCGTTTGAATTTAATATAGATACACCAATTAAAATTTATGAAGATAATTCTGGTGCGATAGCTATAGGTAAATTTGATGATCTTACAAATAATTCGAAGCACATTGAAGTGCAATATCACTATATTAATGAAAACTATGAGAACGGCGTAATAGATATTGTTAAAATTGAAACTGATAAAAATATAGCTGATATACTGTTGGATATATGCACACTCATACTAGGTGTCGTCACCTATTGAGATTTTGTAATGGACAGTTGAAGCAAGTCGGGTCGCGTATCGTCGTCGTTTCTGTGTTCAGTTCAAGTCTGTCTGTCGAAGTCAGAAGTTATATTATTATAAAGACATCATTTAATTATTTAAGATTAATTCTTTTGTATTGATTAAAATAAAGACTTATAAAATATAATAAATTGTGCTCTGCTTTACGTATATATTTAACAGGTTATGAGCCCAGAGTGCTTTTAACTGCGCGTTTTGTAAAATAAAATTAAGAAAGGGGTTTTTGTAGTTTGGTGCGTGCGTCGGTCTGTTTGGTGAATTTGTTATTTTTGTCTCCTGGTAGAAGCGTCGGAGATGGCGAGTGGAGGAGCAAAAAGACAGGATGAAGGACAGCAGGGAGAAAGAAAGGAGTTGACTCCGGGTAAGAGTTTTATTTTTAATTCTCTCTCAATGCTATACGGCAGTAATGGCGTCGTATGCACGCTTATAAAAAGAAAGATAAAGACAGAGGATAGATAGCATCGTGCGCTAGTCTATAGTGAGAGAGAGTGAGAGAGAAATAATACGAGTCGCCATGTTGGGTGCTATGACGCGAGGTAAAGCCGGAAAGCGACAGGTCCGTGCGTGCTTGTGCAATCTTCTTATGTTGTATACATGCATGTATATGTATATGTGTATGTATATGTATATACATAGAAGGAAGAGGACCGTGCACGCACGAAATAATTATGATTATTAATAATAAAAAAAAAAAAAAAATGATGAACGACGGCAAGGAGTAAAAGAAAATTTTTATTGATTAAACACGTGTGTGTGTACATGTATATATATATATATATATATATATATATATATATATAAAAAGAAGTGCGCGCATAAAGTCTAAATAAATTTATGAATAAATTTATACATATATATATATATATATATATATATATATAAAATATGACTAGTGTATGCAACCGATAAAAACTTGTCTGAATTTTCCTTTTATTTTACAATCGTGATCGTATATGAATGACTGTTAATAAAATTATCAAAATGAAAATGGCTGACATGTATGTGTGTGTGTAAATATGAGTTTGTGTATGCCGCGTATCCATGTTTAAGGCAGATATATATATATATATATATATATATATATTGGTTTTGTGTCCGCAGCACTAGACTAAATAAAAGGTTGCAAATATACATAGATTGATAAAATTTAACCTATAAATTTAATTAATTAAATCTAGTTTTGAATTTTTAAAAATAAATAAAATGTATTATGTGAACAGATGAAACGAGCCTTTTATTGTTTCTTAAAACGCAAGAGGCAATTCTCGATCTCAGATGGAAACATCGCGATGAAAAAATATTTGTAGAAATAACAGAAAATAGTATACTATTCGTCACAGAGTCAGAAGTCAAATATGGACTAGGTACCTTAAATAAGATTAAATTTTTAATTTGATTTTAAATTTTTAACAATGTAATAATATCTGTGTTCGGTATATTACATATAAAATTGAATAAATTTTATAAATTAAATAAAAAGCCATAGCTAATTTCTCAAAATTGCGTTGTAAATGTGATCTACTTGTGTTCAGTATATCATATATGCAAGAGCAAGTGAGCAAATTCATATGTATTGAACCGAAACTGAGACAAATTCTGGTGACAAGGCTTGTGTTCGGCATGGTACCTGAATTTAATCTCAAAAATAATTTCAAATATTAATTAAAATTAATTAATTGAAATAAAATTGATATCACTTGAGTTCAGTGAGTCATATTAATTTATAATATTAATTTATGATTGGTTTTATAGATCTTGAATTCGTTACTGAAGAGGAGTACAAGCTCGTAAAACGAGCAGTAAATGAAAAGAAAGAAAAGGGGGAAAGACTGTTCATGCCTTACTGTACGGCAGGTGGCCACATCACGACAGATGAAGCGACAGTTGAAGACGGATTAAAGACGGAGAAAAGACTGATGGGCATAGCATTAAGACAGATAAGTCAGAGAAAGAGACGGAATCGGAAGACAGAGCGAGTGGAACGACAGAAGCAAAATTGGCAGGTAAACAAATAGTAGTAAAATCTAATGAACTATTAACAAATAAAATATATATAAATAGAAATTTTAATGTTTCGTCATTGAAACAAATTGAAAAGGGTGACAATAAATTTTATGAGAAAAATATTTCTAAGAATGAAAATTCTGATTTAGGCTTAACTAAATAAGTGGAAGATCTAAAGGCTGAAATTGCTTCTTTAAAGTTAGAAATGGCCAAAAGAAAGAAAAGTGAAGATAAAAGAAGGAAAATAGACGAGAAAAGAACAGATGATTTGGTAACCTTAATTATTAAAGAAAGGGAGGCAATGCAGAATTACAATTCTGAAACGTTAGAGAAAATGAGATCAGAATTTAAAAGTAAGGTGACGACAGATGATATGGCAGAAACGACGGATAAAATTAAAGAAAGCCAAACGACAGTTAAGGTAAACAATGAATTTGATAATGATATATTTAATAATGAAGGTTTCAGGAATTCGACAGTCATAGATGAACAGGAACTATCACGCTTAATTCAGACAGAGGTTAATAAAAGACTTAATATAGAAAATAATAGTATTTTAAATATTTCTAAACAGTTGACAGAAACTATTAAAACAGGACTGACTGGAAAAGACGGATCAATAAAACATGACTATAAACTAACTACTCAAATTAAATATGAAAATTTTTTAGACTATTTTCTGTCTGAATTAAGATCATTTGATTTATTGTATGTTGTAGACAGTACAGTTGTAGTAAATGAAAATTTATCTGAAAGTTTAAAAGAAAAACATAAATATAGAGTACGTGATATTTTAATTAATAGAATAGATAAAAATTATCATGCTAGAGTAATGGAAATAAAAGATCCAATTGAATTGTTAAATAAAATTAAAGAAATTAAAGTAAGTGAAGTAAATGTGACTCCATCTAGTATAAAGAAAAAACTATACAGCATACAATATAATCCAGTGAAAGAAAAGGCAGTAAATTTTATTGATAGATTTGAAGAAATTGTAAGAAATTATAATAACATGCCAAAAGTTAAAATATTGTCTGAAGAAGACAAAAGAGACGCTTTCTATAATGCTATAATAAATAAAGTAAATCAAGTAGAAGGAATAGATTTTATGACAGAAAGTGTAACAGGAAAAGGTTTACCTTACGATAAATTAAAATTACTTATTATGCAGATCGAAAGCCGCCAAACGACAGAAAAGCCTTCAACGACAGCTATGACAGCTAACACAGGTGCCATACAAAAGGTACGATGTTACGAGTGTGATGGCTTTGGGCATTATGCTAACGACTGTCCACGTCAGGGATCCGGCATGAAAAAATGTTTCTATTGCCAGGATTTTACACGTGATCATGTGGCCGCAACATGTCCAAGACGTCGGGGATATTGGAGACGGGACGACAGTAAAAGGTATGAAACAAAATATTATATTAATAAATTTAAAGAAAGTACAGGTCAGACAGCAGTCAAACGTAAAATAACTAACTCAAGTAACCATGACAATCAAAAACGAGCGAAATTTGACAGTAAAAGAAGACAAGAAAATCATATAAAATATAACAGAGGAAAGTATCAAAAGAAAGGCAGTCAGAATCAAATAAAACCTAAAAATGAGAAGACTAATGTACAGAGTGGTGAGTATCAAGCAATTAAAAAGGACAGTAAGCAAATGACTTCGTTTAACATAACGAATATAAACAATGAAACATTGGACAAATCAATACTGGCTAAATTCATAGCTCACAGTGGCGCGACAGAACATTTAACAAACTAAAAATTGATTTTCAAGACATTTACAAAACAACCGGACGAAATCCAATGCGCAAACAAAGACAGAAAAGCAATTCTTAGATCGGAGGGAGAGGGAAGTGTTCGATTCAACATGACAGATAATGAGCATATAACTTTAGACAGAGTAATTTTTGCAGAAAATTTGAATAAGAATTTGATGTCATTGCGTAAATTTGCAGATGAAGGATTAAGTATTTATTTGGACAAGAAAATTATAGATATATATGATCCAGTTTCCAATGAGTCTTTCTTGACAGGAATTTACGAAAAACCATATTGGCTGATTGAATTCGAAACAGATAAGCAAGAAAATAAAAACATAAAACAAAGACAGACAATAGCTTACTTGATGACTAGAGGAATGACAAAAAGGCAGTTAAAAAAGGAAGATGATCAAGTTAGTAAATTTGAAGAAAGTCAAACAGTTATAAATACTGAAAAATACTTAGATTTTCAAAATACAATTTCAGACAGATTAATACATAAACCAAATGATATTGAAGTAAATGAAAAACCTGGATGTGAAATTGAAGAAACAGAACAGGTAAATGATAAAAACTTAAATGCTCACGCTATGTTATGGCATGTCAGGATGGGTCATGCATCAGTTGAATATCTTAAGATATTACAGAAAAAATTTCCAGAAATCAAGACTTTACAAACTGCTGTATTTGATGATGCAATTACAAGCTGTGAAGTTTGCATGATAGCAAAATTCAATAAATTGCCATTTGAGACAGTTAGACAGAAAGCAACTGAACCCTTACAAATAATACATTCAGACACCATGGGTATTATTAGCCCTAAATCTTATCCAAAAAGATACAGATATATCTCTGTATTTATTGACGACTTTTCTAGACTGGCCATGGCTTATCCCATGAAAACGAAAGATGAGACAGGAAAATGTCTAAAGTCATTTGTAAAAAGCGCCAGAAATCTGTTGGGCAAAGATGCTAAGGTGTGTTATTTAAAAACAGATCAAGGGACTGAATACACCGGTGGATATACAAAGGAAGTATTGGAAAAATTAGGTGCAGAAAATCAATTAGCTTGCCCAGATACGCCTCAGCATAATGGAGTTGTAGAGTGGTTTAAACAAACAATACAGAAGAAAGTCAGGGCACTCATGTATGATTCTGGTTTGCCAGAAAATATGTGGGACTTACAGGGCCGGTCTAACATTACCTGGGGCCCGGGGCTACAAAATCATGGGGGCCCATCATGATCATGAAATAAGGGTGCTATTTCATTATAAATTAAGAAAAATGGGCATTTCTTCATAAAGAATTTTATAATTTTTTATATGTATATATAATAATTTTTTGAATTCCTATTAATAATTTACAAAAAAATTATTGCTTACATAAATAAAAGTACATACAAAATTATAAAAGATATAAAAAAAAGTACGAAGTTATTAGATTAATACTTTAAATTTTTTATACTTTATGATTTAGGATATGTAAAATACATTTCAATGATTATTGAAAGTGTAGAATTATAAATATAGTATTTATTGTTACTTTATTAATTTTATAAAATAATTATGAAATATAATATTCTTATTTTTATAAAAAAAATAATAAAAAATGAATTCAAAGAATTATAAAATAATTAAAAGAATTGATAACTTTGAATATAAAAATAAATATTTTAATTTAATATTAAAATTATTTTCTAAACAAAAAAGTTTCCATATTTTTAATAAATGTGATGATAAGTAGATTACAATTATAAAATATCAAATTCATTATACCGATATCTTAATAAGTGAAGAAATACATGTAAAGCTAGGACACTTAACATTGAAAAAAATTCGAGTTTTTTCTAGTATTATTAAAAAAATCCTATTATTGTGTAATATTAATAATAATAATAATAATAATAATAATAATAATAATTCAGCTTAGAAATAATTTTGATAATGTTTATAAAAAATAATAAGAAAACAATACTTTGATTAATATTAAATATTTATCATAATTAAATTTTTTATTTCACAAAGAATAAAAAGATTATTTTTTTTTAAATATCAAAATTGTTTCAGGGGGGCCCCTGAATCAGTGGGGCCCGGGGCTTCAGCCCCCCCTAGCCCCCCCGTTAGTCCGGGCCTGGGGACTTAGCATTGAGTGCAGCTGTATATGTATACAATAGGACACCTCATGCAACTAATAACATGATATCACCAATAGAAAAATTTAAAGAAGACTACAAGACAGGCATTAATCAGATAAAACGTTTTGGATGCTTTGCATATATGGGAGTGCAAAGAAAAGTTGGTCCAAAATTCAGATTTATTAAAAAACGAGTTATCTTAGTAGGATACAAAGAAACTAGATATGTCTTGCTGAAACCAGAAGAAGGTAAACTCTATGAGAGCAGAGACGTCAGATTCAACGAAAAACTAGTTTATAGAGACAGATATAACAAGACAGATATATTAAACTGGGAACAAATAAATGAGGAAGTAAAGACAGATAAATGGTTTGTAGAATTCTTCAATGAAGATAAACAAAATAATGAAAAATTGCAAGAAACGGAGGGAGAAAAGACAAAAAGGCCTGTAGGACGACCGAAAAAATTAAAATCAAACACAGAAAATACGACAGATAATGAAACTCATGCATTACTGGCTGAAATAAATGGAGATCCAAGTTCTTATGCTGAAGCAATGAAATCAAAAGAATGACAGAAATGGACAGAAGCTATTAACGAAGAATTACACTCTATGTACAAGAATAATGTATGGAAACAAGTAGACAGATCTACTGTATTGAATAACGACAGAAAGCCAAACATCATTGATTCTAAATGGGTGTTCAAACGAAAGATAGAATCGAATGGCAAAGAAAAATATAAAGCAAGATTGATAAAGACAGAAATATTTATGATTTACAAGAGACATACGCACCAGTTTCTCGTTTACCTTTAATTAGATCAATACTAGCTATTGCTAATAAATTGGATTTAGAAATATGTCAAATGGATGTAAAGACAGCATTTTTAAATGGATACTTAAACAGTGAAGTATACATGGAAATACCAGAAGGAATGAAAGTCACTGAAGAAATCAAAAGAAATAAAATTTGCAAATTGGAAAAGGCACTATATGATCTAAAGGTTAGTCCAAAATGTTGGAATGAAAGATTCAAAGAGACAGTTGAAAAATATGGATTGAAACCATTTAACAATGAACCATGCTTATTTACTCAACGAGAAAAGGACAGCTTTTTGTTTTTGATTTTATATGTAGATGCTATCTTGTTAATATGTAATGATATGCAAATGCTAGAAAGGATGAAATCAAACTTAAACAGTGAGTTTGAAATGACAGAAATCGGAGAGCCCAAAAACTTTTTAGGCTTGGAAATCAAAAGAAATCGACAGAAAGGAATTATAAATATAAAACAAGAAAAATACATAAATAGAATACTGGAAAAATTTGGATTTCAAGAATCACACCCACAACGAACTCCAATGATAACAAACCAAATGGCAAATCGAGAAAGAAGACAACGAGAAGAGACGGAAAAAACTGAAGAAAATTTAATGACAGAAAACGCAAACAATATACCCTATCGAGAAGCAGTAAGCACTTTAATGTATCTTTTAAATGCAAGTAGACTAGACATCACCTATGCAGTGAACGTACTTAGTAGACATCAAAACAATCCTACTGAAAATGATTGGAAAATGGTAGAACGAGTTTTTAAGTATTTGAAAGGTACTAAAAATCTTGAATTAAAATACATAGGACAGACTGAAGATTTTCAAGGTTTTTCAGATGCAAGTTTTGGAGACTGCAAAGGTTCATTAACAGCTAGTGGCTATGCATTTAAATTATTTGGAGACACTGTAGCCTGGAAAACTCACCGACAAAGATATGTAGCATTATCAACATGTCAAGCGGAGTATGTTGCAATGAGCGAGTGTGCTCAGGAATTAGTTTCATTGTATCTAATATTAAAAGAGTTGTTATAAAGAGAATTAGCACCTATGTCATTATGGTGTGATAATAAGGCAGCAGAAGCAAGTGTTAAGACTGGAGGCGGAAACAAATTAAGACATATGACAGAAATAAAAGAACATTATATAAAGGAATGTGTAACTAGAGGTTTAATAAATGTCAATTGGATTTCCTCTAAAAATCAGATAGCTGATGTATTCACAAAACCTTTGTCATTTGAATTACATGAACGACTGACCAAACAAACACTTAATGACTGATAATATTGACTGATTCTATTTCTGATATGTATTTTAGTTAAATTAACAAACTTTTTCTCTAAATTACAGGAACTAAATGAACGATCAGAAACAAGAACGAGAGAGATGCTACAACACTTTTAATTGAAATATGTATGAGTGTGGGAGGGAGTGTTGGATATATGCACACTCATACTAAGTGTCGCCACCTATTGAGATTTTGTAATGGACAGTTGAAGCAAGTCGGGTCGCGTCTCGTCGTCGTTTCTGTGTTCAGTTCAAGTCTGTCTGTCGAAGTCAGAAGTTATATTATTATAAAGACATCATTTAATCATTTAAGATTAATTCTTTTGTATTAATTAAAATAAAGACTTATAAAATATAATAAATTGTGCTCTGCTTTACGTATATATTTAACATATACTAACTAAAGGTCTATGCAAAGAAAAATTTATTAAATACAGAAAAGAATTAAGATTGACTTAAAAGCATGTAAAAGCGAAATTGAATACAAAATAAAAGAAATAAAAGACACAAATTTAAGGAGGCGTGTTGTAATATGTAAATGTAGCGTCTTTGATTTGTATGCGTATCGCCATCCGTCGGTAAATGCGTACTCGACCATACATACGATACAGCAAATCAGCTGAGAAAGAGAGGCTTTAGTCAAGCTCAAGCACTCTGTTGAACAGAGTCTAGCAAGTGCCATGTTGCGATAAAGACAAACTCTTTACAATCGTCTGTGTAAAGAAAGCTGAGCCATTTATAACAAACTAGCTCAATAATTACTGTACTTAACATAATTTAGAATACATATCAACCAATTGAATATTATAAAAAAGGTATTTTCTTTCCAATCCCGGAACACAAAACCTCTATTCCCAACAACTTTATAATTCCGAAAAAAAATAAAAAAATAACGTAAACGGAATTCAAAGAATAGTACCTAAATAATTTTGTGAAAATGCGTAAAGGTATTGAAGTTTAAAAATTTACCAAAGATAGGAGAAAATGTTCACAAAACGTAAAATCGAAAAAATTGAAAAAGGATCATTGATATTGAAATATGTGTCAAAGAATCAAAATAAAGATCCAAAAAAGAACAGAAAAAAACTAGAGTGTAGCATTTGCGAAAGTTATAATTCTTTTTTAGTAGAATCAGTTATTTTTAACTTCATTTATTATGAATTTAAAATAAAATAATATATAATATTGTAACGTAGTGTGCTCGCGTTTTGGGGTTTAAAAGACATTGACGGAATCATAATTTTTACTCGACTTTACTATTTTATTCACCATGACCTGCAAAGGTGTTTCGATTAATACTGACGCTCCATTCCCCGACTTTAGCGAGGACGAGCACGCTATGATACAAAAAGAGTGAGAACTTTCTCGCTCTTGCTCCTACTAGCTGAGTCGTAGACCAAGCGACTCCAAAGATATGGATAATTTAAATATTAACTATATTTTCTCTAGGGTGAATTCTCAACCCTGGCAATTTATTATAAGGAGCGATATAGAGGAGCATGCAGGAAATTGATTCTAGGTTATATTAAATCTGTTTCTCTTAACACAGTAGTTATATAAAAGAAATTTGCAAATGTATTGTACTAAATGAAATATTTACAATGAGAATCTTAAAATTAAAGTTTACAAAATATCGGGTATTTTCTCGATATAAAACGAGACCGTTACGCTCGCAAAACAATTATATTAAAGTCGTGAGAAAGAGAGAGATGGAAATTACTTTACTGTGACTCGCGCCGCGTTTTACAATAATTAATCTTTCTACCAGGACTTACGCTACTGAGGTTGGTGAGGTGGGCTCACCCCTTGCAGATCTTTCTCTCCGCGTTTTCTCTCTGCAGCTTCCAGGCCTTGATGTACGAGCTCAGGATGGAGAACCGAACACGTGGCGATGAACGGGCTTCTATGGCGCACGTAAAATCTTAGGCTGGAGTCAAGTAAGAGAGCGACTGGCTCTGCTGGTGGTCAGGCGACGAGAGAGCGAGCTTCGCGTTACGCTTTCTGTGTGAGGCTCTCTCGGCTATCCCTTCCTACTTCCTAATCATTAGCTTACTCTTTCTAACTTGCTGCTTGCTTAGTTAATCTCTCTTTCTCATTAGCTTTCTTAGTCGCGCTTTCGCGAATACATATCTTTCGTTCTTTATTTACGCGTGCGAACAGCGCCTTCTGGTGCTATTTAATCTTACTTAAATTGAAATAGTAACCATGCTTCGGTACATGGTTACAATATATAAATAAAATAATATAATAATATATTTACATACTAATAACAATACTAATTAATAGTGCAACGAGTATTTAAACTCGCGCAGTTTGAATCTCCCGCCTAGCAGCCAAGCTACTAGGGAACAGCAGTTCCGAGCTCAGCCGCTATTGACTAATTTTTTTTTCATAAGGATAGCTGTGAAAATTAAAAACTCATAAATCCTTAACTTATAAATCCAAAACTTTAAAACCATAAGTCCCCACATAGCATGAAATATTTCAAAACAATATTGCGTCAAATATTTCAGTGAAATATTATGTTAAGAATTCAGGAACATTTCTTTGAATTATTTCATATTCAGAAACTGAAATATTTCATTGAAATATTCCTGTAATAGAGAGCGCGGTGGCGTAATGGATAGAGCTCTTGCCTTCAATGTGGAGGGCATGGGTTTGAATCCTGGTCAGGTACCTCTAACTTTTATTCGAAAGAAAATTAATATATGTGCCATTTATATCGCGACTCCTAAAAAATCCGACCTCATTGAGTATCGGTTGATTGTTGATCACAAAAGTGGCTGACCATCCATCGGTAGTCAAAGTTTTCGGTATGGTGGGTCAAACAGTCTAGCCTGATTTAATGTGTTAAACGGGAACCGGGCTAGGCTCCTTCGACATCACCATATAAGAAAGCCTAACATATAGAGGACAATATCCTTTATATACTAATCTTAAAAAAAAAAAAAAAATATTCCTGTAATATTCCAGAAATATTCCATGAAATATTCGAAAAAAATTTATCAATGTAATATTGAAATATTGAAGAAATATTGCTGTATTATTTCTTGAAATATTTCAAATCAATATTGCGCCAATCTTTCAAGAAATATTTTATGATACATTTCTGTAATATTCCAGAAATATTTCATGAAGTATTCCAAAAAATTTATGAATACAATACTGAAATATTGAAGAAATATTGCTGCATTATTTCTTTAAATATTTCAAATCAATATTGCGCAAATCTTTAAAGAAATATTTCATGAAATATTTCTGTAATATTCCAGAAATATGTCATGAAGTGTTCCAAAAAATTTATAAATACAACACTGAAATATCAAAGAAATATTGCTGCATTATTTCTTGAAATATTTCAAATCAATATTGCGCAAATCTTTCAAGTCATATTTCATGAAATATTTCTGTAAAATTTCAGAAATATTTCATGAAGTATTCGGGAAAATTTATGTATATAACACTGGAATATTGAAGAAATATTGCTGCATTATTTCTTAAAATAATTCAAATCGAAATTGCGCAAATCTTTCAAGAAATATTTCATGAAATATTTCTGTAATATTCCAGAAATATTTCATGAAGTATTCCAAAAAATTTATGAATACAATATTGAAATATTGAAGAAATATTGCTGCATTATTTCTTGAAATATTTCAAATCAATGTTGCGCAAATCTTTCAAGAAATATTTCATTGAAATATTTCTGCAATATTCCAGAAATATTTCATGAAGTATTCGAAAAAATTTATGATTGACTGATTCCATTCAGA
Source organism: Anastatus disparis (assembly GCA_017163975.1). Taxonomy (NCBI): domain Eukaryota; kingdom Metazoa; phylum Arthropoda; class Insecta; order Hymenoptera; family Eupelmidae; genus Anastatus; species Anastatus disparis. The sequence continues at coordinate 11,869,208 of JAFFSR010000383.1, read as the reverse complement.
TCCATGCAGGCCGTCACTGATCGAACTTTTTTTCTCTTCTAAGTAATAAAAATACCTTCCAATATATATATGAAGATAAAATTTACCTCATAGAACGCTCGAAAATGTTTTTTTCTCGCTACAGCGTATTTAGTGTTGGGTGTAAAAATGAAAATTAAAAAATTGAAAATGAACCTCAATTTTCAAATTGTCGTAGCTCCGTAAATTTTTTACCTTTTTGGACGTTCTTTTATTGAAAATGTGTGAAATATTAGTCTAGTTTTAAATGCTGTTTCGATTTTTGCGATGCGAGTTGATCTCTCTGAGTTATTCATGTAAAACCGAAAAAAGCGATTTTTTTTTAACGCAATTTTCTCAAAAATTATAATTTTTTTTTGTTGAAATTTTTATATGTTTTTATACATAAAAAATACTAACTTTGAGGATAGGTGAGAATATGCTATTTTGCCTTATTTTTTTTAAACAGATTTTCAAAAGTTTTTTTTATATTTTCCATTTTAAAGCATTGATACCATGGCGCATCATGCCATTTTTCCAACTATTATGTATTTTTACAATTCTTTTATGCATTTATTTATTAATTTATCAAAAATATTAACAGAAATCTTTAAAATAAACCCTCGATCAAATTTTTTTATCAATTAGAACCGAAGTTATAATGATTTTAAGTTTATAAAAATAGAAATTTTTTTTGTTGATAATTAAAATTTTTTATTTAGTTTGAATTTTACGCCCACGATTTACATTTACTTTGTAGGGAGTGACATATGCTACCGCTAGATGGCGACGATTCACTTTTTGCATTCTCATAAACGATTTGACGCATTCAAGCATATAAGAAAAGTAAGATCAAAAATAAAATTGTCTAACAAAAAATTTTTTTATAAGGAGTAATAAGGACAAATAAATTTTTATATTTATAAAAATGAGAAGTAAAAATAATTTAATAGAATATCATTTTTGTTATTTTAGTAAGCAAACCTTTGTTGAAAACTATGTATTAATTTAAGAATTAAAATTAATTTATAAATATGGTAGGTTGAAATAATATAATAGTATATTATTTTCTTGAAAATCGTGAAAAATCATCGCCATTAAAGCAATTTTTTTTTTAATAAGCAAATCAGTGTGGCTATCTCGTGCGGACAAGTTGTACATGCGCAGTAACCGCTTGCCGCTTATTCGCTGAGACTTGCGCGCGCTGTTCAAAAGAACTAAAAATAAATGAAAATAATACTCATTTATTTTTAAACTTAGAAAAAAAAATTTTTTTAATTATAAAATGTATAAAATTAATAAAATTAGTAATAAAACTTATTAAAAAATGTAATTAAAAATGTATTTGATGTTTATTTTGTAATATAATATTAAATAAATGTAATATATTGAAAAAACGTACTTTTTGTTTGTATTATTTACATTTCAGTAATGTAAAACATTTTAAAAGAATAATTAAGTAGTATTATTCAATGTTTAATGACTTTAAATATTTTTTAAGGAATAAATAAAAAATAATGGTGGGGGCCGATAAACATAAGCTACGTCCTAGCATAAAGTTACTGATGCCTCGGTAGCTCAAGCGACCAAGGCGTCGGGCGGAGTTCCGGTTGAGCCTCTGACCGAGCAACATCGTTTTGTCTAGCGCTCGCAAACATTTGCAATAAAGTAATAGTTTCTGCAAATAAAAATTGATAAGAAAATAACAAAACTATTAAGATTAGTTACTGTATCCGGAGCTCTATTAGTGTCAGTGTTTTTTCTTTCTTACATTCGCTTTTATCGCTAAAAAATTTCATTGGCGTCTCAAGCGTGTCTGTTAGTGAACATGGCAAAGCAACGCGAACGGCCATATTAACAGTACTGTGTGTATCTCTCTCTATCTCACGGATAGAGCATGGAAGGCATAACAGGAAAACGTAAAAATGATTCAATCTCACATAATGAAGAAAGAGATCCAAAAAATCCTAAAATTAAGAAAAATGTCCCATTGACTATCGAAATTGAAAGGCAATACAAACCGGCCATAAAAGAGTATGGAAGGAAAAGGCAAAGCATCATTGCGCCGAACCTTACACAAAAAGAACGCCACATTGCGTTATCGGCAAAAGCACAGCAAGAATTAGACAGCGAGAATGCTGCCGTGCACGCCATCTTGAACGATGTCCCGACCGCGCAATGTCAACTTGACGATAAAATGAATTCACAGCTCAGTTCACTATCCGGACAAACGATTAACAATGATGATCCTTGGATTTTTCCTAAAAAAGTGAATAAACAAATAAACATAAAACCAGATCGTAATATAAATAATCCTAGAAACTTATTTGTAATTATAGGTGATTGTAACGCTCGTATCAAAGAATGGGGAGATGTCTCGACCAACTCCAGATGAGGCTACCTCAAAAATTGCATTAACAACCAATCAATCAACTTAAGGTTCAAGGTCTACCCACCACTCTCGCCCACTTTTCCAAGCTCTGGATCATATCTGGACATTTGCCTCGCTGACGCTAGACTAGAACTAACAAACTTGGTAAATGATAGAATACCCACACTAAACTACAATAGCGACCATAAAGCTATTGAAGTAATAATTAACCTTAATTTAAACGAAACCTGTATAGATCAAATCACACCAATAGCCATTAAAAATTTTAAAAAGACTAATTGGAACAAGTTCCAAAAAAATATCCTTTCAAATTATAACTTAAACATTCCTAACAATATAAATCTATCTAACGAGGAGATTGAAAAACATCTAAAGGAAATTTCAAGCATTATTCAAAGTACTATTGAATCAGATGTCCCCAATATTAAAAGTAAAAATAGCACTGATAAATACTTAAATAAAAATATTTTATCCATTCATAAAAAAAATCCCAACTAGTAACAAAACTTAACAATGCCAAAAGAACTTTAAATCCTAATAATGTATTAAATCAAATATATATTCACGATCTTAAAAAGCAAATAAAGGATATTTCTTATAAATTAAATAAAGAAATTTCTAAATCAGTAAATAAATATTGGATGAACCATAAAACATAAAAAATAAAACCTCATCTGGCTTTGACAATATACCTAATATAGTAATTAAAAACCTACCCCTTAAAATCATTAACCACTACACAATAATCTTTAACAATATTATTAATAACTGTAAATACCCTGACAGCTGGAAAACAGCTAAAATAATACCAATCCTTAAAAAGGACAAAGACCCTCACTCACCCGCAAGTTATAGACCAATTAATCTATTACCCAACATTAGTAAAATTTTTGAAGTTTTACTCAATCAACAGCTAGTAACCCACACCACTAATGAAAACATCATACCACCGTAACAGTTCGGTTTTCGTTTTAGGCATTCAACCACTCACGCAATGAACAAACTAATCACTGATACTCACAAACACCTAAACCAACATCAAATGGTGGCAGCGGGACTCATTGATCTTGAAAAAGCTTTCGACTCAGTTTGGGTAGATGGCTTAATACATAAATTAATAAAAAAGAAATTTCCTCCTCACACTATCTTTCTAACCTACGACATGCTCCAAAATCGATTCATAGCTGCTTCATCAGCAAAAAATATCGCAACACCCTTTCCTATTATTGAAGGCCTACTTCAAGGAACGGTAAACTCTTCGCTCTTTTTTAACATAAATACATGCGACAGCCTCAACCTTTTCGAGCTTAACACCAATAATGATACATACTCCATAGCTTTCGCAGACGACCTAATCATTTACGTCGCTGGTAAACATCTTGACGAAATTAAAAATAAACTCGAAATATTAATAAATAAAATGTATGACTATTATAAAACTTGGTTCCTTAAAGTAAACATCCTAAAGTGCGAAACAATCTTATTTAGACTGCCCATATACAGACTCAATGCTAAAGAAAAAAGAAGGAACTTCAATGTTGACATAAAAATAAACGGTAATAATGTCACCATACCTAACAAAAGCACAGTCAAGTATCTAGGAGTCCACCTGGACCAACTTCTAAGACTTAGTAAATACCCTCAAATTCAAATTGAAAAAGCTCGTCGAGCGTTCAAATCCCTTAGTAAATTATTCTGTTCTAAGTATCTTCAAAGCAAAGCAAAAATTTGCTGCTACAGTTTATTACTTAGACCAATTATCACTTACGCCTCACCAATATGGTTTAATCAGAGTGCAAGCGCTATGGAAAAAATTAGAGCTTTTGAAAGAGCTTGTTTAAGAGCTTGTTTAAATAAATATAGAAACGCCTCTAACAATTTTCAAACTTATATATCCAACACTAAAATATATAACTTCAGTAATATACTCCGAATTGATAATTTTATGATAAAAATCAACAGAGATTACTTTGCAAATGCATCGACTAACACCCTTAACCCAATAATACAAAACCTAACCAACATCAACAAGAACTATGCAGCTGAATGTCTCCAATCAGGTTACATCCCACCTGAAATATTCATTTACTTAGACAGTAAAAATCTCATACAAAATATCGATAACATTCCTATCATTTATCACCACCAGAGACATACTATGCGACGATGCAAATTCAAGCTCGCGCTTAAAGCTTAGTACCCGGGCTCAGCCGCTACGAGGCGCTACTCCCGCAATGGGAATAGCGAGCTCCATAGCATATATAACCGGCCGGCAGCCGGCTCAGCCCAGTCCTCTCTCCGCTCTCGCTGTGTAGAGAAGTTATGCTCTGCACAGTAAGAGTACTCCGTACCTGTATCCTTCTCCTTCAATATGAGTAGTAGGGGGATTCCACCACACAGACTCCTCTCTCTCTTTACTATGTAAGGAAGTTATGCTTTGCATAGTAAAAATCTCTATCCCTATCCTATCTATGTAGTTGGGGGATTCCACTGCATAGATACTCCTCCACCTACCGCCGCCGTAACTGCCGTCGATAAAACAGATCTCGCGTTTACCCACCGTAGATAATTGTTAATAATATTTGCGTTGTAGATATTAATGTCGTTTTCTTTTGTTCTTTATTTTTTTTACAAAAAGAATATAGAAATATTTGAAAATTTAATATATTTTAAAGTATACAAGAATGTATACGTGTAAATGTAAGTGTTGGTTCTATTATATCTATGCGATCTATTACGCGCGTGATATCCGATCGTTGATCATTAAATTATGTCGACATAAATGACATAACGAAAGATTCGTTGATGTTACTTATAGTCGAAATAATTATCTAGCAATGAAGATAATATGAGTCAATATTACTTGCATATTATCCTGTGGCTACCCAGCCCCACATCAACGTCGGACAGCACCATGACCCATTTATACTGACAAAGAGAGTGTTTCACCTTCGGGTCACCGTTTTTGCTCAAATTTTGGGAATGTTTTCTGGATGCAGAAATATCAAGAAAGCCAAAATTTTAGAGGCCAACGCTCAATGTTTCCCTAGTTACAGGCCATTGAAGAAAATCACTAAAAAATCACTAGATTTTCAAACGCTCGTAGTATCACATCATTGTCAGCTAGAAGCTTATACCTTTTTTTAAATGAAAGCTGAGCTCAGATCCTTTCGAAATAGCACCTATACCATCTCAAAATATTATTTTTTCCCAAAGTTAGAGCGTAATAAAGATTGGACCTGAATTTTTGTTTAAGACATTAATTAATAATAAAAGCTAAAATTGGGTTCAATCTTTATTATGCTATAACTTTGGGAAAAAATAATATTTTGAGATGGTATAGGTGCTATTTCGAAAGGATCTGAGCTCAGCTTTCATTTAAAAAAAGGTTTAAGCTTCTAGCTAATAATTCTGAGGAACTATAAGCGTTTGAAAATCTAGTAACTTTTTTAGTGATTTTCTTCTATAGCCTGTAACTAGGGAAATATTGAGCGTTGGCCTCTAAAATTTTGGCTTTCTTGATATTTCTGCATCCAGAAAACATTCCCAAAATTTGAGCGAAAACGGTGACCCGAAGGTGAAACACTCTCCTTGTGAGTACAAGGTCGTGATTTGTTAAAGAATCACAACTTAATGAATTAGGTCAACTGTGTTTTGAGTAATGTTTGTGTGTTGTGTGTGCGTGTGTATTGTCAATCAAAAAAAAGTTTTTAATTAAAAAGATTTTCAATAAAATTAAAAAAACACGTTATGTCAAAACCAAATATATACACTACATTTATGAATTGTATTCATTATAATTACAAACATTCAAATCTAAAAAGTATAAATAATCAAATAAAGTATTACGTAACTTATTTTATTAATAATGAAATAAATCAACAAATATCAAAATTATTAATGAAATAAATAACGCCATATAAACTTATTATTGAGCAATTGCATAATAAAAAGTATAATCAAAAAAGTATAATAACATTTAGCATGAACATTTCGAAAGGTTATTTAAAATATGAAATATAAATATTGAACCTTTATTACTGATAAAAAAGAGATTACATTATTTTTTTGAATATAAATTTGAAGTTTTAAAAGATTTAAAATGTTCTGCGGTCGGATTAAAATTTAATGCATTAATATTGTGAACTTGACCAACCGATCTTAAAAAACTACGCGCATTTAACAAAGTGGTTTCTGTTCTATTTCTTTTTCAATCTTTAATTTCATTAACATCAGAAAAAGTTCTTTCAGGTTCCTCATTAGAATGTGGAAGAGAAAAAACTGTTAATACCAATGACCTTAAAGTTGGAAATCGTAGACCAGTTCCATTATCATTTTGAATTTTAAAAATAATTGACCAAAAAGCTTCGGAATTCAATTTCAAGTACTCATTTTTAATATCATTGCTAAAATAATGTGACAAAGCTCTCCAATCAATACCAACTGCTGCAGCATCAATAAAAGAAAAGAATTTACACAAATCATATAAATCTGGAAATTCTTTTCTTTCTTCAATACTTAAAGCAATTGTTGGTTTAATAAAAATTAATTTTTTTAAAAATAATTGATGTTCCAAAAATCTCTTTTTCATCTCAGTTACAGCAATGATAAAAAATTTCAAACAATTTTGCCTTACTACATTACAATCTTCTTCAGAAACACCTTTCAAAATTTCAATGCAAGGGGACCCTAATTCAATTTCGTTCAAAGCTTTAAAATTTTGCAAAATCTCAAAATCAGTTGAAAGAACACTTGAAAGCGCTTCCAGTTTAATAAAATGTTCTGCAATTTGAATAATTAGTAAAGTTGCAGCTTTCAAAAGTTTATGAATCATTAGACTCTTGCTTTGATAAGTAGCATTAAAAGAATTTAAAAAATTTAAAATATAACTTAAAGAAGCTACATAAGCTTTAATTGAATCATTTTGAAGAACATTTAATATTTTTTGAGCATTGCTAAGATTACAATCTGAAAATTCTGTACCATCTACATTATCAACAGAATCATCTACATTTTTTTTTCTTTAATTTAGAGCATTCAATTTCAAAAACTTCTACAGAAAAAAATTGCTGAAGAGCAGGACATTCAAGAAGAATTCTTGCATAGCATTTTTGCGCTTCTAGCCATCTTGTCCTCGAAAGTTTTAAAATTTTATTTTCAGGCAAAGAATAAAATTTTAAAAACTCTCGAAGCTCCGAAAAGCGCTTGGGACTCTTTGTAAAATAAGAAGAAGTCGCTTTCAATAAATTTTCAACTTCTTTTGGTATCGCAGTGCAGCTGCTTTTCGCAACTAGTGCCGAAGAATGGCAAATACAATTCAATAGAATTACATGAGGAACATCATCTTTAAGAAATTTCTGAAAACCCTTAAAAGCACCAACCATTACAGATGCATTGTCACAAGCTAACTCAATGATATTATTCATATTAATATTATTTTTATTGAAAAAAGCTTTAACGGCAGTATATAATTCGAACGCGTTCCTTTTCATAGCATCAACTTCTAATAATTGTAATAAATGTTGAACCGCTGTACTCGATCCTTCATAATAATATTGTACTGAAATGCACATAAGCTTTGTATTGCTTATATCTGTGCTTTCATTATAGAATCCGATATGGATAACGATAAAAACTCTAATAGCAATGATAACTGTTGGATATGGCGCAGGGCGCTCAGTATATATGTAGAGGTTGTATCTCATGTAACCATGAAATTCATCCCCTCCCTTCATTTGTCAGTCTTCGACGTTCAATTCGTCTCTGGTCGTTTCTCGTCAGTCAGTCTGAGTGCGCACCTTCAACCGTTTGGTTCAGCGTTTTGATATTTTCTCTAATAGAAAGCTTTTCTTTGTTTTGTAATAGCGACTTAATAAAGTGTATTATAATTTCATTAATATAAATTAGATCAGTAATTTGAATAATCTTTGTTTGTAATTTGACGGGTTACTCTTATATATAATAAACTACTCAATTAGGTGTTTTATTAAATTTGTGTTTTATTTAGAAAATCACCCAAATAAATCTGTAATTATTCAATAATAACAGTAAAAGCCTTGACAACAATGCAAAGAAAAGTAATGATTTATCAAAACCCAATTCAAATAAACAATTTTCAAATCATAGAAAGGTTAATGAAAATTCATCTACACCAGGAACATCCTTTGAAACATCGTAAAATTCAAAGTCAGGTACTAATTTAACATTAATCATTTCCTTTTCGATACCAAGTTATCTGAAGTAATTTTTTGTAAGTATGACTATAGATTTCACTGTATAGAATTGTATAAAGAAATTATCTAAAAAACTTATTAATTTTAACATTTACCAAAAATATAAAAATTGAAAAAAAATGATTATGTAAAACAAAGAGAAATATGAGAAAAGAAACGATCAAATTATAAAAATAATTTAAAAGATTAAGTAATAGAATAATTAAAAATTTTCTATTTCTAAGACTATATGAATTAATACCGTGTAAATTTTGTTAAACTTCCTAAAATTCCTAATGATTCAAAGATTAAAATTGTTTTTAAGTATAAAGGAGAGCACCCCACCTCCGGGAAACGGATTCAGCTGAAATTGCAGGATATGATTTTTTGATGAAAGATAATGAACTCGCGTTTTTTCTTTTCATCAAATAGGCCCCGTAGACAAGTATCTAGCCATTTTTTCTGAAAAGCGGTAAAAAGGAGCCTTTCTAGGAACTTGAATAACCAAAGAACTAAGATTCTTACAAAAAAATCCATAAAAAATAAAATGAAGTACAAATTACATGCTTTAATTTAAGCTCTGTTCAAACAGAAAAGCTTCAGTGGTTCAAAAGTTACAGGAGATTAAATATGCTAATGAAATAGCGTCAAAAATTGATCATGTGTTATATGCTAAAAAAATTAACAAACGTGTAGTAATTTTCAATTAGGCATGAGTTTTGAACCACCAAAGCTCTCCTGTTTCAACAAGCTTCAATTAAAGCATTTCATTTTCACTTTATTTTATCTATAATGTATTTTTTTAGAAACTTAGTTCTTTGGTTATTTAAATTCTTATAAAGGTTCCTTTTTACTGTATTTTCGAAAAAATGTATAAATATTGTCCAGTGGCCCTATTCGATGAAAAAAAAAACGGGTTCATTTTTTTTTCATCAAAAATCATATCTTGCAGTTTCAGCCAAATCCGTTTTCCGGAACATGAGTACTCTCCTTGTAAAATTGTACGCATCAAACATCTTTTTAATATATGAAAAATTCTCATTTTTACAGCGGCATGTTCAAGCATATTTACTAAAATATAAGTGGAAGATTTCCATTTAGCCATGCAAGTTGTCCTTAGAGCAGCCAAACAGCGGGCCAGAGATCGCAAGAGAAAAAATAAAATGCGTGAGGAACGAACCGAGATACCAAATTCAAGAGATCCTGTCCAGTATTTTAGAAATCTGGCAGCAACACGTACAGATACTTGAATATTATTAATAATGTGAAATAATGAAAATATGCGTTTATTCGAGGTTTACGTTAATTTGCTTGTTTAAATTAGTTAATCTTTGAAACATAAACTTAATATTTTAACAGTTTATTAGGAAGTACTAGATAAAAAGTTAAATATTATTACTCTTCACAAATACTCTACATTGAGAATAAAAATAAGTGGCGTGAACTACATGACTTCAGTAAAATCTATCGAACAGCCTTCGTACTGGGATTTGAGTAGCGCTAACTAAATAAGTTTAGTTGATTTTACTTAAGTCCCTTAGTAATTTTGATACAGTAACTTAGAATGCCGTGATAAATCTTTCTGAGTAATTAATTTATTTTATTACTCCTTCAACTGACTTATCAAAACAAAATGATTATAACCTTACCCTAATAATTAATATATGCTTAAAATAAATATTATTATAGTGTTAAAAATGTTATATATTTACCAAATTTATGACACAATATACTGGTGATTGAAATTTTGAATTATAATTATATAAGAAGAATTTTCATTTTTTTTTTTTTTTTAATATTTACTTTATTCAAAAAATAATAATTTATCACTTGAAAAACATATTTACAAAATTTACAATAGATGAGGCCTAAATACATGGCCATGATTTCGGTTACATTTATCTTCTACTAATATACAAGAATGTACGTCTGGAAAATCATTCATATTTTTAATTTCAAGTTTTAGTTAATGTAACATCATAAACAAATCGATGTTCATCAAAATAATTGACGATACATTTATTTATTAGAAAAAATACTTGGTTCTGATTTTTAATATATATGTTTCGAATCACGGCAAATGTTACTGTATCATCAGTTATTTCATTTACAATAACCATTTAATTTGCGTACGAATTACCTTTATATTCAATAAATTTTGTTTGATAAATGTTATCATTTTGAATATCTGATGGAAAGTAAACTGTTTATGTATGAGCATTAATTATTTTAAGATCGGTAGCAGAAATTTCATCATAATTATGGCATTTTGAATATTTCAAATAAGCTAATTTTAATAAACTTCTAATGCAAAGCGAGTTTTCAGTATTGGTATGATTACTTGAAGTATCTACAGTTTGTTTACCTGGGACACCAGAGATATAAGGTCTATGACCTTATTAATGTGAAACCATGCTATAAATATGGAAGATTTGGAAATAGTATAATAAAATACTACAATGAGGTAGCATATACGAAATGTGCAGGGAAACATGAGGCGAATCATTGTAATAAAAATGTTTTGCAATGTGTTAATTGCATTTATAGCAATAACGAATACCAATCTAACTATGATACAAATCACTCTGCATGTGACAGTGACACGTGTGCAATATTCAAATGAAAAATAAAAAAATATATTGAACAGACTGATTATCCAATGAAGCCTGCTTTACCGAAATATGATGGTACAGCAGGAAACTACCATAGAAGATCTGCAACTACGCAATCGATGACGTATGTACCAGCAGCACTGACGGGAAGCAGAGACAGTTTATTAAGTGATGACTCACCTCGGCATATAAACAATAATAAACGCAATGGCACATAATAATGATATAGATATAGTAGATAATGAAAAAATTTGTGATAGTCTTGAAACTCTCAATGGATATATTTGTGATACTAATAACTTAATACTTTACGTAAATATAAGAAGCTTGAACGCAAATTTTGAAAGGTTACAAATGTTGGTTGAGGGTTTGGTGACTAAGCCGAATATAATTGTATGTGCAGAAACATGGAATCTTCAACATTATAAATATTATGGGATAAATGGGTACAAAATATACTACAATAATAGTAGATTAAATAAAACAGATGGTGTGGTTATGTATATTAGGGAAAACTTGTACGAGACAACTAGTACAGAGAATTATGGTAAACTAAGTATAATTAATACAAAAATCAAAATGCAAAATAACGAAAATATAGAAATAAGCGGAATATACAGATCACATGACTTACATAAAACGGAATTTATATTAAATTTAGAAAGATTCTTAAAAACAAAAAAAAATATTAAAAATCATTATGTTATTGGGGATTTTAACATCGATATCTTGGAGCAGGATTGCCTCAGTCTTGATTTCCTAAATAATTTCTTCTTACTTTAATGGTGTAACTAGACCAAAAGATAACAATTCTGAAAGTTCATGCATAGATAATGTTTTTATTAAAACAGATGGTAAAAATATTAAATCATACAAATTGAGTCTAGATTTTACAGATCATTTTCCATTATTAGTCACGACTGAGAATATATGTTCCAAAGAAATTGATAAAGTTAATTCCAGTAAAATAAGCTATTATAAATTGAAAACTATTGTAAAATCAAAGAACTGGGAATTAATCAAGACTGAGACAAATCCTGATTTAGCTATTGAAATTATAATTAGCAAAATTCAAAATTGTATGAACTTGGCAATAAAGAATAGTAAAAGAAATGATAAAAATAAAACAAGAAAATCTTGGATTACTAAAGGAATCATAAAATCATGCAATACAAAAGATAATCTATATAAACTATGGAAAAAAAATCCAAACCACAAAAACTTAAAACAAAATTGTAAAAATTACACGAAAATTTTGAATAATTTAATTAAAGAAGCAAAAATAATATATGAAAAAAAAATAGTTGAAAAGAATAAAAATGATACAAAAAATATATGGAAGTATGTACATGATAAATTAGACAATAATAAAAGAAAAAATAATATAGAATATATACGTGATGAAAATAACAAAATTATAAATGACAATAAAGGAATGGCCAATTATATAAATAAATATTATAATGGAATAGGAGAAAAACTAAGCCAAAAAATCGAACAACCTAAAGAAAAAGTAATACTGCCACCAATGGTCTCAAACACAATTTATTTAAGACCTACAAACTATTTTGAAGTATATAAGATAATACATAGGTTAAAGGATAAGTCTGGTGCAGTTGATAACATAAATATGAAAATAATAAAAGCTGTATCTGAAAATATTTCGGAAGTTTTGGCCCATGTTTTCAATCGGTGCATAGAAAAGTCTGTTTGGCCGGAAGTTCTTAAAATAGCAGAAATAATACCAATTTATAAAGCAAATGATAAACATATTGTGTCAAATTACAGACCGATATCGCTGATTTCGAATGTGGCTAAGATTTTCGAGAGAATAATCTATAATAGAATATATAATTTTGTGCAGAAAAATAAACTGATCAATTTACATCAATTTGATTTTGTTAGAGGTATAGGAACCAAAGACGCTTTGAAATATATATCGAATATAATATACAGTAAATTAGATAAAAGTGAACCTATAATTGTTACATTTTTAGATTTAGTCAAAGCGTTTGATACGGTTAACCACGAAATACTTCTTGATAAATTATATAATTATGGTATCAGGGGAAATGCTAACCAACTACTCAAAAATTATTTAACGAATAGAAAACAATTAGTAAAAATACAGGATTCCAAAAGTGAATATTGTAAGATTATTACAGGTGTTCCTAAGGGAACAATCTTAGGACCTCTCCTCTTTATACTATACATTAATGATATATTGGATAATTTACCAAACGGTTCCATAATATCTTATGCCAATGATACGGCAATAATATCAGAAGAGAAAACGTGGCAAACCGCACAAGATAAAATGAATGAATATCTTGCATATGTTAATGTATGGTTGGCTTGGAACAAATTAACTCTAAATGTTGAAAAAACAGTATTTATGCCATTTGGTAGTTACAAGAATAGTATTCCAAAAACTTTAGAGGTTGCAATTAACAATAAGAAAATAAAAGGAGTTGAAAATTTTAAATACTTGGGAATTATTTTTGATTTAAATATGAGATGGGATAAGAACGTAGAAAATTCAATAAAGATTACCAAATATCTTACATTTATATTTTCCAAATTAGCTTATATTATGCATACAAAAACATCACTAACAATATATTATGCTTTATTTAACAGCATAATTAGTTACGGAATAATTGCTTGGGGGGGGGGGGGAGCATTTACAAATGTAATATAAGATCATTACAAAGTTTACAAAACAGAATACTAAAAATAATTTATAAAAACACTTTTGAAATAGAAAACTATCCCCTAAATTTAGCACAACTATTTTCTTTAGAGTCATTAATGTATCATTATCAAGAATTGAGGGATAAATATAAGGTGCAAAATAGTAGTACTAGGAAAAAATGTTTGCAAATGCCAAAAATGATTAAAAAGATTAGTGAGAAAAATAGTTATACTGTAGCTATAAGACTTTATAATTTACTACCAAATGATCTCAAAACAATTGAGAGTAATAAAAAATCAATTAAGAAAAAGTTAAAGAAATGGATTAAGTCTAATATATATAAAGATTTAATTGGGGGTTAGAGAGATATAATATATTGCGATGTGAGAATTTAGTTATATTTAAATTATCAATAAAGTAAATTATTAATTTATTTATTATAACGTTGCCCGTCCCCGCATGCAACTTCGGTCTGTCGAAAAGAGACAAAAAGAATCTTTAATTTATTATACGGCGCCAGATAGACCTCCAGCTAACTTGTCGGCAAACAAACCGCAGGCGTCTTTGGAACGGGAGGTGAGCGACCTCTAGTAATAATTTTATCAAGCTGAAAGTTGGAGAAGTGTGCACACAAAAAAAATAATGTCTATTTGTTTCAATCTCGAAATTTTAGGTTTAATTATTTAATATTTTATTCAAACAAAATAAAATCTATGAACAATTTGCTTACTAAGTTAAACTATAAATTTATTTTAACTCCTAATTTTAAATTTTACTCGCACTTCTAATTAAATAAATTATTCGTTCTCAATAGAATAGTAATCAACAAAAAAATGAATTTTACTTTTTGGTCGGCGTAAGCGACTTCACTCTTATTTATTTAACAAAATGGCTGCCAAGAGCCCGGATGATTATTTCTCTCTCTCTCTCTCTTACTCTCTGGTCACTCTATACCGATGTATCTATCAGTTTATTATTCTAAGTTTAATTACCGGTCTTTTAAGTTTTCAATAAAAATTAACTAATTATTTAAACTCTTTCTTCCGATTCACTAAGTAAATTATTTAACTAGTACAGTCAACGAAACTGTTAGACACGTGGTCGATTCCTCACACTCCCGCACTCTCGAATTCTACGATATAAACTTTTTAAAAATAATATTTATTATGCTCATAAGATTTCTAATAAATTTTACAATCACTTTACCAGTTTAATTTAATTTACTAGTAAACGCAAGCTAGTTTTCGAAAGAATTTATGTGAGCAAGATGGCCGTTAGGCCCGCGTAATGAAATTCGTTTCTTATGTATGGGTGATTCTATTCGAACGGGTCGAATTCAAATTTTGAAATAATAGAAAATAAAGGTGTTCATTTTTAAAATTTCACTCAGGTTTTTTTATGGTTATATCTAATACAAGTAGTATGTAAATATGACTACAGTGATTGTTTACAAAAAGATTTGAGAATGTGCTTACTCGGAGATTCTTCACAAATATATATATATATATATATATATATATATATATATATATATATATATTCAATTTTGAATATATGAAAATTATAAGCAGTATAATATGTATTAAATTTCAAGTGTACAAATAAGTTAACACTTCATGGTATGAAATTCATGAATAAAATTGTTGACTTTATTATTTAATTAGAATTTTGTGAGTGCATCTCAAAAAAGGCAGGGGAATTATATGCCAGGGGAAATTACCTGATAATATGAATGAAATTTTTACCGAGTAAACGGTCTCCAACATTCACTGCTATACAAACTTTTTTAGTTGTACATTACTACTTTCTTAAACGTCTATTACGTATTTGAATATGCGCTTATATCATCTGTGACAGTTAAATGTTTAGAGCTAGGAGAATTATCGTAGAAAAGGTAACTTAGCTTTCATAAGTGAAATGATGTTTACACGTAAACAAAAATGTATTCTATGATCAACAAAGCAGTTTTTTAGCGAAATAAACATATAATAACAATATTTCCATGTGATAGGAATAGCTTATATTTTCATAAGATTCAAATATAACATTTTTTATTATTATTGCTTTTTATCTATGAAAAAATATACATTTTTTTTATAAATACAGGGGCTCAAAGAAAATATTTTTTTTTCGACCATTCTGCTGAAATGTATATACAGATGGAAAAAAATATTTTTTGATCTTTTAGAAGTATTAATTCATCTATCCTGTATCTCTTCAACGTTTAAAATAGTATATTACGATACGGGTGACTTAAATTACCTATTATTACACGGCGAAGTTAGAGCCCGAGCGTCAGCGAGGGTCCTAAACGCCGTGTTATAATAGGTAATTTAAGTCGCCCGTATCGTAATATACTATTTTATAGCTTGAGTGATTTACATCAGCCGCACTACATCTATACTCTCAAAATTCAATAATAAACAAAGGCTATGCACACCACGAATGATAATTCATTAAAAAAATGAATTCCATATACCAACAAAACTAGGCATTCTACGAATGATAAATCGTAAAAGAAAAGCAAAAACTGCAAAAAAGCGAAATCTAAGTACTTCACGAATAATAAATAGAAAAAAACTAAAAATATATATAAAACATGAAATAACATTATGTCAAACTATTGAAATTAATTCTGTAATAATGAAAATCTAAATTTCCTTTCATATATGTATTAGGGCCGTAGGAGCGACAATTGAAGGCCCGGATGCAATAAGGGCATTTACGCTCGGAGCTCGCAAAACTGAAGTCACTTGGTAGTAAAAATTTCATTTTCTTCAAATAAATTTCAAAAAATTTGACGTTGTCAAACTCATCATGCCGCATCTTTTTTATATTAACCGTTTTTTTATAAAATTTTTATTTTTCAAGAAAAAAATTAAAAACAAGAAAATTTTTTACATTAAATTTCAATACTTTTTTAAACTTAAATCGTTGTAATTCGAGTAAATATTAACCGATTTTGCTGAAATTTGAAATATATTTTCTAAATATCATAGCGAAACTTATGATAATTATAAAAAATGTTAATTCTCAAATTGTTAGTTGCAATTGTTTATTAATTAATACAAATTACAAATTGTGCGTTTATAATGTACTCGAGAAAAAAGTATCGAGGGAACTTTCAAGTACAAGAAACTTGTAGCGAGAAAGTTTTTGGTTTTTGTATAAAGAAGATTTGTGGAAAGTTTCAAATCGATTGATAAATAATTAAAAAAGATATAACAACATTTACAAGTAGCGCGCATGCGGTCGAGCGCTGCAGTTTTCTTATAAGTTAGATGCGATTCTCAGTGAATATTACGTCAACTGAATGACTCTTGGTAATATTATTTGGGAAAAGCAATAATACAAATATAACAATATGATATTTATTAAAAGTAAATAAACATATAAATAAACAAACAAATAAATAAATAAACAAAAATCTGTAATGTAATTATTTAATAAGCAAAATATTCCTATATGTTAAGACCACAGCACTTGCCTAAATCATATATATATATATATATATATATATATATATACGAACAAAATTCATAATAATGTTTATATAGAAGAAGAGTGAACGTACACACGCATATATGTTTACTTTTATAATTATAAATCCCAACATTATATTGTTTAAAAATATTACACTTTATGTTTTTAGAAAACTCATATTACTAATGCGAAAGAAAAAAAGATTTTAATAGACAAAATAAAAAAAAAATCCTTTGAAACAATCCAAAAATCAGTATTAAACAAAAATCTGTAATGTAATTATTTAATTATTAAATAATTACATTACAGACTTTTGTTTATTTATTTATTTGTTTGTTTATTTCTATGTTTATTTACTTTTAATAAATATCATATTGTTATATTTTTATTATTGCTTTTCCCAAATAATATTACCAAGAGTCATTCAGTTGACGTAATATTCACTGAGAATCTAACTTATAAGAAAACTGCAGCGCTCGACCGCATGCGCGCTACTTGTAAATGTTGTTATATCTTTTTTAATTATTTATCAATCGATTTGAAACTTTCCACAAATCTTCTTTATACAAAAACCAAAAACTTTCTCGCTACAAGTTTCTTGTACTTGAAAGTTCTCTCGATACTTTTTTCTCGAGTACATTAAAAACGCACAATTTGTAATTTGTATTAATTAATAAACAATTGCGACTAACAATTTGAGAATTAACATTTTTTATAATTATCATAAGTTTCGCTATGATATTTAAAAAATATATTTCAAATTTCAGCAGAATCGGTTAATATTTACTCGAATTACAACGATTTAAGTTTAAAAAAGTATTGAAATTTAATGTAAAAAATTTTCTTGTTTTTAATTTTTTTCTTGAAAAATAAAAATTTTATAAAAAAACTGTTAATATAAAAAAGATGCGGCATGATGAGTTTTACAACATCAAATTTTTTGAAATTTATTTGAAGAAAATGAAATTTTTACTACCAAGTGACTTCAGTTTTGCGTGCTCCGAGCGTAAATGCCCTTATTGCATCCGGGCCTTCAATTGGTAACTTATGTATTGTATTAGCAGTTGCGTTTAGGGGAATCACAGACGTGACGGAGTCTTAGAGCGTCGAAATGACTACCTCTTCGCGTCACATGTTACACTGATATTAACTTTGGTTTTACACGTATTTTACACGCTTACAATTGTTATTTATTTTGAAAAATATCGATATAAAAGAGTTGCAATAATCTACACCTTATTATTATTGATGAATAAACTCTTAAAAATAATCCAGATATCAAAATATCGCTTATTATAAGTGCGTGATTTAAGTCAATTCAGCATCATATTCATTATTGAACAGCGTAAAAATTTATCGTTTAACTCTCGGCTCAGCGGGATTTAAGCGCGGATTTAAATCACGCAGTGCTATAAAAAATTTTATATATGATTACAGACAGGGCAGATTACTTTTTATACTTTCTAAGGGTCCCTACAAAAGCTACATTGAAATTAGTGATTAAAAAATCAACGGATCATAAAGTTACAAGCTGAAAGTATATGAAAAATTTGTGGTTAATAATAGTTGAACCTTGTATTGATAGTTTATTAAACGATTGCATATGATTACCCGTTAGAATAGAATCATCCATATAACACGCGCCACTGTGTCCACCAATCTCAATTATAAATTATTATTCACCGGTCACTTAAAAGAATTTTAATAAAGAAATTTCCATTAAGATAATCTAATGATTTACTCGGTCAACGAAATCGTTGAACACGTGGTCACGGTCTATCTCTCTCTCGCGAATTACAAAAACTTTCCATTAAACTTTTACAATACGTTCTAATTCTAATTTTTCCACTAATTATAATTAAATTTATTCACAAAAAAAAACTATTCTATTTCACTAATTAACAACGTCACTTTAATCTTTGTTTGACGCGCCCGCACTGAATTTACAAATTTTATCGTCGAGAGCCGTTAGTTCACAATAATCTTTATTAATTTGGACTACAGTCCACTCACCGTTATAGAAGTCGTTGACGAGACGAAGGAAAGCTGGCTGACGATGTCGGCAATGGCGGTTAGACTGGCTCGCTTTCTCTCTCTCTCTTGTCTTAACTTTGCATTGATATTTTGCAATCGTTAATCTTAGTTATACATACATTTTGAGGTTATATTTGCTGTGATTATACAATCAGCTGTGCACCAAATTTTATGGTCAAAAGTGAAGGAAACGCTACTTTTTTATGCTGGTTTTCCACCTACTGATAATTACTTGATGCTCGATTTATTGTGTGCTGGGTGCTGGAATTTTCGAGATGTCCTATATCTGCCTCATTTTATAGCACTTACGTCAATCATAAGGCTGCATCTCCACTTACTGAGATTTTACCTGGTGGTGAATATACTGTGAGCTAAATACTATTATACTGAAGGCTCAACTGTTCCCGTGCAGTGAACATTAATATTAATGCGCACTCACGGTGGTACGTATTCAACCACTTTTATGAGTCAAACATTTTATGCAATTTTTACATAAAATCTATATGATATTTTCATGTGGCCGCACGCATTTGAGGTTAACTCTTGAGAGGAGCTATATGCTGGATTCGTCGACAGCGGCACCATTTTTTGCATGAAGGAGTTGTAATGCTGCTGCTATTTTTGAATAATACTGCAATTAGATATTCTCTATGTTTTGGTCATCTACTGTGCGAATTTTTCTGAAGTCAGCATAGTTTTCTCCATCACCAACTCTAGCAGCGAAGTACTCAGCTTCACTTCGGAACCAATTCATCATTGGTTAAACTTTGTGGTGAGAAAGACAAGGTATTTCTGAGAGCATTGTGGCTCAAAGAGACTTTTGATTTGCTCAAGTCTGCTCATACAATGTCTGGTGAGAAAAACATCCCTAAACTATTCGTCAGGTCTCTAACAGTTTATATTAAGAGTTCTGCGAAGGCCAAACCTCGCGCCATCCATACTGTGGCTGATCTTGCTTTTTTAATAATCTTCAAAAAAACTGACAGTGTCTAAGGTCTCATGTGACTGATTTTAGTTCTAATTTTAATGCCTCCTTTCTGAATAATAGTCTCAATACTGATCATGGTTCTAACGCAGTGATTACTGCTCCTATGTTAAATAAGCGCAAGGACAATCTACTTGCTACACATATTAATGTAAATAGACTAAGGTCACACTTCAATTTAGTTGAGGCGCAATGTCTCGACAAAGGCTACAATCTTTTAGCTCTATCTGAAACTTTTCTGTCGCCACTTGATGATGATACCATCTTATCAATTGCTGGTTATAATCTATTTTGATTGAACAGGGTTGGTAAGGAGGGGGTGGTATTGCGGCATACATTCTTGAGAACTACAAGGTACCAGTCCTGCATCATTCTGACCCTACTTTTAATAATGAGCCTGAGTACTTGATGCTTGATATCAAGGTGTTCAATGAAAGGCTTCTTTTTGCCGTCATCTATGCACGTCCCAAGGCTACTTACCCTGCAGATTTCTTTAATGTTTTGTCTAGCCTCAGCAGCAAATACAGAAATATTCTTATCACAGGTGATTTTAATGCAAATTCACTCGTTACTAATCATGCCTCAACATTTCTCAGGGGCAGCGTCGAGTCGCTATCTCTTCATATCGTTCCTTCGGAGTCGACACATCATGTCATTTCTGAGAGTTATATTTCACATACTTGGCTAGACTTATTCATTGTTAGTGATGCTGATTCGGTGCTGTCCTACTCAAAATCTGAGGCGCCATTTATATCGGGTCACGACTTGATTGAGCTGGAGCTCAAGGACCCCAAACTTCTCAGCTCTCCGAAGAAGTTTTATGTTAAATAGTACATTATTAACCTAGGGTGGAAAGGCTGGATTTGTGTAACGAGTTTCGTAAAACAGCCTTTACACCAGAGGTAAATAATGATTTTTTTCGTATGAGAGCCGAAAATGAGAAAAGAAGTTGCGATTTTGAGTTTAGAATGCGAAAAACAATTATTATTATCAATTGAGCAAATGCTATAGTTAAAAAAAAGTAACATTTTCTGGTTATAAATACAAAAATTAAGAGTCTAGAAAAAAATTTTTTTAATGTTAAATATAATTCTATTAATTTTTTCCAATCGTAAATTAATATATAATATTAAATACTTTCTAGTGAAATGACTGAAACAATAATTATAAAAATTTTATACTTACTGCCTTGTGCAATAATTTTAACAGGATGTTCTTTGTATTCAACTTTGTGAATGTATTTTTCTGTTTTAGATGATTTGATTATATTACTTTGCCACGTTTTCGGCCATTTTATTATAACCTCTTTTTCTTGTTCGATGCCACTTGTGATATTTTCATCTCCATTTGTTAACCAAGAAACAAATGCCGTCCCAGCAGGATATTTGTCATTAATCTTGTCGTCATTAATGAATTCTATTAAAATCTACTGATTTAATTCATTCATAGTGCAATTTTAATATATTTCGAAAAACTATCAAGTTTCTAGATTCTTCGACAACATGTGTGACTGCCTCGACACAGTCGTACCGACTGTCGGTTATGCGCAGGAACTGCTCCATACATTGAAAATAAAAAAGATAGCGTCCATTGAATGACTTGAGTAGAATCTACTAAACTACCATGGTAAAAGACTATGTCGTTAAAACAATCAAACTAATTTGGTTAAATTTTCTCAAAAGATTCACCTCAAATTAATTTTTTTGTGAGTAAGCTGTACATATACACAATGGATAATTTTGTGAGAGATTTTTTAGAAAAAGCAACTCTACATAAATTGGTGAAGAAGTTTGAAGGTAAGTATTTAAATTTTATACGTAACTTTTCAATAATATTCACAACCTTATATATCATATAAATTTCAAAATAAGAACTTTGTTTTCAATCAAAAAGTTCATTTACTTTTTCTAAAATACATTTTACATTTAGATTTCTTATAGTAATTGTATGTATAATACCTGTAAAATCAGATTTTATATGTTCTCATAAATTTTGTAAAGAAATGCAATAAATATTTATTGAATATATTTTATCAAATATTATTAAACAGCAAGTTGATAATTTTTACAGAGGCTGGAACTAGGATGATTAATGTGCAAGCTCAACCGCGAGAGGGCAGCAGTACGAGCAATATCTGTCATGGCGGCGTATATATATAGATATATTATTATCATTCAGAATATATCTATGTATATGTTTAGTTATCAATGTTTTGATTACAGAACATTGCTTTCATCATAACTTTACGACTTGGTGATTCCGAAAATTTTTTTAAATGAAAGATGAAGTGTAGTGTACAAAATTGTAAAAATAGTGTGAAATTTAAATCCCCAAAAAATGTTACTGTGCGGAAAAAATTGTTTAAGGCAAGACGAAGGTTACCGTTTACTCCGAAAACTAACGATAGTCTTGGCATCAATCATTATGCTTCAGAGTAGTTTAAATAATTTTTAAAAAATTCTTTATTAATTTTTTGGAAATTTAAATTTTACACTATTTTTACAATTCGGTACACTATACTTCATCTTTTATTTAAAGATATAGTTTTCGTAATCACCAAGTTGTAAGGTTATAATGAAAGCTATGTTCTGTAATCAGAACATTGACAACTAAACATATACATAGATATATTCTGAATGATAATTGTTGGGAATAGAGGTTTTGTGCTCCGGGATCAGAAAGGAAAACACCCTTTTTTAATAATATTAAACTGGTTGATATATATTCTAATTATCTTTAAGTACAGTAATTATTAATCTAATACGTTACAAATGGCTGAGCTTTACTTTACATGTGCTATTGTAAAGAGCTTGTCTTTATCGCTACATGGCGCTCGCTAGACTCTGTTTTACAGACTGCTTGAGCTCGACTAGAGCCTCTCTTTCTCAGCTGATTTGCTGATTCATATGTATGGTCGAGTATGCATTTACCGACAGAAGGTGATACGCTTACAGATATAAGACGCAACATTTACATATTACAACACGCCTCCTTAAATTTGCGGCTTTTATTTCTTTTATTTTATATTCAATTTCGCTTTTACATGTTTTTAAATTAATCTTAATTCTTTTCTGTTTTTAATAAATTTTTCTTTACATAGACCTTTGGTTAATATATCAGCTATATTTTTATCAGTTTCAATTTTTAAAATATCTATTACAACATTTTCATAATTTTCATTAATATAATGATATTGCACTTCAATGTGCTTCGAATTTTTTGTTAGATTACCAAATTTACCTATAGCTATCGCACCAGAATTATCTTCATAAATTTTAATTGGTCTATCTATATTAAATTTAAATGCATCATTTAACAAATCTTTTATAAATAATATTTCTGTCACTGCTTCTGACATAGCAATATATTCAGCGAAAGTAGAATTTTTTGTAACAGTTTTCTGTTTATGTGTTTTCCAATAAACTACATTACCATATACTCTAATTACGAATCCTGTTGTGGATTTTCTATCAATATGATCACCTGCGTAATCTGAATCGACCATACAATCTAATTTTTCTTTCTTTACATTATTGTAATACGTTAGTTTTAAATCTTTCGTTTTATATAAATATTTCAGTATTCTTAAAGCATACTTAAAATGTGTTTCGTTGTAGCAACTTTGATATCTACTTAAATAATTAACACTATATGATATATCAGGTCTTGTCCCTGTACTAATGTATAAAAGTTCGCCTATTAAATTTCTATAACTAATTCTTTCATCTGTTTCAGTTGCTTGTTCAAGTTTTAAACTTGTCTCTATCGGAGTTTCATAGAGCTTTGCATTTTCTAAATGATATTTCACAGCCAATGATTCAATATATTTTTGTTGACTTAAAGTCATTACACCTTTTTCTTTATCATGATTAATATCAATTCCAATATATCCTGTTATTTTACCTAAATCTTTCATTGCAAATCTTTGCATTAATTTTGTTTTTATATCCTTGATCTTATTTTTATCTTTGCAGCAAATTAAAATATCATCTACAAATACCAACATATATATAGGATCATTGCTTGTGTTATTTACATATAAACAATAGTCATGATTGCTTCTAACAAAATTTAATTTTTCAACATAGTTATTAAATGTTTCATACCATGCTCGTGGACTTTCTCTAAGACCATAGAGTGCCTTTTGGAGTTTACATACTTTATTTTCTCCAGTTTCATAACCTTTTGGTTCATAAATATAAACTTCTGATTTTACTATACCATTGAGAAATGCTGTCTCAACGTCCATTTGTTCTATATCTAAATTATTTACACAACAATAGCTTAACAAAATTTTTAAAGTTTGCATTTTTCCTACTGGAGAGTATACATTTTCTAAATATTCTTTTTGCTGAAAGCCTTTTACTACTAATCTAGCTTTATAAGAATTATCTCCTTTCTTTTTAAATATCCATTTAACATCAATTATTTTCTTATCTTTAGGTTCATCTACAATAGTCCATGTTTTATTTTTATTTAAACTATTAATTTCAGAATTCATAGCATTTTGCCATTCTTTACTTTCTGTGGAGTTTATCGCCTCCTCGAATGTATTCGGTACATTAGCGTTTACATAATTTACATATATATAATGTGTTATTGGGTTACCATATCTTTCTATAGGACTTTTCTTTCTCGTTGAGGTTCTTTCAACTTCTAAATTATCTTTTCGTTTTTTAAATCTTTTATTTATTTTGCCAGAATCATTATTTATTTTATTATTAGAATTTGAGTTTTCACTATCATAATTTTCATTTTCATTAATTTCATTTTCATTTTCATTTTCAGAATCGATTTTACTTTGACTATTCTTATTTTCTAAATTTAATTCAATGTAATTTTCATCATTTTGTTCAGTACAAATTAATTCTGTATCTTCTTCAACTACTTTAACATGTCTGGCATTTATGAATTTATTATCAATTAAAACTCTATAACCATTGTGTGTATAACCTACAAGTATACCTAATTTAGCTTTATCGTCCCATTTACTTTTTCTTAATACTTCTGGTACCCTTACAAAAACTTTGCTTCCATATATTTTCGAATGTTTTACATCAGGTTTTGATTTTAAAAGTATTTCGTATGGAGTTTTATTTTCATGTGTGTTGGCTATTGTACGGTTTTTTAAATAAGAAACTGTTTTCATTACTTCTGGCCAATACCTTATAGGTATCTTGGCTTCTCTTACTAAACATCTGCCTATATCCATAGCTGATCTATTAAATCTTTCCGCTACTCCATTTAATTCATGAACGTAGGGTGGACAAGGTAATAATTCAATTCCTTTATATTTAATAAATTTATAAATTTCTTGATTTAAATACTCTTTACTGTGGGGACACCCACCTGTCTCTGTATGCGAGCGGCGCTGTAAGCGCACCAACACACATGTAAGTGTGTACATGAAAACGCCTCTGCGCAGGCTCAACTTAGTCGAGGAAGAAGCAGCTCAACGACTGCTTCTCTGTACCTCAGTCTTGTTCCGCCAGCCACTGCGCTTAGTCGCTTTGGCTATCTAATAAAGTCACACTCAACTTATATAGTATCTGACTTATTTTCCAGATCCCGATCTCCTTCTACATTATATATATATTCATTGCCATACAAGGCATTACATCTGGTGACCCCGACTGAAGGATTCAGCGACGACCAGGCAGCCATTTTAATAACCAGGCGACGGACCAAGAGGGACGCCTCGAAATTCCGCCATTTTGGGTTTCTGTTTGCTGGTCAAGCACAGAGTTTTTGCTGCTCTCGTCGCTCATCCACACGCACAAGGAGTCTTCTCTTTCCTTCTGCAGGGATTGGAAAAGCGGAACATCGCACGTACGCATCGCACGGCCCCTACGAGCTCTAAGTGGAGGACGTTTCTTCTGCGGCATTCGCCTCAACGTCTTTGTCCGGAGCATCGTAGTACATCTTCTAAGGTAGCGAGAGTTGCTAAAGTGCACTCTCTTTCATACATTTTATTTTTCTCTAATAGAAAATCGCGAGTGCGCGAATTAAAGTGTTAAAGTGCAAAAACTCGCACAAAACCTTTCTCTAGAGAATCTTGGCCACGTGGCGCCATTAATTTTTAACACGCAAAATCACGTGAAATCTTTCTTTGTTCACGGCAGTGCGTGTTGTGGCCGTTAAAGTAAAGTGAATCGCGAGTGAAATTTATTTGTCACACTAGTGAAAAAGCACGCCGTTGACACGCGTATAGGTTATGTACGCATTGTGTCTGGCGTTGGAAAATTTCTTTTCTCGCGCAAATCACTCCTTTTATTTTTCATTAAAGAGTTAAAAAATTATCTTTGTATAACAATTTTATGCCCTAAGACACGCGTCATAGCTTATGTACGCATTTTGTCTGGCATATTAATTTTCTTTTGATCGGTAGTCACGCGATATTGCTTAAAGACAAAGAAACGGCCAGTTTTAAGTCTAGCAAAACGCGTACTTTTAACTGAAATAAACGGTCAAAAAAAAAAAAAAAAAAAAAAAAAAAAAAAAATTTAACATCGAAGTAACTACCTCAAGGTCATCGTGGAACATCTTTCAACATTAAGCGAATGTGGAGTGCGAGGAGTCGGTTTTTCGCGCTAACTAACTAGCATTAATTTTTTTTATATATACTCGAATTGTGAATTATTTAATTATAAATCGACTCTAGACAAATTAGTATAGTTTAATTTAGTATAGAATTTTCTATGAATATATAAAAACTAGTCATATGTGTTTGTGTCGTACTTAACCTTTTATATATTTATTCAATTGTACTTTGTCCATATACACATATATATATCTTTTTTTTTTCTTTGTTTTTATATACATATACTCTTTTATTTTTACACATATTTTTAATATATTTTTAACATACAAAAATTTTAACTGCGTACAGTTGAGGATTTCTCGTCTGAAAATTTTGAGATATCTTAAAATACACGCATTTTTCTTTATTATTGTGAGAAAATCTCACTTCAACTCGAGGCGCTGGCATTGCTTAAGAAAGCTCCTTCGTCGATTCCTCTTTGGATCTCTAACGGGGACTATCGAGAGTGGTGCGAGTGCCAAGAGCCCTTTTTATATAACTTTAACGCGGTAATAGACGAGAAAACCGCAATTGTTTTTTATCCGGTAGTGAGCCACGTGGAGAATTCTCTCCGATTTTTCACTCGCACAGCGAGTGCGCGTATTACTAATTATTTGCGCTTGTGCATTGGATAGCCCCTTTGTGCATCAGTCGCCGACCACTTGAGGTCTCTCTCGCTGAGCACGTGGAGGTAAATCCCAACTGCACAAGACGCCTTTTTACTATCCATTTAAATACACAAATCATACTTCGTATAATATTCGGAGAGAGTTTTCTCGAACTGGTCACTACGTAAATTTAAAAAGCGTTACTTCCTCTTTTGCGACCGCTCGTCCGCAAAAATGCATCCCAAAGTAATCCATACACCTCCTAAAAACGGTGAGCCCGGCAACACGGAACGTACGGAAAACGCGTTACGTATGCAACAGAACAGTTCTCCTTCAGAGAGCATGTACTCGGGTGATGGGGGCGTCCTGGGAACTCTGGAGAATGCAATAGGACCAATAGTTTCCGACAGTTCGCCCACCGGGTTTCATGTAAATTTGACAAACTCAATTGTTAATAAAAATCAAAAAACGTTCGAAAAATCCTTATTAACGAATAGACAAAGAACCGCGCATAGTTTTGATCAAGATAGGCTTTTATCCATTAGACCACCTTCTCATAACACATCAAACGAAAAACCGTTTCACGAGAGGCTTATGAAAGGATGGAAAAAACTTTGAGTAACAAAATTAAATTCATGCAAAATTCGCATAGCGAGTAAATTAATAATTTAACAGAGCAAATAGAGTCGTTAAAAACGCTTGTATTAAATCAAGCGAGGAACGAAAATTCGTTAGAGACTCAGCAAAATTCAAATTCTAGACTTTTCGAGAACACAAGAAATGCTCAAAGTTGTTATAACCTTCCATCGGCCTCTACAACAACACATAAACAAACTTCATACCTTTTTCCTACAGAACAAAGCCCGACCTTCAATTCAATATCAAACATTCCAAACACACAAATAACACAACCTTCAATAATAAACAATCGAACTTTCTCCAATTCTAATCATCCTATAACCTTTCCCGTATACACAACAAATACGCCCAACATAAACACACAGAATCATAACACTCAACCGTCGGTCGCGGCTAATATAAAATTCAAACCAATCAAAATGCCCTTCTGGCAACACGATCCGGTAACATGGTTCGAAATGTTCGAGTATCAACTATCGATACAAAACATAACGGACGATAATATTAAATTCGTAAACGTCATGCCTAATCTTAGCAATAGTACCGTCGATGAAATATCTAATAGCACCAAACTATTAAGACCTAATCATCGTTATGCCGGGATTAAAGACATTTTAATTAAAAAATATACGCAATCGCAGGATTCCAAATTACAAACATTATTTCGCGGTTGTCAAATCGGAACAAAAAAGCCATCGGAATACTTATACGAGTTAATCAATCTTGCGGGAGAACAAATGCCACGCGCGTCAATTCTTAAAGCTTGGAGAGCAAATCTACCAGGCAATATCCGTCCGTTTATACGAGAAGACGTGACACCTGAAAACGAAATGGCGTCGGTCGAGCTTGCTGATCAAATTCATGCCGACTTACATGCAAATCATAACGCGATGCATGAAATCAAACAGAATGAAACACACATTTTAACGGAAATGATGACTAAAGTCGACGCGCTCGTAAGCCAACGTAATACAGTTAAAAGACGCTCGCAAGATAAAAAGTGGCACGAAGGTAACAAAGCAGGTAGGCGCGGACGTAGCAAAAGTAGAGAACGCAGACATTATTGTTACCATCATAGTAAGTACGGTAAAAACGCGTTCAAATGTACCAAGCCGTGCGACTGGGTGGATAATTCCATTAAACCAGATCAACAAAACGCGGGAAACAAGGACAGAGCAAACCCGGATGGTAACAAAGGAAACGTTAAAGATTCGTTAAACTAGAAACTCGGCGCGTTATGGAGACCAGCGTGGCCGGGACTAATTCAGTGCGTCTCCACGTAAAAGATAAAACTACTAATGAAATCTTTTTAATTGACTCGGGCGCGGAAATTTCCGTAATCCCTAGACCCAAAAATTTTACGGGAAAAAAGACAAATTTAAATTTATATGCAGCCAACGACACTAAAATAAACACATATGGCACATTACACAAAAAACTTGATTTTGGGTTCACTCGGGAACTGCTATGGCTTTTTATTATTGCAGATGTCCCTTATCCTATATTGGGAGGGGATGTTTTAAATCATTTTCATCTTTTACCAGATCTTAAGAAAAAATTACTAATAAATGCAAGTACGAATGAAACAATTAATGGATTTAACAAAGCCGTTCCTGACTTACAAATTTCTTTAATTGACCCCAAGATCAAGTATGCACACATTTTAAATAAATTTCCTACGGTAATAGGCGTGGATAGGCCGAAAACTCTAAAAAAGAGAGGCATCTATCATTACATTAAAACCACAGGTCCTCCTTGTGCGCAGAAACCGCGACGCTTACACCCAGAAAAACTTAAAGTAGCTAAATCAGCGTTTGAAGAATGGTGTAGGTTAGGTGTGTGTAGACCCTCGAAAAGTCCTTGGGCTACACCCATACATATAGTGCCTAAGAAAAACGGGGAATGGCGAGTCTGCGGAGACTATCGGAAATTAAATGAGGTAACGGTACCGGATAGATACCCCATACCGAATTTGCATGATTTTTCGAGTAATTTACACGGTAAAACTATTTTCTCCGCCTTAGACCTGGAAAGCGCGTTCTTACAGATACCCATCTTTCCAGATGACATCCCCAAAACGGCAGTAATTACACCGTTTGGTCTGTACGAATTTCTCGTCATGACCTTCGGTTTTAGAAACGCGTCGCAAACGTTTCAAAGGTACGTCAACCTCGCGCTGGGAGATTTAGATTTCGTCTTTGCCTACATCGACGATATCCTAGTGGCGTCCGCCTCACCCGAGGAACATGAGAAGCACCTAAATATAGTGCTTGAAAGATTGCAGAACTTCCATTTGCATCTAAATTTAAAAAAATGCATCTTCGGAGCCGAAAGTTTAGTTTTTCTCGGTCATACAATTGACAAAGAAGGCCTTAAGCCCGACCCCAAGCTGGTCGATTCAATCAAAAATTTTCCACAACCACGAACCGTGGACGAATTACGTAGATTCCTTGGTTTAGTTAATTTTTATAGAAAAGCAACCCCTCAAGCGGAAGAAACGCAGCGCCATCTGCACGCGCTTATTAAAACTAACAAAAAGAAAGATAAAACACCGATAATTTGGACCCCAGACGCATTAGAGGCTTTCGAAAAAACAAAGATAGATATAACTAACATTACCAGCTTAGCTTACCCGTGTGCAGACGCAGAAATACGCGTAACCACGGATGCCTCAAATTTCGCCATGGGTGCTTCCTTGGAGCAATGTGTAGATGGCAGTTGGCAGCCATTGGCATTCTTTTCCAGGAAGTTCACTCCCGCGCAATCAAAGTACAGCGCTTACGATCGCGAATTAATGGCAATTTATGAAGCCTTAAAATACTTTAGCTATTTTTTGGAGGGTCGCAATTTTAAAGTTTTTACTGATCACAAACCGCTAATCTACGCGCTCGGGCAGAATTTGGACACATGCACACCATTGCGCGCGCGTAAATTGTCGTTTATATCGCAGTTCAATACGGAAATTTGTTACTTGCGGGGCGAAGACAATGTGGTCGCAGACTCGCTTTCGCGTATTGATCCCTCTATTGCGCCAGCCTCTTTTGACTGGAGCAATGAGGCATCAACTGGAGAACCCTTTGTAAAAAAGACCCTCGCAAGTATCACGACATTTAACTTTCCAACATTTTTTACTCTTGAAGAAATCTCACAAGAGCAGGAACGCGATGACGAGTTGAAAGAGATACTTGCGGATTCGAATCACCCTCTAAAACTAACTAGGCTGCGTTGGGGACCCAATCGAACAGCCATCTATTGCAACTTCGACGCGCAAACGTTTCGACCATTTATACCTAAGATACTTAGACGTGAAGTCTTTAAAATTTTTCACATTAACAACGCGCACCCCTCGGGCCGTGTAACTGATAGGCTGGTTAGACAGCACTACGTGTGGCCTAACATGGCTAAAGAGGTAAAAGAACAGTGCAAAAACTGTTTAGACTGTCAACGCGCTAAAGTTTCTCGCCAAAATAAGTTTTTGCCACTGCACTTCGTTGAACCAGACGCGAGATTTGCGCATGTGCACATCGATATTGTAGGTCCTTTGCCCTCGAGTGAAGGCTACAAGTATCTACTCACAATGATAGATAGATTCTCGCGCTGGCCAGAGGCGGTACCTCTACACGACATTACGGCTCCGGTCGTTGCGCGCGCATTTTTTGATACTTGGGTAGCGCGATTCGGTGCACCCGTAACAATAACCACGGATCAGGGGCGGCAATTTGAATCTCAGCTTTTCACCTCACTCTTAGAACTGATAGGCTGTAATCGAACGCGTACAACTGCTTACCATCCGCAGGCAAACGGCATGATCGAGAGATGGCATAGGCAATTAAAAGCTGCATTAATGTGTCTTGCACAAACTCATGAATGGACCAAAGTTCTTTCAAGTGTTTTATTGGGATTGCGTACTAGAATACGTCTAGATACGGATGCTAGTCCAGCAGAGTTTGTGTATGGCACAAAATTAACCATTCCAGGCGATATTTTGCAGTTTCGCGACACCGCGGCTTCAATGATAACATCTTTTTATCGGAATTTCGGGATTATATCGCTCAAATGAAACCAGTTCCGGTAGTACACAGAACTTCTGCCTGCCTTGCAGCCCTACGACTTGATCCTATTGTTAAATGCATTATTAAGTACTTGGACAATGACTCCAAGTTGGCACTGGTCACTGCATTTGAAGGATGGCGCGAGGTCTATTATAAAATCGGCCACCTGCACTTTGATTCGGGTAGCGGGCGATACCGGACGGAG
Source organism: Anastatus disparis (assembly GCA_017163975.1). Classification (NCBI taxonomy): domain Eukaryota; kingdom Metazoa; phylum Arthropoda; class Insecta; order Hymenoptera; family Eupelmidae; genus Anastatus; species Anastatus disparis. The sequence continues at coordinate 11,836,714 of JAFFSR010000383.1, read as the reverse complement.
AATGGATGGCAAAGAATGCTTAAAGATGCGCAACAATTTTATTTTTCAAGTATCACCATCCGCGAGTGGTGGCCCATAGATGTGTCCGAGCTCCAAAAATTGTTGGATATTAATTTAGTTAACCCGTCGGGTCGGGAGGAGCGAACACATCTAACGGGCGTTGATTTGCGCGGCGTTGTGGTAACGCCTACGGCACTGGAGATGCTGTCCCGATTCTCCACTATAGAAGGATTGATTATTGGAAAAACTACCGGGTTTTTCGAGAATCGGGTCAGCCTTGAAGGTGTCAAGCATCTTGCCGTCCATGATAACCCGATGGTTCGTCTTGCTTGGGAGAAGAAGCGCGAGGAGGATAACTCCGACGAGCGCATTTGGATCCCATGGCTCAACCGCCAGGCTACTTGTATGCTCACTTCTTTAAGGTTTGTACAATGTCCACAGTTGCGTCTGAAATTTTTAATCGAGTTTCTCAAGGACAATGATAAAATTTCTGAGCTTAGCCTGGTGGATTGTTCCAACATCGACCCAATGTTGCAGATGTGGCAGCTCCCTGTATGGGTGTTCACTGAGCTTAACTCCTTGAGCACCTTCCGCATGGAGTATAACACCACGACCGCCGAACCGCTGGACTTTATTCACCAACCAGACCTCCATACTCTTCCTTCTTTAATGGAGTTGAGCCTTAAAGGCAGTAGATTCACCGAGCAGTACTTGCAAAAGTTTTTAAATCATGCTCCAGCGCTTCGTGTGGTCGATTACACGGGTTTGGACATTCCCCAGCGAAGATTAGATTTCTCGGGTCTTCAACATCTGACCACGCTGAGACTGCCTTACCATCGTGGCATTGAGGACACCCTGGAGTCTCTTTCTTCCCTCCAAGTACGTGACGTCACCATTACCAACACCTTGGGGAAGAATAACAAAGGTAACAGAGCGTTTAGCCCACGCTTCATTATGGACGTCATCACCAGGGTGCCTTCATTCAACTTCTTAGCGCTCAACTGCAAGATCTGCATGCGTGACACCATGCGTAGGCAGCTTATTAACCTCGGCGCCTACGTCACACAGAAGAACCCCATAACATCTGGGTCTTCACACTATGAGCGTTTCGAAGTTTGGGTCTTTTACAACTAGACCACAGCGGTCCAAACCCGCGTACCCTTTACTAACACCTTTGTAATTGTGCAATAGTTAATTAACCGGTTTATTTTTCTTATTTCACTTCACTTTTCATATTTTTTTGTACTCTGTTCATTCCTTTTTTTCTATTTTTTATTTTATACAGAGTCACATTCTTGCAATAAATTGCGTTCTAGTCAACGCATTACCCTTAAAGTAGAGCAAAGTAAACTCACGTTTATAATAATTTCTTTTTAAAACAGTCAAGTGCACTACTTAAAATCTTAATTACTTAATCATAATATGCACTCTGCATTTTGCATTTTGTACACTCAACTCTTACTTTTGATTCATGCAACTTAGCATACGCCAAATAAGCAATTTGTATTATAATAAATTGATGCTACTTAACCTAATAAGTAATAATTATCTTGACAAACTAAAAAATTGCAATGCATCAACCACTCTTGTCAACAAATTATAATTTAGTGAGTTGTACACACACACAAGCATAATCTGTAACTTTATAGTGCATTTGACTGCAATAACTAATGCACAAAAAAATTCTGCAATATGTAAATCTTTTGTAATATTTCACAGCGAATCTAATGTAGTACATAACTGCGCTCATACTTGAAAGCAAAGCACTATAAGTGCATAATATGTAAATATACTCAAGTACCTTAATGCAATCCGCAACAAGCACTAAACTTGTTCCGTGCGTACCATTTTTTGCGTAAAGCGCAATTGTATAAAAAGTTCCTATTTCACTGCACCTTTCAGTGAATTAATCAATAATAGCGATAAATAGCTAACAAACATTAACAGTTTTTACTGCAATAAAGCATTTTTTGCGAATCCTTTAAGGAAAAATCTCATGTAAATCCTAAAGGATCTATAAACTAAAAAATTAATAGTATTAACAGTTTTCACTGTAACAAAAACTTCTAGTCAAAGAAACCATAAATAAATCCTAAAAGATTGTTAAACAATTGTAATTGTTATGTACTTTAAATAACTATGCTGTGATAATAACTGCGATATTCATAATGTTATTGCGATCTTTTATATATTCATTTTTTATGAAATCTTAATGTCTAATGCGATTTTTTTAAATTATTATTATGCGATTTAATTCATATTGTTATTTCTTATTAAAGACTGATTTTAATTGTCATAGAGAGTATTGACTCTAAACTTTAACGAAAAGACTGAATGTAAACTCATCTGTGATATGCGCCTTTTTGCGCTCTTATAAATAAATAAAGTATCCTTAACAAAATTTAATTGTTGGGGGGGAGTGATGTGGGGACACCCACCTGTCTCTGTATGCGAGCGGCGCTGTAAGCGCACCAACACACATGTAAGTGTGTACATGAAAACGCCTCTGCGCAGGCTCAACTTAGTCGAGGAAGAAGCAGCTCAACGACTGCTTCTCTGTACCTCAGTCTTGTTCCGCCAGCCACTGCGCTTAGTCGCTTTGGCTATCTAATAAAGTCACACTCAACTTATATAGTATCTGACTTATTTTCCAGATCCCGATCTCCTTCTACATTATATATATATTCATTGCCATACAAGGCATTACATTACCATTATCACATTGTAACTTTTTTACTCTTTTATTAAATTGATTTTCAACTAAATTTACGTATTCTATAAAACATCCTGCTGTTTCAGATTTACTTTTAATACAATAAACTCTACTACATTTACTATAATCGTCTATAAACGTTAAAAAATATCTTTCTCCACCATAACCAGCTGTGCTGTGTGGACCATTTAAATCTGTATGAATTAATTCTAAAGTCTCAGTAGATCTAGTTTTCTTATTTTCAAACGGTACATTAGCCATTTTACTTTGAATACAGTTTGCACATTTCATATTATTATTTTCTAATTTATCTGGTAAACCATTCAATAATTTTTCATTAACTAATTTATTTAAATATTGAAAATTTACATGGCCTAATGCTCTGTGCCATTTTTCTTTATCTGTTAATTTTAGCGTATTTGCATAAATATTTTTACCTTTATATTCATCAATAAAACTTTTCATTAAATACAAATTATTTATTTTTTCTGCTACAGCTACTAATTCTCTATTTTTATTATAAATCTTTGCTGTTTGATTTCTCGATACAATTGTGTTATTTACAGTTATTTTAGAAAAACTTAACAAATTTCTACTTAATTCTTTTACATAATAGACATTTTTAAGATCAACTTTCTTTTCATAATAATAAGTTTTAAAATACGTTATAATGTTACCTATTTTAGTAGCTTTTAATATTTTTCCATCTGGCAATTTTACATTAACTGGTTCTTTTAATACAATAAATTTTTCAAAATAATTATCATTATTAACTATATGGTCAGTACAACCACTATCTAAAAGCCAGTTTATTTCATTTTTACTTTCATTAATTTCTGTTTCTATTACCTCATTATGGTTTACCATCGTTACCCCTGATTCTGCATTGCGGTTGTCGTTACGTTGACTAGAAGATTCTTCTCTTGGCTGACTTGTTCTGTTCTGTCCATGGCCTTGTTGTGAATATCCCCTTGAATTTGATCGTGGAGATCCTCGTTGAAATCCGCGTTGACCATAACCTCTGTTGTAGTAGGCTCCTCTTCTTTGACTGGTATGCGTTCCTCTGCCTTGGTTATATTGTGGTGCTCTCCAACAATCTTTCTTGTTGTGGCCTTCTTTCCCACAGTTAAAACATTGTCCTTTTGTTTTTATGCTGAAAGTGCTGACATTTCTTTTACTTTCACTTTCAGGTCTTGTCATATTTTTCTCTTGAATTTTGGACTTTACATATTCTACTGTCCTTTGCTCTTCTGGTATGACATCTATAAAGTCACCAATAAAACTGTAACTGGGTGGCAGTGCTTTTATTATATATCTTATCTTTTCTGGTTCATTTAAAGTTCCACCAGCTTCTTTAAACTTATTACAGGCTTGTCCAAAATCTACAAAAAAATCTTCAACTTTGTCATAATTCTTCAATTTTACATCTTCTAATTTACTTCTACATATTATCTGTAGAGCTGTAGATTTTGTTGAGTACATGCTGTCTAGCTTTCTCATCATTTCATATGTTGTTTTACATTCTTTAATGTACTCTAATTGCTTATCTGATATTGAGCTTATCAGTATATTTTTAGCTTTTAAATCTGCTTTCTTCCAAACATCTTGACTATCTGCTTCAGTTAATACTCTTATTGCTTGCTCTTTACATTCTTTATATTCTAAAATATTCAGTAATCTGAATTCCCAGCTTGAATAATTGCATCCATCAAAAATGGGAATATAAACATCATCAATTTTTACTTGCTTAGCCATTTCTCTTTCTTTTTCTAATTTCATATTTTTATCAATTTCTTTTACTGCACTTAACACTTTTTTCAGTTCTTTGAGGAAAACTTTTCTTAAACGATTTCTTTCTTCTTTAATAAGCACTATATTTTCAGCTTTTGTCTGTTTCATTAAATTTTCTTTTAATTATCTTATTAAATTCACTTATTAATTTCCTTAGTGAATTCACGTTTTTAATCTTTTTATTTTGTCACTTTTTTACTTTTCTCGTACAGTCTATTTTTTCAAAATTATTATTCACTATCTTCTTCTTATTATTTATTATTTTTACCTTTTATTCACTTGTTTTCTTTATCTTTCCTTTTATCTTTCAGACACGTGCTCTGTTTTAACCTCAAAATAATTTTTTTTTTTTTCTAACCTTACGTTATGCGACCACGTGGCTTTAATTTTTAATCCGTTAGCATCGAACGTATTTTCTGCTTAATTTTCTTCTTTTTTCTTTTTATTGACTAACAATAATTTTTCCTTTTCACTTTTCTATATATTTTTCACTTTACTTTTGCCTTTTAGTTATCTTTTTGACTTAAATAGTCTACCACGTTTTTGCTTCAATAACCACGTTTCTTCTATTTTATCAACCACGTTTTCTTGTTTTTTTTGAACCACGTTCTTTTATTTTATTTTTATCTTGACCACGTTTTCTTATTTTTCCTTTTAAACCACGTTATCTTATTATTTCTTTTTAACCACGTTTTTGATTTGCATACCTTCAACCACGGACTGCTGCCATGTTGGGAATAGAGGTTTTGTGCTCCGGGATCGGAAAGGAAAACACCCTTTTTTAATAATATTAAACTGGTTGATATATATTCTAATTATCTTTAAGTACAGTAATTATTAATCTAATACGTTACAAATGGCTGAGCTTTACTTTACATGTGCTATTGTAAAGAGCTTGTCTTTATCGCTACATGGCGCTCGCTAGACTCTGTTTTACAGACTGCTTGAGCTCGACTAGAGCCTCTCTTTCTCAGCTGATTTGCTGATTCATATGTATGGTCGAGTACGCATTTACCGACAGAAGGTGATACGCTTACAGATATAAGACGCAACATTTACATATTACAACAATAATAATATATCTATGTATATAAACGCCGCCATGACAGATATTGCTTGTGATGCTGCCCTCTCGCGGTTGAGCTTGCTCATTAATCATCCTAATAGATAAAGAAATTTTTTCTCAACTTAATGAGTCGATGTTAAATGAAATATTTAATAAAAATGAATTTGGTTTCAAAATGAAATTTATGAATGCATTTAATAAATGGAAATTAACTAACGATTCTAAAAATAACGTATTAAAAAATGATTCAGATATTTATTCGTCCAACTCATTAGATTCTTCATTGGATTTGGGAATTAAGGAATCAAAATTAAATTCTAATTCAAGTTTAAATAGTAATTTTACCGGAAATTTAGAATCTGTGTCAGAAATTCGTATGCATACTTTGATTTTTATTTTCATTTTTACTATATGCATTAAATCGCCGAAAAATGTATCACAGCTGCCAGAGAGTACATGAAAAGGGAAAATGGTGCTCGGGTTTTTTAGAAAAAAAATATTGTTGATTATAGATTATTGAGTGAAGTAGTTGTAGAGTATTATTTAGAAAAATCAACAGATTATAGGTATTTTATTTGTTTCAATTGTAAAATGTAATATTTTCAAATAATTTAATTCTATTTTCATTCATTATACATTAATTACTTTAGTAAGTTTACTATTTCGTATTTTCGATATCTTTACAGAATGAATAGGAAAAAATTTGAAAGTTTAGCCACAGAAATTGGATGCATTTTTGGTATTAGCGAAGAAAGTAAAAAGTCAATCGAAAAAATTTATTATAGTGGGTTTATATCTGGTGGTAAAAGAAAAAAAATCAGTAGCAGCTAATGGTGTTCTTTACGATAAGTACTTGAATATCAGGAAAAAATTATATTTGTATGGATTACTTGAAACTACATATCTCAATTCTGAAGGTAAATAAAGTATAATCACCTTTATAAATATATTTATAAAAATACGTCATTATTATTTAATTTTTAGAAGTAGATGACTCAAATGTAATTTTATTGTGGCTTCAAAATAATCAAGAACCAAAAGATGAAATTGTAAAAAAGTGGAGTCAATTTTATGCTCAAAGAGACCCTTGCATGCATGTAAATAATTATTTTTTATTGTGCAAGTGCCTGCAAATGTCATTTTGTCATTTGCTAGTAAGGCTTTTTACAATAAATTTAATTTTAACTTTAATAATATTCCTTTGCTAATAATTTTTATGAACAAATTTATGTTTATTTATATATTTTTATATTTTTCCATTTATTATCGGACTTCGATCAAAGATACCCTACGGTATATAATAATTTAATTGAATAGTGGGACCATATTGCACAGTATATTGTAAATATAGGCTTCGAGAAAAAAAAATTTCTCCTCATGAAAACGTTCTTTTTCATAAAGGTTAATTTAATTTCAATTATAAAATAATTATGAAATGATTCTTAATTTATATTGAGAACTCATTTATGTATTGTTATTGTTAGGAAAAGTAAGCGAGCTTGCCCTATTGATTCTTCCAAATATTCTTGGAGTTATTGTCAGAAGAAAGTCGAACGATAAAACATTTGGCACAAACTTTGAGGACGTCAAAAACAGTTTTATTTTGCATGCAAAGGTATGAATTTCGATTAAAAAAAAATTCTTTATTAGAGTCCAAGTAAGTAAATTATTATATATTTACACGTGGGATAGAGAAGAACTGTTCGCGTTGCAAAATAAAAGAGTTGAAACTCCTAATCATACCCTTTCTCCATAAGTTGCTATAGTCGGAAATTTCACAGAAGAAGATAATGACACATCCAATCTTGATTCATCGATTTTCATTCATTCACATGAATGTCCTATTGAATCCAAGAAATTGTTAGATGCAGTAAATTACTGCTAAATCTTTTTATTTCGTTATTGAAAATCAAGAGATTTTAAAAGGGAAACAGAATGTATACATTATTATGTATGTGTATACATTGTATTATATTATAATGTGTTTGAATAATGTGTGTTAAAAAAAGTGTACCGTAGAATCTTTTTACCAGAATGAATCATTAACTTTTTTTTTATAAATGAATTATCATAACATATGTATTAGTAATGTGTTATCGTCGAGTGTATTATATTAGAGCATAACATCGCGTTTAGGTTATGCGTAATTTCAGTAGACAACTTTCGGCTTGGCCATAGAAAAAAATTATATACGCGCCACGGGAGAGAAGGAAGGCATCTTCCTCGCCTTCGGCTTGGACGATAACACACGCACAGGTTAGAATGTCCCCCTTCTCTCCCTTGGTGCGTAACATACTATTTTTATTGTTTGTTGTTTGTTCATTTTCACAATTTGAATTTAAATTTTCATGGTTTGGATTTAAATTTTGATCTTTACTGTTTTTCCTTTAAATTTTCCATGTTTAATGTTACAACTTATTTCTTATTTTTGTGAGTACTGCGCGCTTCCTAAAAAATTAATTTAATTTATATTATTTTTATTGAATATAATTTAACCGCGATTTTTCATAATAATAACTTGTCAAAAATTTATACTTTATTATTTGAGAGTATATTTATTACGTAATATGACAAAAATATTTAATTGTTTTGAATTATTGAATCTAATAACTCTTTTTATAATTTTAAATTAAATTATTACTGATTAAGCTCCAAATTAGATAGCTTTTAACTTAAATTTGACTATTTCTTGGATGAATGTCAATTAAATTTCGATATCTTTTAGCTTAATATGAACTTAATTTTAGCCAAATTTAACTAACAAGGAGAGTGCATTGCATTTAAATCTCGGATTTTCTTCTAACTTTGAAATATTTTTTCTTACATAAAATCATAGGAAATGCCGCTTCCATTTAATCCAAGGCTTCATTTATTCAGAGCTGTGAGCAGTTTTGCCTATTTTGTCAAAAAATTTGCATCTGCTTTATAGATTTACAATTTCCCAACTAATTATTTTATAAGGTTTTCACTAATTGCATATAAAAGTTGAAATTAAAACCTTTCGATTAAAAAAAAAGTGTTCAAAAAGCTCAAGTTATTTAAAAGTTATGAAAAGATGAAAATTAAAATGAAATTCAGACTAAAATGCAGCATTTACTCTCTATGCACATTTTCATCTAAATATTTGTGCTATTTTAACTCTCCTATCTCTCTATATTATTAAAAATATATCGCCGCTGTCACCGTCAGAAATATGCCCCTCATTTTTCATTCCTCATTTTTTAACCTTCATTTAGCTAAAATTTAACTGAAATTCAGCTAAAATTCAGCTAAAATTTAGCTAGAATTAGCTAAAAGTCAGCTAAAATTAAGATGAATTTAGCTACAATTTAGCTGAAAGCAAGCTAAGAGTCAGCAAATAGTTACCTATAAGTTAGTTTGAAGTTAGCTAAAAGTTAGCTGAAAATCAACTAAGAGTTAGCTAAAATTTAGATATATTTAGCTGTGATTTAGCTAAAAGCTAGCTATATCTCTCTATATTATAAAAAGATTTCGCCGCCGCCACTGCCGCTGTGTATAAGAATTCGATTTGTCCTTGGTTAGCTAGAATTTAGCTAGAATCTAACTAAAATTTAGCTAAAAGTTATCTAAAAATTAGCTAAAGTTAGCTTAAAGTTAGCTGAAGTCAGATAAAATTACATAAAAGTTAGCTAAATTAAATCAAAAGTTAGCTAAATTTAATATTATAATTAACTAAATTTATGCAAAACTTAGATGGAAATTAGCTGAAATTTAGCTAAAAGTTGGTTAAAATTTATAGTAATTTTAAGCAATTTTACGTAAATATTGATTTGATTTCAATTGAATTTTAGCTGCATTTTAGATCTATTTATATTATATTCTCTCTATATTATTGAAAGTATATTGCCGCTGTCATCGCTGTTATCATCAAAAAAGTGCCCCTCATTTTTGGACCTCCATTACAGCGTTAAATTTAAGCTGGATTTAAGCTTGTAATTAGCTAGGAAATAACTAAATTAAGCTAAATTTGAGCTTTGAAATAGCTGAAAATTAGCTGGATTTAAGCTTGTAGTAAACTTGGTAATAGCTAATTTCAAGTTTTGTGTATAACGATGTATGATAACATATAAGTTTAAGATTTATAATAGATGAAAAATAGGTAATAATATTTTTTTACAATTAGCCAATTATCCTGTAATCATCGTGAAGTTTAATCATATAAATAATTATTAATTTTACGATTTTATTTAAAGTATAGGGTTGAGAATATCATTTTGAAAAAGCTAAATTGAAGTTTAATAATCAAATGACTAAATTTAAATTTTGTTAAATCAAAATCAAAATCAAACACTTAAATATAGTCTTTATAAATTTAATTAAATTTTTATTTAATTTTTTAAAAACGGACATTACAGTTTCCCAAATTTTTTATTCTTAATCCAACAATGTTTCAAATATCTCTCTATTACTGTCTTCCATTTTTAGTTCATTATACAACTATCAAATATAAAATTATCAATATATTCAGTTCATTATAAAAGTATCAAATAAAATCTCTATAATTAAATTATTAAATCAAGTGTACTTATTTACTGTCTGCCTGTATCTACTTAGCTGAATCATGGTAAGATTATTACAATTATATTTCTATATATTTCTTTCAAAATTCAAGTATATTTAATCGTGACAGCGATTCAAATCAATTAAAATTAGTAGAGTCTTTTTACCACTAGACTAACATTTGATAAAACGTTTATAAATCAATTACTAACTTTATTCTTTATTTAATATCATAATAAAAAATGTACACGTAGCCCTCATAATACACAACATTTAATTATTAATTCTGTCCTGGTGTAAAGTCAGAAGTTCACAGATGATTAGATTCATTAAAAGATCATTGAAGATTTACCCGAAGAAAACTTTTGAATAATTAAAATTATTTAGTATTTTAAATAAAAGTTATTTTAAAAATTGCAAATTCTTGGATATTTTCTTAAAGTTATAAAAGCAAGATGATGGTTGGCATGCTTGCGCGCAGGGGGCTTGTCCCCTAGTAACTTTTAAACAAATTAAGCTTTTTGAACACGTTTTTTGTTAATCGAAAGTTTTTTTTTAACTTTAATACGCAATCAGTAAAAACCTTATAGAATCAGTAGTTGGAAAACTGTATATTTATAAAGCAGATGTAAATTTTTTAACAAAACAGACAAAACTGCTCATAACTCTGAAAAAATCGAGCGTCGGACCGAATGGACGCGGCTCTTTTCATAATTTTATATAAGAAAAAACGCTGCTAAGTGCTTTGGCACAATGCTTTCTCATAGAGCTCATCGAGTTAGAGTAATTTGATTTTATTTTTTTGAATATGATTTCAATGTAAAAAACAATTTCTATTCAAGAAAAATTAGTGAGTGTGAGAGAGTTATTAGGAAATAGGAAGAAAGAGTCAGGAATGGATGAAAATAGGATAAAAATGAGGCTCAATCTAAGATAGAAGTACAGAGAGGAAGTGAGAAAGTAAGAAACGAGTTAGTAAAAGCATTAAATCAGAAATCGAAATAAGTGATCAAAGAGCTACGCAAAAAAATTATTTTTTAAAAGCTTGTCTTATAAAGACAGTAGCGAATAACTTGTATACAAATTTTAGAGCAAATCTATCGTGTAGTTTACGTAAAATAGAAAAAAAATGAAAAATGAAAATTTTTTTCAAAATTTTAAAAATTTTCTGAAATTAAAAATACGCTAAGAAAATTGGTTTTTAAAAGTCATAATTTTTTTGACAGTTGCAAATAATTCTCTTGCAAATTTCAAAGCAAATTCATCAAGTAAATTACGTAAAATAAAAGAAAAAAAATCAAAATTTTTTTTCAATTTTTCAAATGGTTCTAAAATTAAAACTACACTAAGAAAACCAATTTTCAATAGCTTCCCACCTACTTAGACAAAAAAAATAAATTGTATGCAAAATATGAAGCGAATCTATAGAGTAATTTTCGAGATCTAATTGGCTAAATAAATACAATGTTCTTTTCACAAATTCTTTTTCAAAATTTTCAAAATGCTCAAAAATTAAAACTATACAAGAAAAATCAGTTTTCAAAAATTTCTCTTCTTTTGGCAGTCGCAAATGATTTCCCTGCAAACTTTAGAACAAATCTATCGAGTGCTTTACGTAAAATAAAAAAAAATAAAAAAAGAAGAATCGAAATTATTTTCAAAATCTTTAAAATTCTCTAAAATTGTAACCAAGCTAAGAAAATTAGTTTTTAAAAGCTTGTTTTTTTCAGACGATAGCGAATTAATTAAATTCAAATTTTGGAGAAAATGGTCATTTATCTTTTATTTTACGTATGGTTTACGTAAAATAAAAGATAAATGAAGAATGAAAATTTTTTTGAAAATTTCCGAAATGCTCTATAATTAAAAGTGCTCTAAGAAAATCAGTTTTCAAAAGTTTTTCTTCTTTTGGCAGTCAAAAATAATTTCCATACAAATTTTCAAGCAAATTCTTCGAGTAGTTTACGTAAAATACAAAAAAAATGAAAAATAGAAATTTTATGAAAATTCTTAAATTGATTAATTGATAAGTTTTAGCTTAAATTTGACTAGCTTGTAGCTAAATTTAGCTAAATCTTGGCTTAAATTAAGTTGACTTTCAATTAAACTTATCTAATTTATAATTGATTTTCATGAGAATTTCAAACAAATTTTGAATAAATTTTAGCTTACTTTGGGTTAAGTTTCAGTTAAATTTTAGCTAACTTTCAGTTAACTTTTGGTTAAATTTTAACTAATTTCCAGTTGAAATTATTATAATTTTAGCTAATGTTTCTATAAATTCAGCTAACTCTTAACTAGCTTTTAGCAGACTTTTAGCTTGATTTCATTCAACATTCAGTAAAAATCTAGTTAACTCTGTCAGTGAAGACGCAATCCTTGAAACCTCGTAACACATTTTTATATAAATAGAGAAGCTAACTTTTAGCCAACTTTTAGCCAATTTTGAGCTAAACGTAGCTAATTTTTCTGTAAATCTAGCTAAATTTAACTTCATCATGGAGGCATGAAGCCGAAAATTTTCAAATCTTGTTGGTAGAGGCGGTTTCAGCATAAAATTTTTATCATGGAAAGAGAAGCTAACTTTCAGCCAACTTTTAGCTAACTTTGAGCTAAAAAATAACTAAATTTCAACTAAATATTAGATTAAATCAGCTAATTTTTACGTAAATTTAGCTGACTCTTAGCTAACTTTAACTTTTGAATTAAATTTAGTTAACATTCTATGTAAATTTAGCTAATTTTTAGCTTACTTCTAATTGACTTTTAGCTAATTTTCTACTACCTTTTAACTTAAATCCAGTCAACTCAGTGGGAGTGCTGTGGAGGCACAATTTTTAAAACCTTGGCGGTAGTGGTGGTGGTGACGTAAGCTTTTATTATACAGAGAAAAGCTATCTTTCAGTTTACTTTTAGCTAATTTTTAAGTTAAATATTAACTATTCAAAGCTAAATTTTAGATAATTTTAGCTAATTGCTTTTTCATAGAGAAACATATCTGTACATGTTTAGACTCAGGGAGTCGAAAAAAGTTCCAGAAAATGTCTGTATGTTTGTGTGGGTATGTGTGTATTCATTTAACCAATCAAATTTTGCATATAATTAACTTTTTTATCTAACTTGGGAGAAGCTACTAAAAATTGATTCTCTTAGTGTAATTTTAATTTTGGAACCGTTCAAAAATTTTTTTTAAATTTTTATTTTTTATTTGAGTTAATCAACTCAATGAAATTGTTTTGAAATTTGCATGAAAATTATTTGCAATTGCTAAAAAGAGAACTTTTGAAAACTTATATCCTTACCGTAGTTTTAATTTGAAAGCATTTTGAAATATTTTGATAAAGATTTTCATTTCCTTTTTTTTTCTATTTTATGTGAACTACTCAATAGATACAATCTATTCGCTACTGTCAGAAGAAAACAAACTTTTAAAAACTAATTTTCTTTAAAAAAAATTTAGAGGTAATCCTACTGAAAAAAAATGACATGAGATCTTACGTGAGTTCTCATATAAAATCTCGTTTCATTTTCGATCGTGAGAGTTCGCATGAGATCTCATGTCATTTTTTTTAGTAGTGAATGTATGAATTGTACAAAAGATATTGAAAAATATTGCTGATGAATAATTTTTTACATTGAAATAACATTTTAAAAAATAAAATCAAATTACTGAAACTCAATTAGTTCTATGAGAAAGGATTGCACTAAAGTACTTAACAGCTTTTTTTATTTAAATTTAGCTTACTTATATGTAGATTTAGCTAACTTTTATGTAGATTTAGCTAACTTTTATGTAGATTTAGCTAACTTTTATGTAGATTTAGCTAACTTTTATGTAAATATAGCTAAGTTTAAGCTAATTCCTAGCTAGTTTACAGATAGTTTTTAGTTTAAAACTAGCTAACTCAGTAAAGACGCTGTAGAGACGCTGTAGAGGCGCAATTCTTGAAATATCAGCAGCAATGGATTTTGAATACATGAAGAGAATAATATTCAAAATAAAAAAAAACTTTTTAATGTACTACGTTTTTATAATGAACCAAAAAGTATAAAATAATGTGTAATAAAATGAAAAATAAATAATGATTTGAAATAAAAAAAACGTGGGGCGCATGTTTATTATTATGTATTGTATTGTACATTAAAAAGTTTTTTTTTATTTTGAATATTATTTTATACTTTTTAGTTCAATTAAAAAACGTGGTAGATTGAAAATTTTTTTTTTATTTAGATATTATCTTATACATTTTGGTATTATTATTATTATTATTATTATTAATATTATTTATCGTGTTGTCCAACAGTGCATATTATATAGCATATATATTGTTGTCAAGGGACTAAAACGTGTTTCATCTATTTTTTTTAGAGAACATGTAATTGCATGGTGAGTTTCCCACCATTTTGACGATAATGACGCCATTAGAAATTCAACCAAGATTTATTGTTTTATGCATTGTTAGACCATAAAATGAATAAAATACAGTCTCAAATTTTATATGTAGAATACAAAATGCTGTAATTTATGTCTAATTGCAATATATGACAAGTTAAAGAATTTTAAAAATTTTCGAAGATGGTTAGACACTAATGTTAAAAGTATATCTATATATAAAATCTTCTAATCTTCAATTTTGCCAATATCTCCGTATATAATTAAATATATTAATATATTTTTCGGTGGGAATATATATATTTTTAATTATATTATCCAACAATGCGTGCAAAAATATAATATTGAATATATTAATATATTAATATATCAAAAAAGGATTTTTAAAATTTTCGAAGATGTTTAGACATTAATGTTAAAAGTGTATCTATGTATAAAATCTTCAAATCTTTAATTTTGCCAACATCTCCGTATATGATTGAATATATTAATATATTGTTCGGTAGATATATATATTTTTTTTATAATATTGCATTGTCATCCAGTTCTGAGCTATATTTAAAATTTCAAGTTTCTAGCTCATGGGGAAGTTAGTTTACAATCGGTTGCAAAATTTGTACCGAACAGACAGACAGACAGACAGACACCAAAGCGAGTTAATAAAAACGTAGTAAAAATTTAAGCACTTGTTGATGCAAATAATCATAAAAAGCTACTATTTGTGGAATAATAACACCCTTGATTTACTTAAAATTTCATAATAAATTTAATTATTAATATATTTACTTACAGAATATGGAGCTGTTTCAATGTCAATATTGTTACCCCCTATGATACGTCTGAATCGATGACTCTCGGTAATACCTGCTAAAAATATTCATATTACAGAAACCTATTAGGAAAGTTAAAAAAATGAATAGTTTTCAAAAATTTTTCAAATTAATCTTTTTGTAAAAAATATACAATAGTTATTTATTAGAACTTTTCTGATACAGTTGCTTTTAATTGACTCTTATTTATACTCAATAATATTTAAATAGTACGTTACGCAACGAGTGCGTAACATATGTGATTATCGCACGAGTCGGGTTAATCGCCCGAGTGAAGTGAGAACGAAAAATGAGACGAGCGCGATGATCACTTTACGCATTAGTTGCGTATATTATTTTTTCTAACAAGTGCGTAAAATTCTAAGAATGATACACTTACGCCTGCGATAGCATGCATAATCTTGTTCGAAGGCTATCAAGAGTGTAAGAGGTAGCAGAAGTCGGGGAGCAGGACGGGGTCTAGGGGCGAAACCTCGGTGGGGGTGTAGGGGGCAAAGCTCCCACCTCCAAAAAAATAAATAATTTTCCTAATATAAAAATGCAATTAGCAAAATAATTAAATTGAAATTCCAGGAAGTTTCAATTACAATTTTTCTTCATACAAAAAGGCAACTTTTTTTCCTCTATCATTTTTTGGTAGAATGCATAATATTCAAAGCATAATTCGTTTTTGAAAAATGACATTATTTTATAAAACCAGAAAATCCATGCGCGCAAGCGCGCCATATATCTAATCTAGATCTATAAATTTTTAATGATTGACTGTGAATATAATATTGTTATTAAAAATAATAGTTGCATATCTTCTAATATCTACATCAGTAAAGAAATTGATGTTATATACTAATACATCAGAGCAGTCTATGTATCATCAATTCAATTAATTAAATTCATTCAATACATAAATCCCATACAACAGATATATTATTACTTTATTCATTTTCTTATTATTATTTTAGAAAATTAAAGAAATAGTAAACTTTTATTATGTTTAGACTTCTTAAATTTTAAAAGCGTGTAAGCATTTTCAAAATTTAAATAAGGTCAACTATTACAAAGTCAAAAGTTATTTTATAATGTTGTTACATGTTAAAAATATTAATAAATATGTAGTAATTTATAATTTAGGTACAACTTTTAAACTACAAAAGCTTTTTTGATACAAAGCTTGAATTAAAGTATTTAACTTGTACCTATCAGTCATCCAATTTTGACAACAATGTAAATATTGCAGCAATAGAAAAGAAAAAGCATCAGCTGGTAAACCTTTATTTACATACTTTTAAATTTATATTTTTTTATTAGGTCCATGTGTAAGTCAGAAAAATGATAAATATATTTGAAATAAATAAATATGAGTATATTTACATTGAATAAAATCAAATAAATGATTTTTTGAAATATAAGTGAGCCTCAAAGAAGGAAATAAGTTTGAAAATATATAAATAAAAAGTAATCAGCTAATAATTTTTTCTTTTCGATTGCTGCAGTATTTAAAATGTTTTTGAGAGGTGAATGACTATACATATGTAGACCAAATTTAATAAAACAAAATTAAAGATGTACTTATATATTATACTTAACTATATCACGTTAATTCACACATTAAAAAATAAAAACATTAAAAACGTTCTTTGACGTGTTTCATTTAATTTTTTGCACGCCTTTTTTAAAGCTTTTTCTCATTAGCTCAAGCGTGTTATACTGTCAACTTTACGCGAGCTTCAACCTATACTTCGCGATGTTAATACATCTACAATAGCATGTTCTATTACTTGCAATTTTATTTATTATATTGCTTATAACTATTCTTGCAGGCACCCAATAAATGTTTTAAAAGATGACAAATTTTACTAAGATTTCCAATTAGGGCTGTATCAGTTTTTATCAATATCCTATCCGTAAGTTGGAATTAAAATATTAATGAATTATTTTAGAAGGTAGCGAGCTCCTTCATGCCCTCTTTTTAACAAGGTAATTTGTACCTTGCAAATAAAGTTCCAAATTAATATAATAAGTTCATCACTTTTGATTTACGTATAGATTATTTTATACATAGATTTTTGTGTAGCCTTTATTATGACGTCAAAAAAGAAGACGAATTCGCTAATCGGACCTATCGGAATTTTTTAAGTTTGAAATCTTTGATTTTATGAAAGTTTTAATCTTCTAGGTTAAGTTTTTTATTTTTGATTAGGATGATGATCTTTTTTAAATGTATCTTGATATGACCCCCAGAATAGCGACCACAAAAGAAGGTAAATCCGACAATTAAATCTGCTGGAATTTTCAAAAGCACAAAATTAACATTCTGGTGTATTTCTGGATTTATTTCTACGTTATTTATAATATAGCGTACAAAAAAAGGCCAATTCATTCAGTAGAAATGTCATCATTCGGAGGATAGAATTAATCATTTTAAATATCTCATAATTGTTTCAATCGCCTCTTCTAATCATTCTTATTATTCTGAAATCATAATTCTGGAATTTAAAAATAAGTTGATTTTTCGCTGTTACCAATGTTGGAAACTATAGATACATTATATTAAAGCGAAACAGTCAAGTTAATCAATGAGATTTATCATGACTGTCCTATGAATGTAACTTTACTTACAAGGAGAGTGTTTCACCTTCGGGTCACTGTTTTTGCTCAAATTTTGGGAATGTTTTCTGGATGCAGAAATATGAAGAAAGCCAAAATTTTAGAGGCCAACGCTCAATATTTTCCTAGTTACAGGCCATCGAAGAAAATCACTAAAAAAGTTACTAGATTTTCAAACGCTTATAGTTCCTCAGAATTATTAGCTAGAAGCTTAAGAGGCGGCCGGAACCAAATCGGTGACTTAGTTCGGTGCTTGTAATAAATGCTTATAATAATTTATTCATTTATTAATATGGTAAAAATATAGTCATTTCCTCTAGTCATGTATATAAAAAATAATTTAAAATAGTTAAAGCCACAAAAATATACAAAATATTGTTATAAAGCGAAAAATCCCACCTAACAATCGACACGACAGTTTTTTTCATGCTGTATATGTCAAGTCAGTTTGATATTTGTAATAAATGCTTATAATAATTTATTTACTTATTCATATGGTAAAAATATAGTCATTTCCTCTAGTCATGTATGTAAAGAATAATTTGAAATAGTTTAAGCCATAAAAATATACAAAATATTCTCGTAAAGCGAAAAATGCTGACTTGATATATACCGCAGGTCACCGATTTGGTTTCGACCGCCTCTTAAACCTTTTTTTAAATGAAAGCTGAGCTCAAATCCTTTCGAAATAGTAGTTATAGCATATCGAAATATTATTTTTTTCCAAAGTTATAGCATAATAAAGATTGAACCTAATTTTAGCTTTTATTATTAATTAATGTTTTAAACAAAAAATTCAGGTCCAATCTTTATTACGCTCTAACTTTAGGAAAAAATAATATTTTGAGATGATGTAGGTGCTATTTCGAAAGGATTTGAGCTCAGCTTTCATTTAAAAAAAGGTTTAAGCTTCTAGCTAATAATGCTGAGGAACTATAAGCGTTTGAAAATCTAGTAACTTTTTTAGTGATTTTCTTCAATGGCCTGTAACTAGGAAAATATTGAGCGTTGGCCTCTAAAATTTTGGCTTTCTTCATATTCCTGCATCTAGAAAATATTCCCAAAATTTGAGCAAAAACGGTGACCCGAAGGTGAAACACTCTCCTTGTTAGTCGAAGTAAGTTTCTAATTATGCACTAAACTTACATTTAACTTAGCGTTAGCATTATTAGTCAACTTAGCATATAATAATCGTTTCATTTTTTTGCGAGATGTAGAATATCTCCTAACATTGTAGATTATATTGTTAAAAAAAGTGTAAAAAAAATTTTATCGAAAGTAATATTAGAAGGCTAAGCACAGCTCTGTGTAGCTCAAAATGATTGATCAGAGATTTGAAATTGATAAAATCAGTGAGCTGAACTAAGATACTTAAAGTAAATCTAGTGAAGTGAAAATTTTATATTTCACTACCTTTGCGAAGAAATTTTTTTTGGAGAATATCGATAGTAGTAACGAGCATAGGCTAATTTTTTTTATTAATTAGATCTTTACGAAGAGCTAAAAATGTTATTTTATGAAGGTATATGAATTGAAGATCTCCAAAAATTTTGAAGTCAATCTGTTGAAAATTGGCAAAAAAAGCTTGCAATAATCATCAAATCAGAAAAAATCAAGTCTTTGATTACAAAATTAAGTGTTCGGATAAAGGTACATTTCAATCATAATTTTCTACCAGGGTATCCATGGAGCAATGATCATGAATTTTTTAAAATTTAGTTAAAAACACAGCTGGCTGATTCCATTCAGATTCATGTAGGCCGTCACTGATCGATTTTTTTTTTTTCTTCTAAGTAATAAAAATACCTTCTATTATGTATATGAAGATAAAATTTTCCTCGTAGAACGCTCAAAAAATTATTTTTTTCTACTACAGCAATTTTAGTGTTGGATGTAAAAATGAAAATTCAAAAATTGAAAATGAACCTCTACTTTTAAATGACTATAGCTCCGTCAATTTTTAACCTTTTTTAGCGTTCTTTTAACAAAAGTGTGCGGAATTCTGTCTAGTTTTAAATGCAATCTCGATTTTTGTAATACAATTTGATCTTACTGAGTTATTTACAAAAACCGAAAAAAAGCGATTTTTTTCAAACACGATTTTCTCAAAAACTATATATATTTTTTTTTAATTTTTATATAATTTTATACATAAAAAATACTAACTTTTAGGGTAGGTGAGAATATGCGATTTTGCCTTATTTTTTTTAACAGATTTTTAAACGTTTTTTTTATATTTTCGATTTTAAAATATTGATACCATGGCGCATCGTACTATTTTTCCAACTTCACGTGTTCTTACAACTATTTTTATGCTTTTATTTATTAATATATCAAAAATATCAACAATAATTTTTAAAATAAACCTCGGATCGAATATTTTGATCAATTAGAACCAAAACGACGATTTAAAGTTTAAAAAAAAATGCTGAAACTTTAAATAAATATAAAATTTACATTGAGGAAACGCAATTTTCGTTAAAGATTAAAATCTGAAGATATAAATGTTTTCATTTTAAAAAAAAAGTTATTTTGATGAAAGTATACATAACCATTTATCCTCTTTTTATGGTACATTATTATAATAAAATTTTTTTTGTTGAAGAATATAATTTTTTTATCAGTTTGAATTTCGCGCCTAGAATTTGAATTTATTTTGTAGGGAGTTGACGCATGTCACTACTAGGTGGCGATGATTTGTTCTTTGCATTCTCATTAACGACTTGACGTGTTTAAAAATATAAGAAAAGGAAGATAAAAAATAAAGATGTTTAAGAAAAATTATTTTTTTCGATCTGTCATTGAACAGAATATCAATAATGGCATTACTGATTGTTAAGATAAAGTGCAAGGATTTAAAAGAAAGGCACGAAAAAGTTGTTTATGATTGCTCCAAAAATCCGCTTAGAGAATTAGGTGATCTAACGGAGTCTTTGAAGCGCTTGTATCCAAATACTTCTTTCTCTAAAGAAGATAAAGTATGCCCTTCGTGTTACAAAATATTATTAGATGAAGTGAAAAATACGCCTATTTCATCGACTTCAAGCAGTCAACAATCTTCGGAAAATTTTATTCATAGTGAGGCTGTGGTAGAACAGCTCAACGAGACTTCAAGTAATTTGAAATTAAACATTTCACCAATTAAAATGCCTCAAAGTATCAATATCAAGATGCGAGAATATTATGCTCTCCGAAAAAGAAAACAAATGAACGATGCATTTGATTCACAAATAGCAAGTAAAATGATGAAAGTCTACGATATAACGGATTTGCCCGCATCGAATGAAAATAATAAATGTAAAACAAATGATAAATGGCTTGAGAATATTAAAATTGCATTAGATAATTGTTCAAATTTTCTTGAGAAAGTGCGATTGTTGAGTATTATACCAAGTGATATTTCCAAAGATTATTTATTATCAGTTTTACCAAATGTAACTATTTATATGATTGATCAAGCACGATCATTGGTAAATAATAAAAAAATTTACAAGCAGTCTGAGAACTATTGTGGCCATTCTTTGGATAGTGAAATTGTAATGAAAGTAAAGGATTATTATCTGAACGATGATTTTAATTGTTCTCGTCGAAGTGCAAATAAAAGCGACACAGTATCTATCAAAGAAAATGATATAAAAACTAAAAAAGTCAAACGCTTTCTTACGCGAAGTATAAAAGAAATAT
Source organism: Anastatus disparis (assembly GCA_017163975.1). Taxonomy (NCBI): domain Eukaryota; kingdom Metazoa; phylum Arthropoda; class Insecta; order Hymenoptera; family Eupelmidae; genus Anastatus; species Anastatus disparis. Next base: position 11,815,112 of record JAFFSR010000383.1, on the reverse strand, counting down.
GTCAATTATTTAAAGACAAAAATCCTGAAATGAAAACAAAAATTGGTAAATCAACATTCTACGCTTTAAGACCGAAGTGGGTTATACCACATCCTCCCACCGATTCGTGTCTTTGCGTTTACTGCGAGAATCTTAAACTTATGTTAGATGCTTTGAATAATTATAAAAAAAGAGTATAAACAAGACATTGCAGATTTGGAATTGAAAATATGTTCTTCACTTTTTTGTTCAAAAGATGATATGAAATGTGTACTAAGAGATTGTAAATAATGTCCCATTGGAGATTCTATTGATTTACAAATAATTTCTTTGACAGAAGAAGATTTATATGAAGAAATAATTTATGGTGTTTGGAAAAAATCAAATTTACTGAATAAAACTAGCACAATTGAAAATTTCTGAATTGAGTTAAGAGAGCGTGCTCTCACTGTAAGAGCTCATAAATTGCTCAAAGAAATTCAACGTATAGCAATTAAAGAGGTTGAACTTTTAGCGAAAAATAATGACTTTCAATTAGTTATTCATGTCGATTTTGCAGAAAATTGGACAGTTCTGCTTCAAAATGAAATTCAAAGCTATCATTGGAGTAAAAACCAAGTATCAATATTTACGTCAGTATGCTATTTTGGAAATGATAAAACAGTCAGTTATGTCACCGTCTCTCACGATATTAAACATGATTCGTCTCATGCCCTAAAGGCTATAAATTTGATTATCGACAACTTAAAACAAAAACAAAACCATTTCCGATGGAGCTGCCAGTCATTTTAGAAATAGATATCAATTCTATGAGCTTCAAAACTCAAAAGTAAACAGAAAATGGCTTTTTTCTGCAACAGGTCATGGTAAAGGCGCTTGTGACAGTATTGGTGGTTTAGTTATACATTATGCTACCACGCATAATCTGTCCAAGAAGAGTGCAGATTTTATTAGAAACGCTTAAAATTTCGCCACTCACGTATCAAAATATACTCCGTCGATTAACATTCTTGTTATCCGCAAGGATGAGTTAGAAGTTTTTCGACAGACAAAAAAAATGGAATGGTTAGGAAATGCAAAAGAAATTAAAGGTATTCAAAAGATTTACTGTTGGAAAAGTGAACGAAACCAAATCTACACTGCCAAAACTTCGAGACATGAGTGGCAAGAAGTAAAGTGAAAGGTTTTATTTAAATTTCGATTTTTTTATTCACATTAGTTCTCAATTCATTAGTGTTCATTTCTTAATTGTATCGCATATTATTTGTTCATTGAAAATGACCAAATAATATATTTTAGTATTGAAAAAATTCACTTTTTCAAAATTCGAAATTCAAATTCGAAATTCAAAATTCAAAATTCAAAATTCAAAATTCAAAGTAAATATATTTATTTAAGGGGAGATTCTCCTCTGGAGAGCACTTAATTCAGCATTTAAATAAATAAAGAATAAAGTATTTATTGAATCGAGGTAAAGTACATTGTAAAATTGACATATAAAAGTACAAAAAAAATTTTTTCTTGTTGCAAAAAAAAAACAAAATGGCGGCACTACAGCTGCTTGAAGTGGGCTCCTCGACTTTGCGCCGGGCAACGCACAGGTCCGTATAATTAACTGAAAACAAAAAATCAAGTTTTTTTCATTAAAGTTAGTTATTTTGTACTTCGTGAACCTAAAATAAAATTTAAAAAAAGTTTATTAAAATATAGAGAACGTTTTAAACAGAAAATCACTTTTTTTGAATAAACAAATGGTTAAAAACAATAGAAATTAGAATAATTTTAATTTTATTTTAGGTTCACGAAGTATGGTTTATGTTAACAAATATTCATGTAAAATTTGAAGTCGATTGGATATTAACTTTTTAAGTTACATTGCCCGGCGCGGAAAAAAACGCGATTCGAGAAAAACGCAATTAAAGTTTTTGTTATCTTGAAGTGAAGTTTGAAGCAGGCCCGGACTAACGGGGGGGCTAAAGCCCCGGGCCCCACTGATTCAGGGGCCTCGCTGAAACAATTTTGATATTTAAAAAAAAATAATCTTTTTATTCTTTGTGAAATAAAAAATTTAATTATGATAAATATTTATTCTTAATCAAAGTATTGTTTTCTTATTATTTTTTATAAACATCATCAAAATTATTTCTAAGCTGAATTATTATTATTATTATTATTATTATTATTATTATTATTATTATTATTATTATTATTTCCTTAGACAGAAGAAAACGTATTTAGATAGGGAAATTAATCGAAGTACGAATGATACCACGGGAGCCATGCTGACGTTTCTACATAACCAAGAAACATTAGCCGGTCCCATAGATTCGAGGTACGAAGGTGACGACGAGGATTCCTTTTAAATAAGAAAACCAAATCGTGCACCATATAAATGTGTGAAAATGCGTAAAAGCAAGATTTTGCTGATGTGTGACTGTCGCGGGAGGTTAGTGTGCCAGCGGGTTCGCTCCCTCCACATACATAAATATACCGCGCGCGTCCAAGAGTGAGTGTGAGTCAGATGCGATAGATAGGCTAGCCCCACGTGGGCATAAGACCAATTCTAGTCCACGAGAAATAAGACTGATTTAGGAAGGACTGATTTTGCTCCCCTTTACAGAGCCAGTCCTGTA